>NC_069443.1:38814967-38940107 GCF_026875155.1 Cherax quadricarinatus | reverse complement strand
ATTTTTTGGCTGCTGGCATCCCAGTGTTTCCTGTAGTGGCTTAGTTAAGAACAATTTAACGAGCATTGCAGTACTGACTTTTTAAGTGGGACATGTCAGAGGTTCACCTATAAACATAGAAAGTTTGTGCTGATTTGCTTGTGCACAGGGGTGAACATTCGTCTGTCATACGTGTGCTAGAAGTGTTAAGTGCTGCGGGTTTGTTGTAACTATTTGCACGAGTGGATTTCACTGACTTAGGACATTGTGCGACCATCAGTACCTACGTAGGCTTAAAATAGTGAGGAATGTCTGGCCTGCGGTGACCTTGAAAAAGGGCACTATAAGACCCCGCATGCCACTTACACCCATACTGCGTGTGTCTAGTGGGTGAATGTCCCTTCCTCGACTTTCCTTTTCACCCGGTATCCTTTAACTCGTCGCCATTATCTACATATGGATAAGAGGGGATTTAGCTGATCCAGGCTAAACAGCACCCAAGCCAGCCAGTTTGAAGGCCCAAAGGGTTACACTGAGTTACATCTGTTCTGAATCCCATATTGCCTGTGCCCTAGCGAGGTGAATATACCTTCCTTGTCCTTTCTATTCACCAGTATCCGGGTAACCCATCACCAGTGTGAAACTAATGTCAGTTATGAGTATACCTGATGGTTTTGACGTAGATGATGGTAAAGGGAAAGATTTGAAACATATTTTAGTAAACGGGCTCGGAAAAAAGAAAACGAGGCTTCCAAAGCTGTCAGGGTAGATTTCCCTAACAACATGATCAAGAGACCAAGTGTAACGGGTTTTTCGAACCCAATGTAGACTACCTAGAAAAAACGATCAAGTTTGTCCACGATGGGGATAACTACGTCTTTGTCCTAATGTTTCAGTTTTTATAGACAAACTTCTCACTCACGAATATCCCAACATCAAACTCCGAGCTGCCCCACCAGACACCCTAAAGTGCTTATTGTTGTCTACAACGTCAACAAGCACTTGAATCCTCAATATTTGGCGTCAGAGCAACAAGTTGCAAGCCCTCGTCGACTTTCCAACGATCTGATATTAGCTGAGTGGACTGGCCAGGGACTCTGCCACGCTGTATTCAACTCCCGTGCAGCCCTCAACAGACGCTATAAACATTGCATTGTACAGACCTCCTCAACGTCGATGTTTTTAAGTGCCCAACGTTGGGGCCACTTTCCCAGGAAATGCCCATCTAAGTCACACTGGTGTGCAGTGTGTGCCAACGCTCATCCTTCTGAAACGTGTTATGAAATGATCAAACATCAACAGACTGTTGCTAAAAAATGTATCAATTGTAAGACCTCAGGAGTTACAGCAGCTCATACGGGACTGCAGTGTGAGGGCTGCCCACATCACAGCCACCCGCACCTCCCCCTGTACCCCTCTTTAATGACCCCCCAGGACTACCAGGTACCCGAGTCTGAATACTGGCTCATGCCTGCCCTCAGACAAGGGGGTGAGCACCTCACCTAGGGAGCACGTCAACAGAGCTCCACCCACGTTGGCTGTCAATACCAGCCTAGCTGAGTCAGCTGACAGTCAGCCAAGGAGCTCAGCTGACCGGGGCTTCACGTCTCCAGATGTTCCAAGTCTTGCTCCTGTGGTATACAACCTGATGTCGCACATAAGGATACGGGAAACCACAACAATTTCTCCTGAAACAACAACTTGAGCAGCACAAGGAAATATGTGTAGAGTGTACCAATAATAAGGGAGTATCACAATTTCCGAAAGCGAGTGAAAGGGCCCTGCTGAACAAGGTGGTGGTTAGGGGTTTGGTGTCCTTAATTACAGTAATGACAATTCAATAGTTGTGTTGATAACTATAGTGAGCATCATGGAGGGCAATGGTGTCAAATGTTATTTAATAGTTATGAACGTAATATAAGGGGTGGTGCAGAGTGTGATGAGGGCAGTGGTGTCTTAAATGTTAGTTATAGTGTGAGTGTAATATAAGTGGTGGTGCAGAGTGTGATGTGGTTAACCAATTGACATTAATGTTGAATAAAATACTGTTGAAAAGTAATGAACACAATGTTGGGTAGTGTGTTGGTGATGACAGTATATGTTGCGTGAAGGGTATTGAGGAGGGAATGTGATGATGGTGCACCTATCATCCCATTCACACATGAACAGCGTCGTGCTCTGTGTAAACAAAGACTCCCACGAGGCCTTACAACTGGAAGTGCACTTAACAGGGTAACACTGCTGACATTGATAACCTCTGCTATTTATATGAACAATTTTTTCATTATGCTAAGAAACTCAACAAAATCCCAGACTACTATAATGATCTAAACTCGTATAAACTTTCTATATTAAGCTGGAATATTGCATCACTTAGAAAAAGACTTCCTGACCTTCATCATAAAGTAACCACTGAACCCATTGATGTTGTGTGTCTACAAGAGTGCAGAGTCCCTGAAAATTCCCAACCCCCTAAATTACCCTCATTTGTTTTCATATAACCTCAAATCTACTAACTCTTGTGTTTATATATTAAAAAAAAACACTTCCCATCAACTTCTTGCACATAAGAAAACAGAGGGGCAAAAGTATCACGGTGTTAGGATTTATATAGGGAACTCTGCTCTCAAAATATTTAAACTGTATGCTCCTGCTGAAAAAGTTTAATTACTTGGAGCTCCCAACTTGTGCTCAGTCTGAACCTACTCTCATTATTGGTGATTATAATGCAAGACACAAAAGCATTGGAAACTCACAATTTGGGAATCGTAATGGTAAAACAACTGTTGTCACTCTTTAAAAAGTCGTGATAATGTGCAAATTGTAGGTGGCCTTTAACCCACACATATCTATGGAGGTGTCCTTGATCTGTATCTTGGCTTCAACATTATTTCTGCCAGCTGTGAGTCTTCCATTGTAACAGATATAGCGTCTGATCATTTCCCTAGACTAACCTCACTAGATTTAAAGGTAATACTATCCTTCCTGGTGGGATATTCAAACGGGAAAAAGTTTTAATTTTTCCCTGATCAGCATAATGACTTTGTTTTCACATGTGACTGACTGGGATAATTCCTATGAGTGTCCTCTGTTTGAGAACCTTTAACAATGACCTTGTGAGCAGTATTCAGAACTACTTAGAACCGCCACCAAAACCTCATGGTAATGTAAACCCATCTAACTTCCATAATAATCATTACCTTTTTATAAAAACCCATACCTATTACAATGATCCTAACTTCGAACATTGAAACGTACTGCTGGCAGCAGGCCTAGCCTATAGAAACAATCGTACCCCTGGAATGCTGAGCCTCTTTCAAACTGCCCTTGCTGCTGCCAAGAGCGTATGACAGAGCTGCGGCAAACAGTTGGGAACCAATTTGTCAATGGTCTCAAAGCCACACCCCACTTAGCCGGGGATGGAGGGACATAAATAGAATAAAGGGTAAAAAGAACTGGCATATCGCGCACCCTCAATCACTTACATAAGTGAATGAGTTAGTCAGTGCTTGGGCTGCTACCTCTAGCTATGCAAACTTTTCCCCAAACCACACAGTCGAAATTAAATGGGAATATGATGCAAGGGAGAGACTTGTTTGCTTTATGCTCAGCAAGGAAGATGACTGCAACATTCCCTTCACTAATTATGAACTTGATGCGGCACTAACTAAGGGCAACTCCACGTCGCCTGGTGAGGATGGTATTACTTCCAACATACTCAGATTGCTGTGTCGAGTACCAGGCAAAACCATTACTTGAATTAAATAACCCTGAGCTATGTAACTGGAAGCTCCCTCAATCTTGGGACCAACAGCCTCATCATTCCAATTCCTAAGCCCAATCAACAAAATGCATTTCGCTCATATCTCTTACTAGCTGCTTGTGAAAAACATTTGAGGAAAGATTCTTAATCGTCTCATGTACAGAATCAAACAATTTTTGTCCCCCCCGGTTGCATGGTTTCAAAGCATGGAAGGGGCGTGCATCATTGCATTACCACCTTTCTAACTCTGCACACTGACAGCACATACACTACCCTTTCCCTTTACCTTAGATCTGCTTTCGATGTAGCCAACCGACATGTAATCATTATGAAACTTGCCAGGAATGGAAGTTGGAGGATGGCTTCTCCCGCTGGATTAAAGGCTACCTGTCCAACAGAAAGTCGTCTGTGTTGTTCCAGGGACATAGAAGTGTAACTAAAAACTTTGAATTAGCAACCCCACGAGAGGTGTGCTCAGTACCACTCTAATCAGTATTCTAATTAATGCCTTACTTAATGCTATGCTAGCCCAGTCCCATCATTATATGATTAGTTTTGCTGATGATATAATGATTCACACCACCGGATTCTCCAACACCCAAAACATCCTAAATCATGCACTAGCCTCGTGTCAGGACCTGGGGTTGATAATCTTTACTGATAAAACAAAGATACTCAATAGGCGTCCTCCTCGACAGAGAGGCACAGTTCGTCAGACCCAGTTGCAAGATGGTTCTCTTCTAGAATATGTAACCAGATACAGGTATCTAGGCTTTGAGGTTCCACTGCTTGGACCTGTTGTAACGAGACTTTGTCGCCAATACAAAGAAAGACTAAGAGCACTTAGAGTTGTGGCAGGGTTTCACCCCAGGTATGGTGCTAATGTTAAAATTGTGAAAATGATGTACCTTGCTTATATTAGATCATTGGTTGATTATGCTGCGCCACTACTTGCTCTTGTGTCTGACTGGAAGCTTGGAGGGCTGGAAAAAATGCAGAACAAAGCAATGAGGATCATCCTAGGATGCCCTCGCACTGCCAAAATTTTAAATATGCAAAAAGAACTTGATATCCCAAGCATCAGAGATCGTGTTACTGAAAGAAATATCCTAATTGGAGTTAATATGCTCAGGCAAGCCCATTCAAACCCCTGCTCAGAAGCCCTCCAAACTTTCCTCAGCACTGGTGAACACCCCTCCAGATGGATCGAAAAAACTGGTACCGACCTCCGCATGAATCAGATACATGATCTATGTTAAGTAAGGCAACAGCGGCACTTCTCCGCTCCATGGGATATTACCCCATTCCAAACTACCATTCCTCCATTTCCCCCCAAACTACTTCTTAAAACACAACCAAAACTTCGCCTTAAAGCCAAACATGATGCCTTAAGCTGTATTGATAACTTAGTCACACAGCACACACACTCGCAAATTATTTACGTTGATGGTTCTGTTCACCAATCCACTGGTGCAGCTGGTAGTGCTGCTGTTGTCGTACGGAGTGATGGTTCTCTTAAAGAAATTGGAGCACGCATTAATAATTGGGCCTCTACCCTTCAGACAGAACTGTTTGCCATACTCCTTGCACTGAAATGCATCTACGTATCTAAGATTGACAGTTTAATTGTAACTGATTCTCTGTCATCCATAAATGCTCTCGACGCCTAAAGTATAAATTGTGGCATGCTTGTGTCAGAAGCCAGACATAGGTATGGTAAGATTGTGGACAGTGGAGTCAGAGTGCACATGCTGTGGATTCCATCTCACATTGGTCTTCGGATGCATGACAGAACTGATAAACTGGCTAAGCTGTATGCTTTCGAAGATGGAGTAGATTACAATCTTGGCTTGTCAGGTAATAGTTTGAGAACAATAATACGAAAAGAACTTCAACTGAATTTTATTGACTTAAGACTCAGGGAGACTGACACCAGTCAGTCCATCTATCATCATTCTATCATGCAGGAGGAGCCACATGTCTATGGTGCATCCAACAAGATAAGCCGACTCCTGGATGTCACTACCGCCCGGCTCCGGCTGGGTTACAAGTATCTTTGGTAGGTTAAATCACCACCACCAGATGTAGACCAAACGAAATGTAAACTTTGCCAGATGGACTATTGTCACACCCTGCGTCATTATGTACTGGAGTGCGATAAAATTAATGAATTTAGAGACAACTCACTCAGAAATGTTCAAGAAATGGCAATTTTATCCACAGTGGTATATTACAGACCATTCTGGAGAAATACCCTGACTTTGCTAGCTGTAAATAAAGCATTACCGCGTGTGTGTGTTTGTGTGTGTGTTTGTGTGTGTTTGTGTGTGTGTTTGTGTGTTGTTGTGTGTGTGTTGTGTGTGTGTGTGTGTGTGTGTGTGTGTGTGTGTGTGTGTGTGTGTGTGTGTGTGTGTGTTGTGTGTGTGTGTGTGTGTGTGTGTTTGTGTGTGTTTGGTGTGTGTGTGTTTGTGTGTGTAAGTGTGTGTGTGTGTGTGTGTGTGTGTTGTGTGTGTGTGTGTGTGTGTGTGTGTGTGGTGTGTGACTCAACAATCAATATTTGCACCAATAACTCATTACAGTTGTGACCGGGTGTGGAAGTGTGAATTGCTCATTACTCTATAATTTGTTCATGATTGTAGCCATGTATAAACGTAAGTAACCATTTTTACAGGATTCATTACCTTTGTAACTTGTGAGTTCATTACCTTTGTACCTAGTTCAGCTATCAAAACTTTGGGGGCCCAGTCCCTGGACCCAATACGTACCTCTGTAATCTGTAAATACCTTTGTAACTTGTCATGATTGTGACCAGACCTACCTGGAGTTCATTACCTTTGTAAATCGTGAGTTCATTACCTTTGTAAATTGTGAGTTCATTACCTCTGTAACTTGCTCAGCTATCAAAACTTTGGAGTCCAGTCCCTGGACCAATTATGTACCTCTGTAATCTTTTGACAACCGCCCACAGGATGGGTATGGGGTGCATAATAAACATATTAAACTAACTGGTGTATGGCGATGGAGGATCCGACCGCTTCCTCTGCACCCCACATACTCGCTTGGTGAGTAAGGCACACTGGACGCAGAGAACCACACAAACTCACCTCTGATTTACTGAAATAGCAGAAACATACAGTTTAATGCTGTTTAATGCAGTTTAATGCTCTGATCCACCAGGAGGCCTGGTCACAGACCGGGCCGCGGGGGCGTTGAGCCCCGGAACTCTCTCCAGGTAAACTCCAGCTAAACACGTTACTTAAAAACAGCGTGAGACGTTATGAAGACTTAGGTGACGCCACGAAGATTTCTCGAAGAAAATTCAGCAAATTTCGGCCTGGATCCTGCTGATACTGTGTCTCAATGCTTCTTCCTCTCTCCGGCCAACAAAACTTGCTGCGACCACGAGCCCACCGTTTATAACAATAGTTTGTGTGGGTTTACAAGCGGTGATCAATGATAAGGCTTCGGAGGGCTTATTGCTTTATTTGGGTTCGTGGTACACTGGCAGTGTGTTATGCTTGCCCTAGAACAGAGGGCCATGCCTGTGAGGGAGAGAGGGAGTAGACCTTGTCGACTCTAAGGATGCCTGGTCGCCAAGTGAGACAGGAAGCGTGGTGCGGCTGAGGTAGGTAGGCATATAAGTAGCAGCACCAGCATGCCACCGAATATGACCCAATTGGGTTTACGGGTTGTGAGTGTACTGACACCAGGTTGTGAGTGTACTGACACTAGGTTGTGAGTGTACTGACACCAGGTTGTGAGTGTACTGACACCAGGTTGTCAGTGTACTGACACCAGGTTGTCAGTGTACTGACACCAGGATGTGAGAGTATTGATGCTAGGATATGAGTGCACTGATGCTAGGTTGTGAGTGCACTGATGTTAGGTTGTGAGTGTACCGTTGCTAGGTGGTGAGTGTACTGCTTCTTGGTTGTGAGTGTACTGTTGCTAGGAGGTGAGTGTACTGTTTCTGGATTGTGAGTGTACTGTTGCTAGGTTGTGAGTATACTGATGCTAGGTTGTGAGTGTACTGGCACCAGGTTGTGAGTGTACTGATGCTAGGTTGTGAGCTTACTATTGCTAGCTTGTGACTGCAGTGTTTCTACGCTGTGAGTGTACTGTTGCTAGGTTGTGAGTGTACTGTTGCTAGGTTGTGAGTGCACTGTTGCTAGGTTGTGAGTGTACTTTTGCTTGGTTGTATGTGTACTGTCGTTTGGTTGTGAATTTATCGATGCTAGGTGGTGAGTGTACTGATGCTGGGTTGTGAGTGTACTGTTGCTACGTTTTGAGTTAACTGTTGCTAGGTTGTTAGTGCACTGATGTTAGGTTTTGAGTGTATTGTTGCTAGGTTGTGAGTGTACTGTTGCTAGGTTGTGAGTGTTCTGCTGCTAGGTTGTGAGTGTACTGTTGCTAGGTTGTGAGTGTACTGTTGCTAGGTTGTGAGTGTACTGTTGCTAGGTTGTGAGTGCACTGTTGCTAGATTGTGAGTGTACTTTTGCTTGGTTGTGAGTGTACTGTTGTTTGGTTTGAGTTTACTGTTGCTAGGTTGTGAGTGCACTGATGCTACGTTGTGAGTGTATTGTTGCTAGGTTGTGAGTGTACTGTTGCTAGGTTGTGAGTGTTCTGCTGCTAGGTTGTGAGTGTACTGTTGCTAGGTTGTGAGTGTACTGATGCTAGGTTGTGAGTGTACTGACACCATGTTGGGAGTGTACTGATGCTAGGTTGTGAGTGTACTGTTGCTAGGTTGTGAGTGTACTGTTGCTAGGTTGTGAGTGTACTTTTGCTTAGTTATGAGTGTACTGTTGTTTGGTTGTGAGTGTATTGATGCTAGGTGGTGAGTGTACTGATGCCGGGTTGTGAGTGCACTGTTGCTACGTTTTGAGTTTACTGTTGCTAGGCTATGAGTGCACTGATGTTAGGTTGTGAGTGTACTGACACCATGTTGTGAGTGTACTGTTGCTAAGTTGTGAGTGTACTGTTCCTAGGTTGTGAGTGTAATGTTGCTAGGTTATGAGTGTACTGATGGTAGGTTGTGAGTATACTGATGCTATGTTGGGAGTGTACTGTTGCTAGGTTGTGAGTGCACTGTTCATAGGTTGCGAGTGTACTGTTCCTAGGTTGTGAGTGTACTGTTGCTAGGTTATGAGTGTACTGATGCTAGCTTGTGAGTATGCTGATGCTAGGTTGTGAGTGTACTGATGCTAGGCTTTGAGTGCACTGACACGATGTTGTGAGTGCACTGATGCTAGGTTGTGAGTGTACTCTTGCTAGGTTGTGAGTGTGCTCTTGCTAGGTTGTGAGTGTACTGATGCTAGGTTGTGAGTGTGCTGACAACATGTTGTGAGTGTAATGATGCTAGGTTGTGAGTGTACTGACACCATGTTGTGAGTGTACTGACGCCAGGATGCGAGTATACTGATGCTAGCTTGTGAGTTTACTGTTGCTAGGTTGTGAGTGCACTGTTGCTAGGTTGTGAGTGTACTGTTGCTAGGTTGTGAGTATACTGATTCTAGGTTGTGAGTGTACTGATGCTAGGTTGTGAGTGTACTGATGCTAGGTTGTGAGTGTACTGTTGCTAGGTTTGAGTGTGCTGTTGCTAGGTTGTGAGTGTACTGTTGCTAGGTTGTGAGTATACTGACTCTAGGTTGTGAGTGTACTGATGCTATGTTGTGAGTGTACTGATGCTAGATTGTGAGTGTACAGATGCTAGGTTGTGAGTACATTGATGCTAGGTTGTGAGTGTACTGATGCTACATTGTGAGAGTACTGATGCTAGGCTGTGAGTGTCCTGATGCTAGGTTGTGAGTGTACTGATGCTGTCTTGTGAGTTTACTGTTGCTAGGTTGTGAGTATATTGACGCTAGGTTGTGAGTGTACTGATGCTAGGATGTGAGTGTACTGACGCTAGGCTGTAAGTGTACTGACGCCAGGTTGTGAGTGTACTGACTCCAGGATTTGAAAGTACGGATGCTAGGCTATAACTGTACTGGTACTAGGCTGTAAGTGTACTAACACCAGTTTGTGAGTGTACAGATGCTAATTTGTGAGTGTAGCGTTGCTAGGTTGTGAGTATATTGACGCTAGGTTGTGAGTGTACTGATGCTACGTTATGAGAGTACTGATGCTAGGCTGTGAGTGTACTGATGCTAGGATGTGAGTGTACTGATGCTAGGATGTGAGTGTACTGACGCTAGGCTGTGAGTATACTGACGCCAGGTTGTGAGTGTACTGACTCCAGGATTTGAATGTACGGATGCTAGGCTATAACTGTACTGGTACTAGGCTGTAAGTGTACTAACACCAGTTTGTGAGTGTACAGATGCTAATTTGTGAGTGTACTGATGCTACGTTGTGAGTGCACTGAATGCTAGGTTGTGAGTGTTCTGATGCTACGTTGTGAGTGTACTGATGCTAGGGTGTGAGTGTACTGATGCTAGGTTGTGAGTGTACTAACACCAGTTTGTGAGTGTACAGATGCTAATTTGTGAGTGTACTGTGCTAGGTTGTGAGTGTACTGAATACTAGGTTGTGAGTGTTCTGATGGTAGGTTGTGAGTGTACTGATGCTATGTTGTGAGTGTGCTGATTCTACGTTATGAGTATACTGATGCTAGGTTGTGAGTGTACTGATGCTACGTTGTAAGTGTACTTATGCTGGCTTGTGAGTTTACTGTTGCTAGGTTGTGAGTGCACTGCTCCTAGGTTATGAGTGCACTGTTGCTAGGTTGTGAGTGTGCTGTTGCGAGGTCGTGAGTGTACTGATGCTAGGTTGTGAGTGTACTGATGCTAGCTTGTGAGTTTACTCTTGCTTGGTTGTGAGTGCACTGTTGCTAGGTTATGAGTGTACTGTTGCTAGGTTTGAGTGTACTGTTGCTAGGTTGTGAGTATACTGATTCTA
The DNA here is from genome assembly GCF_026875155.1 of Cherax quadricarinatus. Lineage (NCBI taxonomy): Eukaryota > Metazoa > Arthropoda > Malacostraca > Decapoda > Parastacidae > Cherax > Cherax quadricarinatus. The sequence continues at coordinate 38,929,468 of NC_069443.1, read as the reverse complement.
GGTTGTGAGTGTACTGATGCTAGGTTGTGAGTATACTGATGCTAGGTTGTGAGGGTACTGATGCTAGGTTGTGAGTGTACTGACTCCAGGATTTGAATGTACGGATGCTAGGCTATATCTGTACTGGTACTAGGCTGTAAGTGTACTAACACCAGTTTGTGAGTGTACAGATGCTAATTTGTGAGTGTACTGATGCTACGTTGTGAGTGCACTGAATGCTAGGTTGTGATTGCACTGATGCTAGGTTGTGAGTGTGCTGATGCTAGGTTGTGAGTGTACTGATGCTAGGTTGTGAGTGTACTGATGCTACGTTGTGAGTGTACTGATGCTAGGCTGTGAGTGTACTGATGCTAGGTTGTGAGTGTACTAACACCAGTTTGTGAGTGCACACATGCTAATTTGTGAGTGTACTGATGCTAGGTTGTGAGTGTACTGAATGCTAGGTTGTGAGTGTACTGATGGTAGGTTGTGAGTGAACTGATGCTATGTTGTGAGTGTACTTATGCTGGCTTGTGAGTTTACTGTTGCTAGGTTGTGAGTGCACTGCTGCTAGGTTATGAGTGCACTGTTGCTAGGTTGTGAGTGTGTTGTTGCTAGGTTGTGAGTGTACTGATGCTAGGCTGTGAGTGTACTGATGCTTGCTTGTGAGTTTACTCTTGCTTGGTTGTGAGTGCACTGTTGCTAGGTTATGAGTGTACTGTTGCTAGGTTTGAGTGTACTGTTCCTAGGTTGTGAGTGTACTGATGCTAGGATGTGAGTGTACTGACGCCAGGTTGTGAGTGTACTGACTCCAGGATTTGAATGTACGGATGCTAGGCTATGACTGTACTGGTGCTAGGCTGTAAGTGTACTAACACCAGTTTGTGAGTGTGCAGATGCTAATTTGTGAGTGTAGTTATGCTAGGTTGTGAGTGTACTGAATGCTAGGTTGTGAGCGTACTTATGCTAGGTTGTGAGTGTACTGATGCTAGGTTGTGAGTGTATTGATCCTAGGGTGTGAGGGTACTGATGCTTGTTTGTGAGTCTACTGATGCTAGGTTGTGAGTGTACTGATGCTAATTTGTGAGTGTAGTTAATGCTAGGTTATGAGTGCACTGATGTTAAGTTGTGAGTGTACTGATGCTAGGTTGTGAGTGTACTGATGCTAAGTTGTGAGAATGCTGATGTTAGGTTGTGAGTATACTGATGCTTGGTTGTGAGTGTACTGATGCTAGGTTGTGAGTGTACTGCAATCTAGGTTGTGAGTGTATTGATGCTAGGCTGTGAGTGTATTGATGCTAGGCTGTGAGTTTTTTTTTATATTTTATTGAAAAACGCAATACATAGTCATACATGTAGACAATGTAAGCAATGAAACGTATCCATTATGTATAACAAAAGAAAACTCCACATTCCCTACCGTAGCACTAAACTTATACATAAGAACTAAACTAAAGACAGCCCACAGCTTCATATACAGGTGGGTTGCTAGGTTATGAGTGTACTGTTGCTAGGTTGTGAGTATACTGATTCTAGGTTGTGAGGATACTGATTCTAGGTTGTGAGTGTATTGATGCTAGGTTGTGAGTTTACTGATGCTAGGTTGTGAGGGTACTGATCCTAGGTTGTGAATATATTGACGTTAGATTGTGAGTGTACTGATGCTAGGATGTGAGTGTACTGACGCCAGTTTGTGAGTGTACTGACTCCAGGATTTGAATGTACGGATGCTAGGCTGTGACTGTACTGGTGCTAGGCTGTAAGTGTACTAACACCAGTTTGTGAGTGAGCAGATGCTATTTTTTGAGTGTAGTTATGCTAGGTTGTGAGTGTACTGAATGCTAGGTTGTGAGTGTACTTATGCTAGGTTGTGAGTGTACTGATGCTAGGTTGTGAGTGTATTGATCCTAGGTTGTGTGTGTATTGATCCTAGGTTGTGTGTGTACTGATGCGTCGTTGTGAGTCTACTGATGCTAAGTTGTGAGTGTACTGATGTTAGGTGTGAGTGTATTAATTCTAGGTTGTGAGTGTATTGATTCAAGGTTGTTAGTGTATTGATTCTTGGTTGTGAGTGCACTGATGCTTGGTTATGAGTGTACTGATGCTAGGTTGTGAGTGTACTGATGTTAGGTTGTGTGTGTATTGATTCTTGGTTGTGAGTGTTCTGAATGCTAGGTTTTGAGTGTACTGATGCTAGGTTGTGAGTGTACTGATGCTTGGTTGTGAGTGTACTGATGCTAGGTTGTGAGTGTACTGATGCTAGGTTGTGAGTGTACTGATGCTATGTTGTGACTGTACTGATGCTAGGTTGTGAGTGTACTGATGCTAGGTTGTGACTGTACTGATGCTAGGTTGTGAGTGTACTGATGCTAGGTTGTGAGTGTACTGATGCTAGTTGTGAGTGTACTGATGCTAGGTTGTGGACTGTACTGATTCTAGGTTGTGAGTGTACTGATGCTAGGTTGTGAGTGTACTGATGCTAGGTTGTGAGTGTACTGATGCTAGGTTGTGAGTGTACTGAAGCTAGGTTGTGACTGTACTGAAGCTAGGTTGTGACTGTACTGATGCTAGGTTGTGACTGTACTGATGCTAGGTTGTGACTGTACTGATGCTAGGTTGTGAGTGTACTGATGCTAGGTTGTGACTGTACTGATACTAGGTTGTGAGTGTACTGATGCTAGGTTGTGAGTGTTCTGCATGATAGGTTGTGAGTGTACTGACACCATGTTGTGAGTGCACTGATGCCAGGTTGTGAGTGTACTGATGCTAGGTTGTGAGTGTTCTGCATGAAAGGTTGTGAGTCTACTGACACCATGTTGTGAATGCACTGATGCTCTGTTGTGAATGTACTGATGCTAGGGTGTGAGTGTACGACACCAGGTGTGAGTGCACTGATGCTCTGTTGTTCGTGTACTGAAGCTAGGTTGTGAGTGTACTGATGCTGAGTTTGAGTGTACTGATGCTAGGTTTGAGTGTATTGATTCTAGGTTGTGAGTGTGCTGACACCAGGTTGTGAATGTTCTGACACCAGGTTGTGTGTACTGACACCAGGTTGTGAGTGTACTGATGCTTGGCTGTGAGTGTAGTGATGCTAGGTTGTGAGGGCACAAAAGTTAGGTTGTGAGGGTGCTGATGCTGGGATTTGAGTGTACAGCACACATAAGGGGGATTACCAACAACCCCTGCAGTCTTCAAGCTGGCACGGGACAAGCACCTAAAGTCAGTTCCTGATCACCCGGGGTGTGGCTCGTACGATGGTTTTCGTGCACCAGCGAACGCCGGGTTGACATTCTCGCCACTAGGAGGCCTGGTCACAACCGGCCGCGGGGGCGTTGACCCCCGGAACTCTCTCCGGAAAAAAAACCCCAGGTAAAAACCCCGATTGTGGGGGGGTACGAACTAGGAGTGAGTGACTGAGAAGGTTTGTTTTTACTGATGTTAAGTTGTGAGGGTACTGTGCAGGATTTTGTGTATGCACCAGGTTTTGGGGTAGACTAGGATTGAGTGAGTGTGCTAGGTTGTGAGTTTACTTTGGGTTTGGTTTCGATGACTGATGTAGGTTTTGAGTGTACTGAGCTAGGTTGTGATGTACGATGTAGTTTTGAGTGTACTGAGCCTGGCTGAGTGTATGATGCCTGGTTTTTAGTGACTAAAACCGGTTGTGATGTAAAAACATCATTGGGGCGTTGCAGGGGGGCTGGCGGGAGAAAACGCCTTGGAATGTGGGATCCAAGGGAAAAAATTTGTATTGCCAGCTTGATCAGGTGGGTTTTGCAGGGGACCACGTCTCGCTCTTTTTAACATCCCACCAAATGCACAGCGCTTTAAGACGAAGTGAATCCACTGCCACAAAAACAAACCCCACAAAGCGAGAGCCATTTTGCAAATAGCTTCGATTTAAAATGATACTTTATATTGCAAAAATCCTAGCTTGTTTATATTAAAAATTTGATACATAGCAATTATGGGGGATCTTTTAAAATAGACTTTTTTCCCAAAATGGCTTTTTGAAAACACCATGGACAAATTTTTAAAAACAAAAAGGAAAGGCAATCAACTCTCTGGGAAAGGGGAAGTTTCTTACCTTTCTACGTCTTTTATTTTTGCCTTTGTGTGTTGGAAAGCCCCGGTTGGTAAAACGTCTCAAATCAACAATCTGGCAGGAATATTTTAGTTAACACACCAAGACCCATGGTGTGGGGGTAGTCACACCAACCCATGGGTGGGCGTAGTCACCCTGACCCTGGTTTTGGGGGTTAGTCACACCTGACCCGGGTGGGCGGGATCCCCCCAACCCGGGTGGGGGGTAGTCACCCCCGCCCATGGGTTGGGCGGTAAATCACACCTGCCCATGGGTGGGCGGTAGCCACCAAACCCGGTGTTGGCGGTAGTCACCCCCGACCCAGGTGTGGGCGGTATCACCCAGACCCATGGGTGGGCGGGAGTCACACCGCCATGTGTGGGCGGTAGTCACCTCGACCCATGGTGGGGCGGGAAATCACCCCCGACCCAGGTGTGGGGGGTATCCCACCAGCCCCTGAGTGCCGGTAGTCACACAAAACCCATGGGGGGTGGTAGTCCCAACCCGACCCCTGGTTGGGCGGTTCAACCAAACCCGGTGTGGGCGGTAGTCACACGAGAACCTGGGGTGGGGGGGTAGTCACACCCCCCCCTGGTGTGGGCGGTAGTCACACCAGACCCCTGTGTGGGGGGTGTCACACGAACCCCTGGTGGGACGGAGTCACACCGACCCATGGTGGGGCGGTAGTCCCCACCAGACCCATGGTGTGGGCGGTGGTCACACCAGACCCATGGTGTGGGCGGTAGTCACACCAGACCCATGGTGTGGGCGGTAGTCACACCAGACCCATGGTGTGGGTGGTAGTCACACCAGACCCATGGTGTGTGCGGTAGTCACACCAGACCCATGGTGTGGGCGGTAGTCACACCAGACCCATGGTGTGGGCGGTAGTCGCCCCTGACCCATGGTGTGGGCGGTAGTCACCCCTAACCCATGGTGTGGGCGGTAGTCACCCCTGACCCATGGTATGGGCGGTAGTCACCCCTGACCCATGGTGTGGGCGGTAGTCACACCTGACCCATGGTGTGGGCGGTAGTCACACCTGACGCATGGTGTGGGTGGTAGTCACACTTGACCCATGGTGTGGGCGGTAGTCACACCTGACCCATGGTGTGGGCGGTAATCACCCCTGACCCATGGTGTGGGCGGTAGTCACACCTGACCCATGGTGTGGGCGGTAGTCACCCCTGACCCATGGTGTGGGCGGTAGTCACCCCTGACCCATGGTGTGAGCGGTAGTCACCCCTGATCCATGGTGTGGGCGGTAGTCACACCTGACCAATGGTGTGAGCGGTAGTCACCCCTGACCCATGGTGTGGGCGGTAGTCACACCAGACCCGTGGTGTAGGCGGTAGTCACCCCTGACCCATGGTGTGGGCGGTAGTCACACCTGACCCATGGTGTGGGCGGTAGTCACACCAGACCCATGGTGTTGGCGGTAGTCACCCCTGACCCATGGTGTGGGCGGTAGTCACACCAGACCCATGGTGTGGGCGGTAGTCACACCAGACCCATGGTGTGGGCGGTAGTCACCTCTGACCCATGGTGTGGGCGGTAGTCACCCCTGACCCACGGTGTGGGCGGTAGTCACACCAGACCCATGGTGTGGGCGGTAGTCACACCAGACCCATGGTGTGGGCGGTAGTCACACCAGACCCATGGTGTGGGCGGTAGTCACCCCTGACCCATGGTGTGGGCGGTAGTCACACCAGACCCATGGTGTGGGCGGTAGTCACACCAGACCCATGGTGTGGCGGTAGTCACCTCTGACCCATGGTGTGGGCGGTAGTCACCCTGACCCATGGTGTGGGCGGTAGTCACACCAGACCCATGGTGTGGGCGGTAGTCACACCAGACCCATGGTGTGGGCGGTAGTCACACCAGACCCATGGTGTGGGCGGTAGTCACCCCTGACCCATGGTGTGGGCGGTAGTCACACCAGACCCATGGTGTGGGCTTTAGTCACACCAGACCCATGGTGTGGGCGGTAGTCACCTCTGACCCATGGTGTGGGCGGTAGTCACCCCTGACCCATGGTGTGGGCGGTAGTCACCCCTGACCCATGGTGTGGGCGGTAGTCACACCAGACCCATGGTGTGGGCGGTAGTCACCCCTGACCCATGGTGTGGGCGGTAGTCACACCAGACCCATGGTGTGGGCGGTAGTCACCCCTGACCCATGGTGTGGGCGGTAGTCACACCAGACCCATGGTGTGGGCGGTAGTCACACCAGACCCATGGTGTGGGCGGTAGTCACACCAGACCCATGGTGTGGGCGGTAGTCAAAATATTACAAAGATACGTAATGGCTCCAGAAGACTGAGCCACAAAATTTTGATAGCTGAACAAGTTACACTGGTAATGAACAAGTTACACTGGTAATGAACAAGTTACTCTGGTAATGAACAAGTTACACTGGTAATGAACAAGTTACACTGGTAATGAACAAGTTACACTGGTAATGAACAAGTTACACTGGTAATGAACAAGTTACACTGGTAATGAACAAGTTACACTGGTAATGAACTATTTACATGTTTACATCCGGTCACAATCGTAATGAGTTATTTATGCAGACATTAATTTGGTCACGGAAACACACATACAAAATGGTTATCCTTTGTTTACAGTGGGGGAAGTCAGGGTATTTTTGCAGAATAATATACCACTATGGATAAAATACTTTGACATTTCTTGAACATTTCCGAGTTTTCTTTTAATCATTAATTTTATCGCATTCCAATACATTGGTGATGGTGATTAACGTGCCAAAGATACAACCCAGCCAGAGCCGGCCGGTAGTGACATCCAAGGGTTTGCTTATTTTGTTGGATGCGCCATAGACATGTGACTTCTCCTGCATGATAGAATGACCATGACACATGACCATAACACAAGACACAGATCTCTTTTTGATATACCTCGTGTCCTTATCACACTGTGTAAAAACTCTATGCACATAAAGGGCCCTAAAATATGGAATTCATTACCAAAAGATATTAAAGTAACCCTATCTGAAAATCACTTTAAGACTCTTCTCAAAAGCCACTTAATCAGCCTGAACTAAACGCTAAATACTCAGTACACACACACTCACCTATGTACTCCCACATCATAACTTCAACAGTCACTATGAACCTTTTATCCATCGTTGACAGGAATATAACAGAACCATTGTTTTCCACAAAAAGCATTTTAGACTATATGAATATATCCTTTGTCTTATACAAATTGAATTCACTTATATTTAATAATCTACTGTTCAACTATGAAATAATTACTCTCCTACTCTACAACTGTGATAAAATCCTTAGTGTTAAGTAGTCTGTAAGCCAATAATGTTAAGTTGGCCCATAATGCCTAGGCATAATAGAGGCTCTCTTTGCATTGCAACCCACTATTGTAAATATTAAATCTCAATGTACTGTTTGCAAAGACATAAAATAAATAAATAAATAAATAAATAAATAAATAAATAAATAATAGACGGACTGACTGATGTCAATCTCCCTTATTCTTAGGTCAATAAAGTTCAGTTAAAGTTCTTTTTGTATTATTGTTCTCAAACTGCTAACTGACAGCCCCTGCCTGGTCACAGACCGGGCCGCGGGGGCGTTGACTCCCGGAACTCTCTCCAGGTAAACTCCAGGTACTCCATTGAAAGCATATAACTTAGCCAATTCATCATTTCTATCATGCTTTAAAGACCAGTGTGAGATGGTATCCACAGAAGGTGCACTCGGACTCCACAATCCTACCATACCTGTGTCTGGCTTCTGACACAAGCATGCCATAGATTATACTTAAGGAGTAGAGAACATTTATGGATGACAGAGAATCGGTTACAATTAAAGTGTTAGCCTTAGATACATGGAAGCATTTCAGTGCAAGGAGTATGGCAAACGGTTCTGTTTGAAGGGTGGAGTCAGAGTTATTGATGTGTGCTCCAATTTCTTTATGACAACAGCAGCACTACCAGCTGCACCAGTGGACTGGTGAACAGAACCATCAACATAAATAATTTGTGAGAGTGTGCTGTATGACTGTATGGCCTTCAACACAAAGGTTTGGTTGGGATTTAAGTTTTTTTTTTTTTTAGGGGGGGGAGGGGGGTTGGCAGGGGTATGAAGAGATAGTAGTTTGATATGGGGCGATATCTCATGGAGCGGGAAGTGCCGCTGTTGCCTTATTTGACATAGATCATGTATCTAGTTCATGCAGAGGTCAGTTTCATTTTTTACGATCCATCTGGAGGGGTGTTCACCATTGCTGAGGAAAGTTTGGAGAGCTTCTGTGCAAGGGTTTGAATAGGCTTGCCAGAGTATACTGATCCCAATGAGAACACTTTTTACAGTGACACGATCACTGATGCTTGGGATATCAAGTTCTTTTCGCATATTGAAAATTTTGGCAGTAATAGGGCATCCTAGGATGATCCTCACTGCTTCGTTCTACTGTTTTTCCAGCCATCCAAGCCTCCTGTTTGACACAAGAACAAGTAATGGTGCGGCATAATCAACTTACATGATCTAATATAAGCAAAAAACATCATTTTCACAATTTAAACAATAGTACCATACCTGGGATGAAAACCTGCCACAAGTGCTCTCAGCCTTTCTCTGTATTGGTGACAAAGTCTTGTTACAGCAGGTCCAAGTAATGGACCTCAAAGCCTAGATACCTGTATCTGGTTACATATTCTAGTCGAGACCCATGATGGAACTGGATCCTGCGACTACGCCTCTCTGACGAGGATATCGCTTAAGTATCTTTGTTTACTCAGTAGAGATAATCAAGATCAGGTCCTGACATGAGGCTAGTACTTGGTTAAGGATGTCTTGGGTGTTGTAGATTTCAGTGTGTGAGAATCTAATAACCAAATCAAATAAAAATCATACAATTATTCAATTAATTAATCATTCTTAATTTACACATACACAAAATATTAAGATTAATCACTCATATCCTTATTCCTCAACCTCATAAATAAACTTCCACACAAAAATACACTACCCCATTATTCATAACTATCATTTATTTATCCCAATTTCCACCCCATCCCCAAATATCCCATAATCCCCCCTTTAAAAACACACTATACATCATCAACTACTTCCTACACAATCCAACATAATAATCCCACTCTCACACAACAAAAACCACAACAATCAATCCCAATCCACTTTTTACACCCATATCCCCACTTTTACCCCCCCCCCCCCCCCCTTTCACCCTTGTCCCATCCTTTCACATATTTTTTTTTTTAAGGCGGACTATCACCTCCCCCCCCCCCCCCGGCGTACTGGGACTAAGCACACCTCTCTGTCGGAATTTAATTCAAAGGTCTTTTCGTTACTATCTGTGCCCCTTAGAACAACACAGAAATTTTTCTGTTGATTAGGTTGCCTTCTTATTTCTTGATTCGCGGTACTCTCCGGGCCCGGGCCCTTTTTCCAAGTGGTGGCCCGGCCTTGGTTCCTGTCTTGGGAGAATCTCAGACTAATGTCTGCCATGGGAGGAGGTACAAGTACCTCCTCATCGTTGGGACCCAAACTGTCCGCTAGCCACACTCTCCCCTCACGGGCTCGTAGGGGAGAAGCTAGGCTCTCTGGTCTGCCATCCCTGCCCCATGGGGGGCTAATGGTTTTCTATGCAGTCTTGGTGGAGCTGCAAGCTCTGGTCTCAGGCACCTACACAGCCCTAGAAGAGCTGGGCATGGTGGTCGTCAATAGGTTGCCTTTAAGTTTAATCCTCTGAGAAGGCCCTTCTACCATCGATGTATTTCTACAGGTTTTATAGTCACTTTACATTTCTTGTGATGACGTCGCAGTTATTATTTTTTATGTATTTTCTATCTAATATATTAAAATCACCATCTGGCATTGTTACAAAATAGGAGGAACTATGGCAGGCAAAAAAAAAAAGCAAAGAACTCCTTAAGAAGGATTCTCGTTATGGCTGGAGTACTCCTTAATACAAAAGAATGACGTTTCATGGAGAAAATTAAAATGTTGTATGTTTACGCTAGTGATTGACATTTTGTTTTATTAATCTATACGTCTTACAAAATGATATTAAACATAAACAACACACAAACATTATAGAGACTCCCAAATGAAAAAAAAAATATATTAATTTGAGTGGTGAAGGCTGAACACTAAAGGCAGTGTAGGATAAAGATTTAATTTTACGCTCTCTCTAGTTGAGTAACACCAGGAGAAAAACGTGGTGATCACCGGGGGTAAACCGTAGAAGAAAAACAACTTCAATAGCGACGAGACTAAAAATATAAAAAAATATATTTGCTCCCAGGTATAAACTGGGCCTTTTGTCTTACCATCCTCGGAAGTTATTGACTTGCCTTATTGAAAAACAGTTTCATTAATAATGAAGAGACTGAAAAGATTTTCACAACAGTCATTCAAAATAATATTTTATAGCTGTGTGATTTTTTTTTCGAAAATTGCCCAATTTGTTTTTTTTTTTTTGGTTAATTTATATTTGGGGCGGTATGGGATAAAATTTTACAAAAAATTTAAAAAACTTACAAATATTTTTTTTTTCGGTTTAGCATTGTTAAAGTCCCAAAAACTTTTGGTAATGCCAATATGTGCCTGTATGCTGCCAAATCCAGTTTTCAGTTTTTTTTTTTCATTTGTTTGTTGGCCGATCTTAATAAAACTTTTAAAAATTTAATGATTTCGTACAAATAAAGTACTTTTTTTAGAACCCCATGTTAAGGATGGGGGAGACAAAAATCAGGCATGATTTTAGGAAGTGAAAGAAGATCTAATACTTCTGATATCCAGAGCCTTTATTATTATAATAATAATCTTCATCCAGTCTCTAAAGTCATTTGTAAATAAAATTAAATCTTGATATGAAACAACTTCAATACACAAATAACCCGCACATGGAGAGAGGAGTACGATGATGTTCACAAGGCACAGTACTCGCTCCCTTCTTGTTCCTCATCCTCATATCCGACATAGACAAGGATGTCAAGCCACAGCACGTTGTTTCCTTTGCAGATGACACCGAAATCAGCCATGACAGTGTCTTCCAGTGCAGACACTTCAAGGCTCCAGGCGGACATCAACAAATCTTTCAGTGGGCTGCAGGAAAACAATATGAGTTCAACGATGAGAAATTTTTTCAATTTACTCAGATTGGTAAACCCCAGGAAATTAAATCTTCATCAGAGTACAAAACAAATTTCTGGCCACAAATAGGAGCGAAAACACCAACGTCAAAGACCTGGGAGTGATCATGTCGGAGGAATCTCACTTCATGGACCATAACATTGTATCAATCGCATCTGCTAGAAAAAATGGACAGGATGGATAATCTGAGAACCTTCCACAAACTAGGAGGCCAAGCCCATTGATGACATCTTCAGGTCACTGTTCTATCTAGACTGGAATATTGCTGCACACTAACGCACCTTTCAAGGGCAGGTGAAATTGCTGACCAGAAAATGTACAGAGAACCTTCCACGGTCGCGCCATAACGGAGATAAAACCACCAAATTACTGGTGCGCGCTTGAGGTTTCTAAAAACTGTTATTCCCTGGAACGCAGGCGGGAGGAGAGATACTATGATTATATAGACCTGGAAAATCCTAAGAGGGACTAGTACCGAAACATGCACACGAAAATCATCACTACGAAGCAAAGATGGCAGACGACTTTGCAAATCTCCCCAATAGAAAAGCATGGGTGTCACTAGCACGTTAAGAGACCAATAACAATAAGTGGTCAGGGGCCCGAGTCTGTTCAACTGCCTCCCAGATACATAAGGGGGATTACAACGGACCCTGGCAGTCTTCAAGCTGGCACTGGACAAGCAACCTAAAGTCGGCTCTGACCAGCCGGGTGTGGTCTACGTTACGTTGGTTTGCGTGCAGCCAGCAGCAACAAGCCTGGTCGATCAAGGCTCTGATCACCAGGAGGCACCTGGTCACAGACCGGGCCGCGGGGGCGTTGACCCCCGGAACTCTACTCCAGGTAAACTCAGGTATACAAAGTCACCATTGTAAATGGTCCAAGTCTGACCGAACGTCGTCGTAAGCTCGTCTCCTCCTATGTGCCAGTTATATGTGTATTGTTCGAGCCACGGTATTGTGCATTTTGGTTAATTAAAGCAAGTTAAGCCAAAATCTCCCTGTTTACCCTTCCAACTAGATGGACCATCCCTATGCTCCTCCTATATAGAAAATCGGAACTGCCCCGGGTTGGAAGCCATTCAGTAAAGAGTTGTGAAGTTATTGAATATTAAAGTGAATAACAGTGAGCACAATGGCAAAGAAGAAAAATTAAATAGAATTAAAGAATTTAATGAGTCATCTGCCATTTCGTGAGAAGTACCACTTTGAAGCCACGCTCGGCTGTCGCCTCCTATCACCAGTTTAGGAGGCCTAAAACTTCTTAGACCAATAGGTAGAGAGAAAATATTGGCATCATAGTCAATATGCGAGGTTGTTCTAATATAATGTTCTTCAGAATATCTTCAACATATTTTGCTTAACAAACTTAAGTAATCCAGAGCAAAGCCATGAAGATAATTCTTAGTGCTCCAATATGTATTAGAATCATTAATATAATGGAATAATTGAAGCTTCCTGTTGTATATAAAAGAACCAACATCTTAGCATGACTCAGAGATGTGTTGTTTCATGGCTTCAACACGCCAGATAGTGTCAGTAACATGCCAGTTCACAGTCTTTGCACTAATTGGCTGAAGACAAATGTGAATAATAGCCTCAAAACATTTTGGTTGTAAAAGCTGCCAGTGGTCACTGATTCACTCAACATGCAAGTCAAATACTTTTACCAGTAAACTTTTTACATCAAAATACCTCTTTTCTTTTACATCAGTTAGCCTACCTAGGAAATCTGTCAATTGTACCTGGAGTAAAATTGATGTTGGTGACAATGAAACTATAAATAAACTATAAAGTTATATAGATCCAACACTGAAAAATATACTATCATGAAAACCTGTGTTAAAGCTGCAAGAATAGTCCCACGAGGTTTTGATTGGGCTTGCATGTAGTTTTGCGATAAATGGAGGTCATGGTACAGTGTTAAGCAAATGTCAGCAGTTTGTCCTACTGATATTATTAAAACAGGAAGTGTTTTTTGAGTCTGCCCAAGCAACAGACACATGTGGGAGAGAAAGAACATTTATTCTAAAAGGACAGAAACACCAAAAACAAAATATCCTTTTATGGATAATTTAAAACTGTCTTGTTTGATAGTTATAATGATGTTGACAATAATAATAATATTTAGGAATAATATATTTAATTACTACCAAGTACTTTATACAGGCCTAGCTGGACATCAGTGACCTACTACTATATAGAAAACCTTCTCTTGTTTTGATGAGATTTGGGCATTAGGTTCAGTGTCCCCGGGATGCAACCCCACACCAGTCGACTAAATCCCAGGTACCATTTTACATATGGAGTGAACATAAACAACAGGTGTAAAGAAACAAACCCAATGATTTTACCCTGGCTGAGAACTGAACCCAGACCCTCGCCGTGTAAAGCGAGAGCTTTAGCCACCAGGTCACCAGAACCCACTGGTGGGATAGTGGAAGACATGATCCAGGTCAGAATTTACCTTTCTGGTTTAGATGACTCTACCAAAAGGGGAGGCAAGATATGCATATATTTTTTTTTGTCCGATTTCTTTCATTTTTGGTGTACATAAAAACGTGTTTATAAAACTTATTTTCTGTAAATTTCAATAACTGAAAAAAATAACTGAGAAAAATATATATATGGTGAAAATTGCATTTGGCAAGAAGGTGCAAGTTAGTGGCACTACGAAAGGTAGTTTTTGGACTTGGTACTCATAAAACAATCATAATACAATATTCTGACAAACTGCAGTCGATCCAGTTAGGCCTGAGTGGTTGAGGGGAGAGGACGTGTGTGTGTTGAGGGAAGTCCTAGGCCTTCTATATCAGAACTGCTTATCTCACCCGACTGATAACTCATCATGCAACAAATATCGTTGGAGCGCAGCTGAATTGCTGCTGGAACTCTTATGTGTGAACTGTGACTAGTGATATACCTAGTGAAACACAAATATCTTGATTTGACTTCACTCCACCTCGCCTCTCTCCCCTCTTCCTCGATTTTGGAACTCAGCCATTCGTCCTGTATACTTATGGTCTAGAGGGCGTTTTGCCAGGACCACATAAATGCTTGAGTTGCCCGTGTCAGTCCTCTGTTGCACCACTCCACTCACCTTTACGAAAATAAGTCTCCTTGGTGTGCCTACCTGCCTGCTACAAGCAAAATATCCTAGTGGTTGTGTTAAGTGCTGCGATTTGTTGTAACTATTTGCACGAGTGGATTTCACTCTGATTAACTGTAGGACATTGTACTACCATTCGTACTACGTTAGGCTAAAAATGAGTGAGGAATGGTCTGGCCTGCTGGGTGACTTGAAAATGGCACTATAAGACTCGGCATGCCACTTACACCCTACTGCGTTGTGTCATAGTGAGGTGAATGTCCCTTCTTCGACTTTCCTATTCACCGGTATCCCTTACTCGTCGCCATTATCTACATATGGGATAAGAGGCGAGTTTAGCTGATCCAGGTAAACACAGCACTCCAAGCCAGCCAGTGAAGGGCCAAGTTACAGAATGCCTTTGTGAACGTTCTCAGTGTTCCGGCCCGTACCTTCGGTGTTGTGAGAACTAGTTCTTAAGTAGTGAGAAAAATTTGTCTGTCATTCCAAGACACGTGTGCTAGATGTTGTTAAGTGTGGGTCTGGAGTAATTAACAAGTAGTACAGTGTTGGTGATATCTCTCGAGGAGACTGTGGGCCAAGTGAATGACCTTGAAAAATCGCCACTGCGACGCAGGCCATACACCCATATGCCTGTGTCTAGGCGAGGTGAATATCCTTCTTGTTCCTTTCTCTCTTATGGAAATTAAAGGCGGTTTCACTGACCCAAAAAGTAACAGGAATAAACTCTTCCATCTCAAGGCAGCTGAATTAAAAGTGACCTATGGATGTGAACGAAGTAAATGATGGTGAAGGCGAATTCGTACGTTTATAGAAGTAAGGGAAGCTTTGAAAAAAAGAAAGAGGATTTCAAAGGTGACTTGCTGCAAGAAACAACGAGAGCAACAAAACCATCGCAGAACGGTTAGGCTTGATTCCCTTGCTAACATGAGTTTGAGGTCAAGTTTAGATGGGTTTTACGAGCTTCATTAGTGAAACCCAGAAAAAACTTCGGATTCGCTTTCGTCATGACGAGGATAAATTACGTTTTTGTTACTAACGACCCAACATTCATAGAAAAACTTCTTGACTCATAAATATGCTAACATCAACTCCTAAGCTGCCCACAAGATATCACTAAAGTACTTATTGTTATTCCACAATGTCATAAGTACATGGATCCTAAATTCCTGTTGTAGATCAAGTTGCAACCTCGTCGGACTTCCAAATGATCTGATATTGGCTGAGTGGATTGGTCAAGGGGCCTCCACATCATATATCTACTCTCGTGCAGCGCCTTACAGGAGTTACAAAATAGGCTTGTACAAAGCACCTCACCGTAGTGCTACAAGTGTCGCGCTGGGGTCACATTGCTTGGAAATCGCATCTAGAAGTCACACTGGTGTTGCAGTGTGTACAAGGCCCCTCCTTCTCACAGATTGCTATATCAAATGGTAGATCAAAGAAACACCCTGACCGTTGCATTAGAATGGTATCCAATTGTAAGACTCCAGGTGTCACAGTGCTCATGCTGACTGCAGAGCGAAAGCTGCCCACATCGCAGCCGGCAGAGCTCCCGCCTCACCCATCACCCCCCATGATGAGGCAATAGGCCTACCGATACTTCATGTATGACTACTGACCATGCCTGAACAGACAATATGGTTGAGCGAGTCACTACATGGGAGTACATCAACAGAGCGAATCACGTCTGCTATCAACACTAGTAATGTTGCTGGTGTTTGACACCATCTGTATGGCTGAGTCAGCTGTCAGTCAGCCACCTGATCAGCTGATCGGACTTCTACTCTGATGGACGCTAGTTCTGCTGGGGTGGTACCAACATGCAGCTGCGCATAACCAGTACTGGAGAAGCAACAATGGTGTTTGAATGAAACAAACCTTGAGCACCACGAGGAAAACTTACAGAGGTAGCCAAATGAGTACATCAACCCACAGATAGTCAGCCATTATGAAAATGAGTGTATCGGTGATGCTGAAACAAACTGATGATTGCAGTGGTGTTAATAATCACAAAAAACGATGAATTGATAGTGCTTGTTTACAATCCAGTGAAGATGATAAGGGCAGTGGAGGCCATCATGATAGTCAACCTGATGATGTAATGTATTGATAGATACGAAGGTGTGGAGATGGCCCGGTTGTTGATAATGGGGTATGTAATCACTGAGTCATAATGATGAGGGAAAGATGATACATGTGATGATTTAGTGATGAGGTAATAAAAGCGGGAGAGTTGATTGTGCGAGGGATAGTGTCACCTTCCATACATTCACAGACAAAGAGCGCTCCATGTGACCTCTGTGTACCAAAGACTCCCAAGAGGTCCACTAATGGAAGTGATTAGGAGACTCATGGATAAGGAAATACTGATGATATTGTATTGATTATGTCTGTTTGTTATGTAGTAAGTTTTTTCTTTTGCTGAGAAAGAAATTGATAAAACTATCCCTGGACTTTTATAATGAACCAAAAACTCGTATAACTATCCATTTTAAGTTGGAATATTGCGTCACTAGAAAAAGATTTTCTGACCTGCATCATAAAGTAACACTGAATCATTGATATGTGTGTCTACAAGAGTGCAGAGTCCCTGAAAAATCCCAACCCCCTAAATTGCCTCGTGTTGTTGCATATAACCTCAAATTACTAATTCTTGTGTTCTATTTATTAAAAAATCACTTCCCCTTCAACTTCTTGCACATAGGAAACGAGGGGGACAGTATCACTGTGTTAGGATTTATATTGGGAAACTCTGCACTCTCAAACATATTTAAACTTGTTTACGCTCCTGCTGATAAGTTTAATTCTTGGAGCTCCCAACTTGTGCTCAGTCTAAACTACTTCATTATTGGTGATTTAATGCAAGACACAAAAGCATGGGAAACTCTCAGTTTTGGTAATCGTATGGCAATCAACTGTTGTCACTCTTAACACAGTCATGATAATGTGCAAATTGTAGGTGACCTTGAAACCCACACTATCTAGGAGGTGTCCTTGATCTGTTGTCTTGGCTTCAACATTACTTCTGCCTGCTGTGAGTCTTCCATTGTAACAGATATCGTTGATCATTTCCCAGCGCTAACCTCTCTATATATGGTGAATACTATTCTCCCTGGTGGGATATTCAAAACCGGAACGTATTAATGTTTCCCCTGATCAACATTGATGACTTTGTTGCACATGTGACGACTGGTATATTTCTATGAGTGTACCTCGTCGAGACTTTTAACAATGACCTAGTCGAGCAGTATTCAGAACTTCTTGAGCCGCCTCTGAAACCTCCTACACTACTCTCTAATCCAAATGACTTCCATTAATAATCATAAGTTTATAAAAATCATTACCTTTTACAACTGATTCTAAACTTCGAACATTTGAAAACGTACTGCTCGCCCAGACTAGGCCTTGCCTATAGAAACCATCGTACCCTGAAATGCTGGAGCCTCTTCCAAACTGCCCTTGCTGCTGCAGAAGAGCGTATGACAGAGTTGCGGCAAACAGATTTGGGAACAAGTTGTCAATGGTCTCAATGCTCTCACCCCCAACTTAGCCGGGCATGGGAGGACCATAAATAGAATTAAGGTGTAACAGAACTGGGCAGATCGCGCACCCTCATCCCTTGCATAGGGCAAATGAGTTTGTCAGTGCTTGGGCTGCTACATCTAGCTATGACAGTCTTCCCAGAGTACCCACAGGCGAAATTAATGGGACAAATATGATGCAAGTGGGAGAGACTTGTTTGGCTTTATGCTCAGCAAGGCAGTGACTGCAAACATTCCTTTCACTAATTATGAACTTGATGCAGCACTAACTAAGGGCAACTCCACGTCTCGCCTGGTGAGGAAGTATTACTTACAACATACTCAGATTGCTGTGTCGAGTACCAGGTAATCCTTACTTGAATTATATAACATGAGTTATGTCACTGGGGAGCTCCTAAATCATTTGTACCAATAGCCTCCATTATTTTTCCCATTCCAAAGCCCATCAACAAAACTCATTTCGCCAATATCCCTCTTACTAGCTGCTTTGTGTAAAAAATTTGAAAGGATTGATTCTTAATCGTATTATGCACAGTATTTAAGGAATTCTTGTCACCCCGGTTGCATGGGCCTTCATGCATGGAAGGAGTGTGCATCATTGCATTACCACCTTTCTCACTACTGCACCCTGACAGCTCATACACTACGTTCTTGACCTTAATCACGCTTTTGATGTAAGCCAACAGGACATGTAAGCATTAGTGAACTTGCCAGAAATGGAGTTGGGGATGGCTTCTCGCTGAATTATAGGTTACCTGTTCCAACTGGAAAGTCGTCTGTGTTGTTCAGGGGACATAGAAGTGTAACTAAGATTTTGAATTAGGAACCCCTAGGAGGTGTGCCGAGTCCCACCTTGTCAACATTTTGATTAATGCCTTACTTTATGCCATGCCCTAGCCAGCCCCTTCAATTTTATGGTTAGTTTTGCTGATGACATAATGATTCACACTACCGGATTCTCCAACACCCAATACATTCTTAATCATGTTTTAGCCTCGCTGTCAGGACCTGGGGTTATAATCTCGGGGATAAACTAAAGATACTAAACAGGCGTCATCCTCGGCAGAGATAGGCCACAGTTGTCAGATCCAATTGCATGATGGGTGTTCTTCTAGAATGGTAAGCAGTGGCAGGTATCTGGCTTTGAGGTTCCTATTCTTTGGATCACTGTTTGTTAAGAGACTTTGTCGCCTATCAAGATAGGCTGAGTTGCACGTTGAGGTGTGGCTGGGGGTCATCAATGGGTTGGGGCTTAGGTTTAATTGTGTTTTTGAGGGAGCTTGCTTTTATTAGTTCTATTGTTGAGTATGATGAGCACTCGTCGGGCACTCGGGGATGTCTGGTTGAGGGTTGGCGGGGTTTAAAGAAAACTGCAAAACGAAGCAATGGGATCAACCTAGGATGCCCTCTACTGCCAAAATTTTAAATATGCCCCCCCCCCGGAAAAGAACTTAATATTCAAGCTTTATAGATCGTGTTACTGAAAGATATTCCTTATTGGGTCAATATGCTTAGGCTAGCCCATTCAAACCCCTACAACAGAAGCCCTCCAAAACTTTCCTCAGCATGTGAACATCCTTCCAGATGGATCGAATAAAAACGGAACGACCTCCCGCATGAACCAGCTACATGATCTATATCAAGTTGGACAACAGAGACTTTCCCTGCTCCATGGGTTCACCCATTCAAACTCCATCCTCATTTCCCCGAAAAACTTTCTTAAATCATAACCAAGCTTCGTCATTGAAGCCAAACTTGATGCTACTTAAGCTGTAGTATTGTAATAACTTAGTCACCAACAGAACAATCTTTCAAAAATTATTTACGTCGATGGTTCTGCTTCACCAGTCCTCTGGTGCAGTGGGGAGTGCTGCTGTTGTCACACAGAGTGATGGCTCTCATAAAGAAATTGGGAGCCACGCATCAATAACTGGGCTTTACCCTTCAAACAGAACTGTTTGCCATACTCATTTGCACTCAAATTGTCCATGTATCTAAGGTTGACACTTTAATTGTAACTGATTTCTGTCATCCATAAATGCTCTCTAACTCATTAAATATAAATTGATGGGCATGCTTTTTGTCAGAAGCCCGAATAGATATGGTTAAGATTGTGGACAGTGGAGTCAGAGTGCACATGCTGTGGATTCCATTCTCACATTGGTCTTCGTGGCATGATAGAACTGGTAAATTGCTTAGCTGTTATGCTTTCAAAGAGGGGGTAGATTACAATCTTGGGTTGTCACTTAGCAGTTTGAGAACAATAATACGAAAAGAACTTCAAATGACTTTATTGACTTAAGACTTATGGGAGAACTTGGACACAATCAGTCCATCTATCATCATTCCATCATGCAGGAGGGGAGCCAATGTCTATGGTGCATCCAACAAGATAAGTAGATCTTGGATGTCACTACTGCCCGGCTCCGGCTGGGTTACAAGTATCTTTGGCAGGTTAATTCACCAAACCACCAGATGTAGACCAAACGGAAATGTAAACTTTGCCTGATGGACCATGTCACACTTGCGTCATTTTGTACTGGAGTGTGATCAAATTAATGAATTTAGAAACAACTCACTCAGAAGTGTTCAATGAAATGGCTAAGTATTTTATCCACAGTGGTATATTGCAGACCCATTCTGGAGAAAATACCTGACTTTGCTAGCTGTAAATAAAGCATTTCCACATGTGTGCATGTGTGTGTGTGTGTGGGGGGGGGTGTGAGGGTGTGTGTGTGTGTGTGTGTGATGTGTGTGTGTGTGTGTGTGTTGTGTGGTGTGTGTGCGTGCGTGTGTGGGTGTGTGTGAGGGTGTGGTGTGCGTTGTGTGTGTGAGGGTGTGTTGATGTGTGTACTCACCTATTGTACTCACCTATTGTGGTTTGCAGGGGTCGAGTCCTAGGCTCCTGGCCCGCCTCTTCACCGGTTGCTATGGGCCCCTCTCTCTCCCCGCTCAGGCTTTACAAAACCTCGTCTTAAAATGTGTATGGTTCCTGCCTCCACTACGTCATTTTCTAGGCTAATTCACCTGCCTTACAACTCTATGACTGAAAGAATAATTCCTATATACTCTGACTCATTTGTGTCTTCAAATTCAAATTGTGGCCTCTTGTTTCTGTGTCCCCTCCTGGAACATCTTGTCTTTGTCCCACCTTGTCTATTCCACGCAGTATTTTTATGTCGTTATCATGTACTCCCCTGACCCTCCTGTCGCCAGTGTCGTCAGGCCGATTTCCCTTTTAATCTTTTCTTCATAGGACATTCCCTTAGCTCTGGAACTAACCTAGTGCCCAATAACTTTGTACTTTCTCTAGTTCTTGACGTGCTTTATCAAGTTGCGGGTTCCAAAAGGTGCCTTGCATACTCCTGTATGGGCCTGACATACACGGTGTACAGTGTTTGAATGATTTCCTTTACTTAAGGTATCGGAAAGCTGTTCTCAGGTTTTGCCAGGCGGCCCATTTTGCTGCTAGCAGTTTATCTGATTGATTGTGTGCTTCCGAGACATGTCGGTGTTATACTACCCAAAGATTCTTTTCCTTGAGTGAGGTATGCAGTCTTTGGCCACCTAGCCTTAATACTCTGTCTGGGTGTCTCTGTGCCCTTCCCATTCTTCAGGACTTTGCATATGGCAGGATTAAATTCGAGAAGCCATTTGCTGGACCAGGTGTCTGTCTGTCCAGGTCTCTTGATGTCCTGCCTGGTCTTCATCAGATTTATCTCCTCATTAACTTCACATCATCTGCAAACAGGGACACTTCTGAATCAAAACCTTCCGTCATGTCGTTCACATATACCAAAAAATAGCATGGTCCTAGGACCAACCCTGTGGGACCCCGCTCGTCACATGCGTGCCATCTGTGATACATCATTACGTACCATGACTCGTTGTTGCCTCCCTGTCAGGTATTCTCTGATCCATTGCAGTGCCCTTCCTGTTATATGCGCCTGATGCTCTAGCTTCTGCACTAATCTCTGTGAGTAACATGTGTCAAAGGCCTTATTGCAGTCCAAGAAGATGCAATCAACCCACCCCTCTCTCTCTTGGTCTTACTTCTGTTATTTTTATCGTATGAACTCAGAGGTTTGTGACACAGGATTTGCGTGCGTTGTGTAGTGTGTGTGTGTGTGCGTGTGTGGCGGTGTGTGTGCGTGTGTGGGTGTGTGTGTGTGTGGGGGGGGAGTGAGGGGTGGGTGTGTGTGTGTGTGTGTGTGTGTGTGTGTGTGTGGTGTTGTGTGTGTGTGTGTGGCGTGCGTGTGTGTGGGTGTGTGTGAGGTTGTAGTGTGCGGGCGTGTGTGTGTGGGTGTGTGTGTGTGGTCGCGTGTGTGTGTGTTGTGGTGTGGTGCGTGTGTGGTTGTGTGTGTTGCGTGTGAGGGTGTGTGTGCGTGTGTGGGTAGGTGTGCGTGGTGGGTGTCTGTGGGTGTGTGTGTGTGGGTGGTGTGTGTGTGTGGGGTTGTGTGTGAGGGTGTCTGTGTGTGGAGTGTGTGAGGGTGTGTGTGTGTGGGTGTTGGAAATGTGTGTGTGTGTGGTGTGTGGTGTGTGGGTGTGCGTCCTTGTGTGTATGCATTATTTGTTACGCTCGTGTGCACATGTCCGTGCGTGCGCCCTCGTGTGTGTATGTGCGCGGCGCACTAGTGTGGGTTGTATGATCCACTTAATATTTGATTTATAAAACTCTTACAATTGTGACAGGTGTGGACGTATCAGTGGAGTTCATTACTTTGTAATTTGGTTCATGACTGTACCATGTATAGGAGTGAGCTGATTCATTACTCTGTAATTGCCATGATTAGTAGACAAAAATGTGAGATGGAATCCACAGCATGTGCACTCTGACTCCACTGTCCACAATCCTACCATACCTGTGTCTGGCTTCTGAAACAAGCATGCCACAATTTATGCTTAATGAGTTGAGAGTATTTATGAATGACAGAGAATCAGTTACAATTAAACTGTCAATCTTTGATACATAGATGCAATTCAGTGCAAGGAGTATGGCAAACAGTTCTGTCTGAAGGGTAGAGGCCCAATTATTGATGCGTGCTCCAATTTCTTTAAGAGAGCCATCACTCTGTACGACAACAGCAGCACTACCAGCTGCACCAGTGGACTGGTGAACAGAACCATCAACGTAAATAATTTGAGTGTGCGTGCGCTGTGTGGCTAAGTTATCAATACAGCTTAAGGCCTCATGTTTGGCTTCAAGGCGAAGTTTTGGTTGTGATTTAAGAAGTAGTTTGGGGGAAATGGAGGAATGGTAGTTTGGAATGGGGTAATATTCCATGGAGCGGAGAAGTGCCGCTGTTGCCTTACTTGACATAGATCATGTATCTGATTCATGCGGAGGTCGGTTCCAGTTTTTTCGATCCATCTGGAGGAGTGTTCACCAGTGCTGAGGAAAGTTTGGAGGGCTTCTGTGCAGGGGTTTGGATGAGCTTGCCTGAGCATGTTAACCCCAATTAGGATATTTCTTTCAGTAACACGATCTCTGATGCTTGGAATATCAAGTTCTTTTTGCATATTTAAAATTTTGGCAGTACGAGGGCATCCTAAAATGATCCTCATTGCTTCGATTTCAAGTTTTTCCAGCCCTCCAAGCTTCCAGTCAGACACGAGAGCAAGTAGTGGTGCCGCATAATCAACCAATGATCTAATATAAGCAAAATACATCATTTTCACAATTTTAACATTAGCACCATACCTGAGGTGAAGCCCTGTCACAACTCTAAGTGCTCTTAGTCTTTCTTTGTATTGGCGACAAAGTCTTGTTACAACAGGTCCAAGTAGTGGGAACCTCAAAGCCTAGATACCTGTATCTGCTTACATATTCTAGAAGAGACCCATCATGCAATTGGATCTGACGGACTGTGCCTCCCTGTCGAGGAGGACGCCTATTGAGTATCTTGTTTTATCAGTAGAGATTATCAACCCCAGGTCCTGACACGAGGCTAGTACATGATTAAGAATGTTTTGGGTGTTGGAGAATCCGGTGGTGTGAATCATTATATCATCAGCAAAACTAATCACATAATGATGGGGCTGACTAGGCATAGCATTAAGTATTGCATTAATTAGAATATTGAACAGTGTGGGACTGAGCACACCTCCCTGTGGGGTTCCTAATTCAAAGTCTTTAGTTCACTCTTGTCCGTGGAAAACACAGACGATTTTCTGTTGGAAGGAAACCCTTTAATCCACGGAGAAGCCCCCTCCAAATCCATTCTGGCAAGTTACTAAGTTTACATGTCGGTTGGCTCTCAAAAGCGGTTTTAAGGTAGTGTATGAGCTGTCATTTTGGGGGTGGAAAGGTGGCTTTGCAAGGGATGCAGCCCCTTTCCATGCAAAAAACCATGAAACCCGGGGAGAAAAAAATTGTTTGTTCTGAATGGAGATTAAGAATCATTCTTTTCAAATTTTTTTACAAAAGCAGTAGTAAGAGATTTTGGGCGAAATGCATTTTGTTGTTAGTTGGGAAATTGGGAAATGATGGGGCTTTTGGTCCAAGATTGAGGGGGCCCCCCATTTAATAGCCCTTTTTAAATAATTCAAGAAGGAATTCCCGGGTACTCGACACAGAAATCTGAGTAGTTTTAAGTAATACCATCCCCCCCGGCGACGTGGAGTTGCCTTAGTAGTGCTTTTTTGAAATTTAATTTGGGTGGTAGCGATTTGGGGAATGGACAACGGTGGGTTTTCAAAGGGAAATTGTTTTTGATAATAAGGTGATGTACGGGATTTGGGATTGAATGGTTTTTTTTAAGGAACATGTGTATTTAAAAGTTTTGTAGGGTTTTTAAAAAAGGAAAAGTATTAACTCAGGGTGGGTACCCATGTGGATGATAATTATACTCTGAGTTTTTTTTTCGGGTGTGAAATTTGTCATTTTTTATTATTGTAAAAATGTATTTAAACTATATGACAAGGGAAAGGACATCAATTTTGATGGATTTATCATGGTATTGTAAGGGAATTTTAAGAGTATTTTTCGGGCATGTTATTTTTTTTTTTTGTTTTTTGTCAGTAAAATATTTACTTACACTAATGAATGGGGAAAATCAGATTATATTGCAATTGTCATGAAAAGAAAAAAGGGGTTTTAAATTTATAAAATCAGGTCAGAGACTTTCTTTTGTATGGGGGGAATTTTTTAGGACGCGAAGAGATTATCGTATTTCTTTCTTTTTATATGTTTTTACTCGGCAGGATCGCTTAAGATTAATTTTCAAAAGTTGGAATGTAAACCCTTTTCCCCAGGAGACCCGTGTGTTAGTTTTAAGTGGAGACCCTTTTTTTTCCAAATTGTTGTCTTGTATTTTAATTTTTTTTATTTAATATTTTTTTTAAAAAAAAAAAAAAAAAAAAAACCACCCCCCCACCCCCCCCCCCCCCCCCCCCCCCCCTCCCCTTTTTTTTTCCCAAAAAAACCCCCCCCCCCTTAACCCCCCCCCCCCCCGGGGTTTTTCGAAGTAGGTCCTGGAAAATTAGCAAGGGGAATTTTATTTTTAAGGGGAAAAATTTTGAATTTTAAAAAAGTAAAAATTGAAGGGGGGAATGGGTTTCCCCCTAATTGGTCAGTGTTACCACAATTAAAGATACCTTAAGGGAAACCTTTAAAATTTGGGCAAAGGGTGTGCATCTTGGGGGGTTTACTTTTTGTTCTGGGAATAGGCCCTGCCTTGGAAAAAACCCTTATACCCAAGAATTTTGCATGGACGGTTTGTAGAGAGGTTAGGGAAATAAAGTACCCTAAAATACCAATTGACATTTCAATTTTGGGACTTTATCTTTTAAAATTTCACCTCTGAAAACCCAATTCATCAAAGTTTACCTATGGGGTTGGGGGAAGGCTGTGTTTTTGGTTGGGGGAAATCTATTTCTATAAAAAAACTCACCCCCCGATGATAACCTATGAACAAATATCTTGGGAGGCCTAATTGCGTAACCCCCTTTGTGTGAACTGTTGACTATTTATATTCTATAACACAAATATTTTTATTTTGGGATTTAAACCCACTGCCCCCCCCCCCCCCCCAAACTCCCCCCCCCCCCCCCCCCCCCCCCCCCAAAAATTTTTTTGGGTTTTTGGGGGGGTTTTGGGGGTTGGGGGGAGGGGGGTTTGGGGTGTTGAGGGGAAGTCCTAGCCTTCTATATCAAACTGCTTTCTCCCCCGATGATAATCATCATGCAAAAAAATATCTTTGGGGCCCGCAGCTAATTTGGCTGGAACTCTTATTGTGAACTGTGACTGTGATATACCTAGTGAAACAAAATATCTTGTTTTTGCTTCCTCCACTCGCCTTTTCCCCCCCTTTTCCTTTTTTTGGAACTCAACCTTCGCCTCTATTTATTTGGTCTAGAGGCGGTTTTTGCCAGACCCAATAAAGCTTGAGGGGCCCGGAGCCTCTGTGCCGCACTCCTCACCTTCAATAATTCCCCCGTGGCCTCCCTGCCTGCTACAAGCAAATTCTAGTGGTTTGTTAAGGCTGCAGTTTTGTTGTAACTATTGCAGAGTGGATTCACGGACTTAGGACATTGTGCTCCCATCAGAAACCCTAAGGTTTTAAAATGAGTGGGGAATTTTGGGCCTGCTGGGGGCCCTTAAAAAATGGCATATGGGATCGACCCCATTACCCATACCGTGTGTCGTGGGGTGAATTTCCCCTTCCTCGACTTTCCTATTCCCCGGGTATCCCTTAACTCGTCGCCTTATTCATTGGGAAAGGGCGATTTTTAGCTATCCAGGCAAAACAGCGCTCCAACCCACCAGTAAAGGCCCAATTTACAGAATGCCTTTGTGAACGTTCTACAGTGTTCCGGCCGTACCTTCGGTGTTGTGAGAATGTTCTTAAGTATAAAAAATTTGTCTGTCTTCCAAGACACGTGTGTAGATGTTTTTAAGTGCTGCGTGTCTGGAGAAATTTAACAAGTGTACAGTGTTGGAATTTCCCGGACAGGGGGGGGCCCAGTGAATGCCCTGAAAATCGCCCCTGCGACCCCGGCCACTACACCCTTTTCCCTGTGTCTAGCGAGGTGAATCCCCTTTCCTTGTCCCTTCTCTCTTATGGAATAAAGGCGGTTTCACTCCCCCAAAAGTAACAACTAACCTTCCATCTCAAGCAGCTAAATTAAAAGGGGGACCATGGATTAAAACGAAGAAAATGATGGGAAGGCGAATTCGTAGGTTTTGAATAAGGGGTTTGAAAAAGAAAGAGGTTTTCAAAGGAGACTTGCTGCAAGAAACAACAGAGCAACAAAAAACCATCGCAGAAGGGTTGGCTTGTTCCTGCTAACACGGTTTTTGAGGTAAATTTTTAGAGTTTTACGAAGCTTATTAGACACCCAGAAAAAAACCTTCGGATTCGCTTTTCTGACAGGATAATTCGTTTTGGTTACTAACGACCCAACTTTCATAGAAAACTTCTTATCAAAAATATGAAACACCCAAACTCCAAGCTCCCCCACCAAATCCCCAAAAGTATTTATTGTTATCCACAATGTCAATAAGTACATGGATCCAAAATTTCCCTGTTGTCAGATCAAGTTGAAAACCCTCGTCGACTTCCAAATGATCTGATTTGGTGAGGGGGTTTGGGTAAGGGACTCCACCATCAAATATCTACTCCGTCAGCGCTTAAACAGGAGTTACAAAATAGCTTTGTACAAAGACTCACCGTAGATGCTACAAGTTCGCACGGGGGCACATTGTTGGAAATGCTCATCTAAAACCCACGGGTGTGCAGGGGTGTCCCAAGGCCCACCCCTTCTCACCAGTGCTAGATTGATCAAGAAACACCAGCCGTTGCATTAAAATGTATCAATTGTAAGATCCAGGAGTCACGCTGTATGGGACTGCAGAGCAAAAGTCCCCACTTTCGCCAGCCGCAGAGTCCCGCCTCACCCTTCCCCCCCCATGATGAGGCAATGCCTCCAATACTTCATGTCTGAATCTGACCATGCCTGAACTGACAATTGTTGAGGAGTACTCGGGGATACATCAAAAAGGCACGACACGTCTGCTATAAACATAGTAATGCTGTGGTGTTGCCCTCTCTGGCAGTCAGCTTTCAGTCACCCCACCTGATCAGCTAACGGGCTTCATCTTCCTGATGCGCTAGTCTTGCGGGGGTGGTACAAAACATGCAGTGCGCATAACAAAAAGGAGAAGCAAAAATGGTGTTTAAAACAACAATTTGAGCACCACGGGGAAAAAAAATTACAGGGGTTCAAATAGTACATAACCCCAGATAGTCACCAATTATGAAAATGAGTGTGGTGAGGAACAAACTGATGATTGAGGGTGTTAAAAAACCAAAAACGATGATCTGATAGTGGGGTTTACAATCACGTGAAGATGTAAGGGCGGGAAAGGCCATCATGAAGAAACCTGATGGTGTAATGTATTGATAGATACTGAGTGTGGAGAGGGCCCGGTTGTTGAAAATGGTGTAGTATCAGGTCATAATGAAGGGAAGTGATACATGTAGATAGTGATGAGTGTAAAAAAAGGGAGATTTTTGAGTGCGGGGTAGTGCCCCCTTCCCATACATTCCAGAAAAAGAGCGCAGGCCCTCTGTGTACAAAGACCCCCAAGAGGTCTCACTAATGGAAGTCATTGGGAGCCCAGGATAAGGTAATATGATGATTTTGATATTGATTATGTCTTTTGTTATTTGAAAAGTTTTTCTTTTTGCTGAGAAATTGAAAATATCCTGGACTTTTATAATGGAACCAAATGTAAAACATCCATTTTAATTTGGAATATTGCATACTTAGAAAAAGTTTTTTCTGACCGATCATAAGTAACCACTAAATCCATTGATATTGTGTTCTACAAGATGCAGAGTCCTGAAAAACCCCAACCCCAAATTTGCCATGTTTTTTGATTAACCTCAAATCTACTATTTTGTGTTCTATATATTAAAAAATATTTCCCCATCAATTTCTTGCACATAAGAAAACAGGGGGGGCTACAGTATCACGGTTTTTGGATTTATATTGGGAACTCGCTCTCAACATATTTAACTTGTACGTCCTGCTGATAAGTTTAATTAGGGGAGCTCCAATTTTTGGTCAGTTGAACCTACTTCATTATTGGTGATTAAAAATCAAGAAAAAAAAAGCTTTGGGAAAACTCTCATTTGGGAAATCGAAAATGGAAAATCAACTTTTGTCACTCTTAAAACAGTCGTAATGTGAAAAATTTGTAGGTGCCCTTAAACCCACACATATTTGGAGGTTCCTTGATCTGTGTCTTGGCTTAACATTACTTCTGCCAGCTGTGAGTTTTTCCATTGTAACAGTTATAGCGTCTGTCTTTCCCCCAAAGGCTAACCTCTCTATATATTGGAATACTTCCCCCTGGTGGATTTCAAAAAGGGCAGTTTTTAAAGTTTCCCCGATCAACAGATGACTTTGTTGCCCATTGACGACTGGGATAAAACCTATGAGTGTACCTCTGTGAGACTTTTAACAATGACCTTGTGAGCGTATTCAGAAAATTCTTAGAGCCGCCTTTGAAAAACCTCCTCTACTTAAATCCAAAATGATTCCCTAATAACATAAGTTTAAAAAAATCATACCTATTAAATGATTCTAAACTTTGAAAAATTGAAAGTACGTCGCGACAGGGCCCAGCCTATAGAAACCACGTACCCCCTGAAATGCGAGCCCCTTTCCAAAAATGCCTTGCTGCACCCCGAGACTTGACAGAGCTGGGCAAACAGACTGGGGAAAATTTGTCAATGGGTCTCAAGCTAAACCCCCCCAGGGGCATGGGGGGGAAAAAAGAATTAAGGGAAAAAAGAAATGGGCAGATCGCGCACCCTCATCCCTTGCTAGGGGGAATGAGTTAGTCAGTGCTTGGGGTGTACACTAGTTGACAGTTTCCCGTACCACACAGGCAAATTAATGGGCAAATATGATCAAGGGGGGAGATTGTTTGCTTTTGTCAGAAGGCAGATGACTGAAATTCTTTCACTAATTATGAACTTGTGCAGCACTTATAAGGGCAACCCAGTCCCTGGTGAGGGTGGTTTAAACTTACAACATACTAGATTGCTGTGTCGAGTACCGGTAATCCTTTACGAAAAAATAACATGAGTTAGTCATGGGGGGCCCCTAAATCAGGACCCAATAGCCTCATTATTCCCTTCCCAAAGCCCCAAACAACAAACTCATTTTGCCCAATATCCCACTAGGGGTTTTTGAAAACTTTTAAAGGGTGATTTAAAAACGTCTTAGCACAGAATTAAGGGAATTCTGTCACCCCGGGGTTTCATGGGGTTCATCTGGGAAAGGGGGTGTCTCAGCATTACCACCTTTTCCCCCTCTGCAAAAACTGCAGCTCATCAACGTTCCTTTACCTTAAAAACCCCTTTTTATGTAGCCCCAAAAGACATGTAACATTAGTGAACTTGCCAGAATGGAAGTTGGAGGATGGCTTCTCCGTGGATTAAAGGTTACCTGTCCAAAGAAAAACGTCTGTGTTGTTCCCGGGACAAAAAAAGTGTAACAAAGATTTTTTAATTGGAACCCCACAGGGAGGGGGGGTAGTTCCACCCTTTTCAACATTTTGATTAAGCCTTTCTTAATGCCCCTGCCTGCCAGCCCCATCTTTTTATGGTTGTTTTGCTGATGACAAAAAGATTACACTACCGGATTCTCCCAAAACCCAAAACATTCTTAATCATGTTTTTGCTGTGTCGGGCCTGGGGTTTAAAAACTCGGGATAAAACAAAGATACTCAACGGCGTCCCCCTCGGGAGTGAGGCACAGTTTTTTTCAGTTTGTTTCCTGAGGGTCTCTTCTAGAAATTTAAGCAGATACAGGTATCGGGTTTTAGGTTCCACTACTTGGGCCGTTGTAACGGATTTTTCGCCAAAACAAAGAAAGGCTGAAGCATTAGAGTTGTGAGGTTTTTTTATCCCGGTATGTTCTAATGTTAAAAATTGGGGAAAGAGAGCAAAGATTCATTTGGTATTAACAGGCCCCCTTTCCCGGTGGGGTGGGGGGGGGAAAACTGCCCGGGTGGGATTCCCGGGTGCCCCGTATCCCAAAAAAAATTGCGGAAAGAAATTAATATTCCCTTAAACCCCCTTGTTTAAAAAAAATTTCCAAAATTTCAATAGCGGCGCCCATTCAAACCCCTGCAAGAAGCCCCCCAATTTCCCAAAATGGTAAATTCTTAGAAAATCAAAAAACGGAAACCGACCCCCCGTGAAAAACTTTATATCAAGGGGGAAAACAGAGAATTTCCCCCTATGGGAAACCCCTTTCCCTACCACCCCCACCCCCAAATTTTTTAACAAACCAAAGTTGGGAACCAAAAAGGAAACATTTCTTTTAACCGGAAAAAAAAGGGGGGGGTTAAAGGGGGGGGGGGGGGGGGGGGGGGGTGATCCTCCATTAAAAAAAAACCCCCATTTCAAAACTCCTTTTTAAATTTAAACAGTTGTTTGCCATATCCTTGACTAAATGTTCCAAAATCTGGGGACACTTTAAATTTTTAAATGTTCCTGTCATCCATAAATGCTCTAACCATTAAGTATAAAAATTGGGCATGCTTTTTCAAAAACAACATGATATTTTTAAAGTGTCATGGATCAGGTGCACAATTTTTGGGTTCTCTCACCCTTGGTCTTTAATCATTGATAAAATGTAAAATTGGAAGTGTATGGTTTAAAAAGGAGGGGGTAGGTTCAATTTGGGTTGCATTTACAGTTTAGAAATAAACGAAAAGAACTTTTAAATGAAAACTTTATTGATTAAGACTTAGGGGAGATTGACAAAGTCAGTCCATTATCATCATTCCATCATGAGGAGGAGCCCCAAAGTTGGGCTCCAACAAGATAAGAGCTCTTTGGGTCACTACTGCCCGGCCGGTGGGTTACAAGTATCTTTGGGGTTAAATCAACCACCACCAGTGTAGACCAAAAGAAATGAAACTTTGGCCCGATGGATATTGTCACACATTTCGTCATTAGTATGGAGTTTTATCAAATTAATGAATTTGAAACAATCACTCAGAAGGTTCAAAAAAAAGGTTTTTTTTCCCCCAGTGGTTATTTCAGACCATTTTGGGAGAAAACCCCGACTTTTTCTAGCTGAAATAAGCATTTCCACAGTGTGCAAGTTTTTGTGTGGTGTGTGTGTGGTGTGTGTGTGTGTGTTGTTTTGTTTGGTTGTGTGTTGTGGGGTGTTGTGGTTGGGTGTGTGTGGGGGGTGTGGGGTGTGGGTGTGGGGGTGTGGGGGTGTGTGTTGTGGGGGGTGTGTGTGGGTTGTGGGGTGTGTGTTTCGGGTTTGTGGGGGGGTGTGTGTGGGGGTTGTGTGTGTGGCGGTGTGGTGTTGTGTGCGGGTTTTTTTGTTCATTGTTGTGGTTTGGGGGTCGAAAAGTCCTGCTCCCGGCCCCCCCCTTCACCGGTTGCTACTAGACCCTCTCTTCCCCGCTCCATGAGCTTTATCAAATCGTCTTAAAATGTGTAGGTTCCTCCTCCATACGTCATTTTTCTAGGCTATTCCCCTGCTTACAACTCTATGACTGAAGAAAAATTTTCCCACTATCTTCTGACTCATTTGGTCTTCAAATCCAAAATTTTGGCCCTTGTTTCTGTGTCCCCTCCCTTTGGAACTCCGCCCTTTTCCCCTTTTCATTCCACGCAGTATTTTATTGTCGTTATCAGTCTCCCCTGCCCTCTGTCCTCCGTGTGTCAGCCCATTTCCCTATCTTTCTTCCAGGACATTCCCCCTTTGCTCTGGAACAACCTTGTTGCAAACCTTTGTACTTTCTTAGTTTCTTGACGTGCTTTATCAAGTGGGGTTCCAAACAGGGGCTGCATACTCCCGTTGGGCCGACATACAGGTGTCAGTGTCTTAAGATTCCTTTCTAAGGGTCGGGAAAGCTGTTCTCGGTTTGCCCCGGGGCCCATATGCGCAGCAGTTATTGATTTATTGTCTTCCGGAGACTGCTCGGTGTTATACTCACCCCAAAATCTTTTCCCTTTAGTGGGGTTTGCGTCTTTGGCCCCCTAGCCTATTTTGTCTGTGGTCTTTGTGCCCTTCCCCTATCTTCATGACTTTGCATTTGGCAGGATTAAATTCGAGAAAAACCATTTTTCGGACCCGGTGTCCGTCTGGGGCCCGGGTCTCTTTGAAAGTCCTGCCCGGTCTCATCAGATTTAATTTCCTCATTAACTTCACTCATCGAAACAGGGAACTTTTGATCTCCCTTTCCCTAATTCGTTCACATATACCAAAAAAAAGCATGGTCCTAGGACTGACCCCCTGTGGGACCCCCCTCGTCAAGGTGCCCCCTGTGATCCCTATTACGACCCTGACTCGTTTTTGCCTCCCTGTCAGGGATTCTTGATCCTTGCAGTGCCCTTCCTGTTATAGCGCTGATGCTCTGCTTCTGCACTAATCTCTTGTGAGGAACTGTGTCAAAGCCCTTTTGCAGTCCAAGAAGATGCAATCAACCCACCCCCCTTCTCCTTGTCTTATTCGTTATTTTATCATAAAAACTCCAGAAGGTTTGTGACCAATTTGCCCTTCCGTAATCCGTGCTGGTTGGATTTTTTACCCTGTTCCCCCCAGGTGCTCCACCCTCCTCCCGATAATCTTTCCATAATTTTGCATACTTTCACGTCAAAGACACAGGTCATGTTTATGCCTCTTTTTTTTGTTCCTTTTTGAAAAAAGGAACTACGTTTGCCGTCTTCCATACCTCAGGTAGTTGCCCAGTTTCCAGGGATGTGTTGAAGATTGTGGTAAGTGGTACGCACAACATATCTGGCTCCCTCTCTAAGGACCCATGGGAGATGTTTTCCGGTCCCATTGCCTTTGAAAGGGATCGATGTCCCTTAGCAGTTTCTTCACCTCCTCCTCATCTGTATGTATGTCGTCCAACAAATTGTTGGTGTATTCCTTGTTGGTGTCCCCCTCTGGTCTGTCCCCCAGAGTCCTTCCTGTCTCTACTGTAAATACTTCCTTAAATCTCGTGTTGAGCTCCTCACATACCTCTTGATCGTTTCTTGTGAGTTCCCCCACCTTCTTTCCTCAGCCTTATCACCTGGTCCTTGACTGTTGTCTTCCTCCTAATGTGGCTATACAGCAGTTTCGGGTCAGATTTGACTTTCGATGCTATGTCGTTTTCATACTGTCGCTGGGCCTCCCTCCTTATCTGCGCATACTCGTTTCTGGCTCTTCTACTAATCTCCTTGTTTCCTGGGTCCTATGCCTCCCGTACCTTTCCATTCTCTGTTGCACTTTGTTTTTGCCTCCCTACACCTTCGGGTAAACCAAGGACTCGTTTTGGTCTTCCTATTATTTCTGTTTCCCTTGGGTGTGTGTGTGCGTGTGTGGGTGTGTGTGTGTGTGGGTGTGTGTGTGTGGGTGTGTGTGAGGGTTGTGTGGGGGGTGTGTGTGGGGGGTGTGTGTGTGTGGGTGTTGGTGTGTGTGTGTGTGGGTGTGTGTGTGTGTGGGTGTGCGTCCTTGTGTGTATGCATATATTTGTACGCTCGTGTGCACATGTCCGTGCGTGCGCCCTCGTGTGTGTATGTGCGCGCGCGCACTAGTGTGGGTGTATGATCCACTTAATATTTGTATTTCTAACTCATTACAATTGTGACCAGGTGTGGACGTATCAGTGGTTCATTACTTTGTAATTTGTTCATGACTGTAACCATGTAAGGAGTGAAGCTGTTCATTACCTCTGTAACTTGCCATGATTAGTGACCAGATCTTACCTGGGTTCATTACCTTTGTAACTAGTTCAGCTATCATAACTTTGGGGCCCAGTCACTGGACCCATTATGTACCTTTGAAATTTTTGACTACCGCCCACAGGATGGGTATGGGGTTGCATAAAGAAATTAAACTAAAGTGTGTGTGTGTGTGTGTGTGTGTGTGTGTGTGTGTGTGTGTGTGTTGTGTGTGTGGGGGTTTTGTGTGTGTGTGTGTGTGTGTGGTGACTCAACAATCAATATTTGCACCAATAACTCATTACAATTGTGACCGGGTGTGGAAGTGTGAATTGCTCATTACTCTATAATTTGTTCATGATTGTAGCCAAAGTATAAACGTAAGTAACCATTCTACAGAATTCATTACCTTTGTAACTTGTGAGCTCATTACCTTTGTACCTAGTTCAGCTATCAAAATTTTGGGGGCCCATCCCTGGACCCATTACGTACCTCTGTAATCTGTAAATACCTTTGTAACTTGTCATGATTGTGACCAGACTTACCTGGAGTTCATTACCTTTGTAAATTGTGAGTTCATTACCTTTGTAAATTGTGAGTTCATTACCTTTGTAAATTGTGAGTTCATTACCTCTGTAACTTGCTCAGCTATCAAAACTTTGGAGTCCAGTCCCTGGACCAATTATGTACCTCTGTAATCTTTTGACTACCGCCCACAGGATGGGTATGGGGTGCATAATAAACATATTAAACACTAAACTCATCTACAAACCTGTCAGACACTGCAACTTCTTGGGATCTTAATACTTAGGAATTCTTCGCTTGCCTAATTCTTGGGCACGACCTACTTCCACATTGAACAAAATGTAACACCCCCTATGACTGCTGCACCTCTCCTACCATACGGTTTATAAGCTGCTTCTCCGCTCATATGCCGTATTCTATTCAAGATTGATGGACTGAACACATCGACTCAAGGTTGAGGGATTGATTACCTCTTTCCCCTCCCCTGTTCTTCAAGTTTCTCCCTACGTATGGACTGATGAAGCCACTGTGTGGCGAAACGTTTCCCAATAAAGATACCCAAGAGTTGCACATGTGTCTAATTTTCAACATGTCGGTTCTCTGAACCATTCATTACAGAACTGTATTTCCACCTTTCTCAATGCACACACCTCTACTAGTTTTACAAAAACCACTTTTCTTGACCCTAAAATCTGCATTTGATACTGCGAACAGGACCGTTATGCTACATGAACTAGCCCAAAATGAATATTGGGGGTATGCTTACTCGGGCTGGATAATAGGATACCCTGTGAAATAGAGTACCTTTGTTTCTACCAAGGCTTTAGAAGTAAATCTAAAGAAATGTTTTTAGGTAAAAACCGCAGGGAGTAGTGCTCAGTCCCATGCGTTTAATAGACTGATTAATGCTCTCCTAAATGCTCTACCTGCCTCACCTAAAACATATAGCTATAAGCCATGCTATTAGATGCTTAAGTGTATAACTGAATTATCTATTCTTTAATAATCCCCTTTTCTTTCAAATTTTTTACAAGTTTTAGATTACTCACGGAGTCTTAGTCATAAGTCTAGGGTTGATGATTCAATATAAATCTTATATCATTATACTCAGAAAATCTATGATCTATGCCTGTAATCCTATGATTACAGGCATAGATCCTGATGTAAACTTTTTAAAAAATGAATTACATGAATCAACCAGTAACTGTAATTACTAAAACAGCAGACCAAGCAAAGACATTACTCAGTGAAACAATACCATAACCATCTTTAAACTACAATGTCAGATCCTTGAGCAAAACATTATGATGCCCTCACAGCTTAACTCAGTTCCCTTCATTCCAATATATCAATCATCACACTCACAGAAATTTGGGGTTTAAAAGCCTGATATTACAGATTTCTATACCATTCCTGGCTACATGGCCATACACAACTGTAGAACAGACCAGCAAGGGGGAGGAACAGCTATATACTACTCAAATCAACTCTAATGTATCAATAAATCTTGCACAAGGGACGAACATGGAGAATATATCATAACCAAATTTAAATCAAAAGACCTACAAAAACCCCTCACAGTTATAAACATCTACAGAGAACCACAGTCAAACATTTATCACTTTAGTGAAAAACTAGGAAACATGATTACTGATGCACACATGAATAAAGGCAACCTACTACTGAAAATAAATGGTATAAAATGCCGACACAATGGAAACAAACACATATACAGTTTAATGTGATTCTTTATTGACAACGTTTCGCCCACACAGTGGGCTTTTTCAAGTCACAAACAGATCTACCTGGGGTGGAAGGTACGGGAGTATTTATAGTCAGGTTGAGAATGTTGCATCTGATGATCTACCGGGCGGGGTTATAGAGTCTTGGGTAGCTTGGCAGGGGTATTGGACAAGTTGTGAGTAGACCTTCTGCAGTGTTCTATGTTCTTATGTGGGATAGCGATGAAGAAGTTTCTTGGCGAGTGGTTCAGCTATGTTATAGAAGCCATTGTTCTGGTTGAAATTGTTGGTTATAGAGATAAGCGATGATTCCAGGATTCTTCGGTATTGGGTGTTGTCTTCTGTGGCGATAAGTCTTGAGTTTCTGTAGTTAATTAAATAGTTGTATGAATTGCATGTTGTACACAGGCATTTCCTTGTATCGTCAGAAACTCAAGACTTATCGCCACAGAAGACAACACTCAATACCGAAGAATCCTGGAATCATCGCTTATCTCTAAAAACCAATAATTTCAACCAGAACAATGGCTTCTATAAAATAGCTGAACCACTTGCCAAGAAAACTTCTTCATCGTTTATCCCACTTTAGAACATAAGAACACTGCAGAAGGTCTACTCACAACTTGCCCAATACCCCTGCCAAGCTACCCAAGACTAACCCCACCGGTAGATCATCAGATGCAGCATTCTCCACCTGACCTCAACATTCTGAACCTGACTATAAATACTCCCGTACCTTCCCCCCAGGTAGATCTGTTTGTGACTTGAAAAAGCCCACTGTGTGGGCGAAACGTTGCCAATAAAGGATCACATTAAAACTGCATATGTGTTTATGTTTCCACCACCTACTACTAACAGGAGATTTCAACATAAACATACTACACGACCAGGACCCACAAGTAACCGAATTCACAAACACTAGGGAGTAACTGCCTGTTGCTAACCAGTAATATCTAAACCTACAAGAATCACCGAGACAAGCATCTCTCTAATAGACCACATCTGGACAAACACCATATCCCTTTAAAATCAGGCATAATCACGGGAACAACACTACAGACCACTACCCAACCTTTCTCATAACTAATCTGGGCAAACTGCCACAAGACATTACTAAAGTAACCTTCAGACTACATAACGAGACAGCATGAACATTAAAATGGTATAAAATACCGACAGGTTGTTAGGTAAGACACATATGCAACAGTTAGGTATCTTTTTTTTCGAAACGTTTCGCCTACACAGTAGGTTCTTCAGTCGAGTACAGAAAAGTTGATAGAAGCAGAAGATACTTGAAGACGATGTAATCAGTCCATCACCCTTAAAGTTTTGAGGTGGTCAGTCCCTCAGTCTGGAGAAGAGCATTGTTCCAAAGTCTGAAACAATATGGAGTTGAAGTGACAGGATGGAGCCTTATATAGCGCCAAGAGGTGAGACGTAGGTCACTAGAAGAGGTAAGAACTCAGATGTTGGGAGGTCAGGTCCCTCTCAAATCCAGCCGTTCTCACTGATGGACTGATTACATCGTCTTCAAGTATCTTCTGGGTTCTATCAACTTTTCTGTACTCGACTGAAGAAGCCTACTGTGTAGGCGAAACGTTTCGAAATAAAGATACCTAACTGTTGCATATGTGTCTTACCTATAACAACGAGACAGCAGTTAACAACTTTATAACAGCTATGAATAACATCGATTGGCAAAATGAGCTCAAAACATATACAGATATGAATGAATGTATAAAGAAATTTTCTAAAAAAAAAACCCCTCGCCTCTAAAACAGACATTGACCAGAAAAACTAAACAGATCACAACAAAGAGACGAATAATCCCTGGCTAACACCAAGCAATCCTCAAATCCATTAACACAAAGCACAAATATGAAAAACAGTTATAGAATGGGTCAAATAACTAGAGAACAGTCGAAAAGTTACTCGTCAGCCACTTACCAGCCTGATAAGAAGGTCAAAAAAAATTGCATTATGAAAATAGACTACATAAACATCAAAGGGATAGGAGAAAAACCTGGAAAAACCTCTATCTGAAATTCTTGGAGCTAAAAACGGGTTATCCAAAAACAAAAAAAATCAAACTAACAAAATCAGATGAACCCCAACCCCCAACTGAAAGCGCAAACAGACTCAATTTTTTTCTTCTCCACCATTGGAAAAAAAAATCTAGCAAACAAAATACCAAGCACAAACAAACCCCTCCATCAGACTATCTCATAGGGAAACCCACCCAAATAGCTCCAATCCCAACCCCCAAAGAAGTTTCGCTCATCGTAAATACCCTTAAAAAACAAGGCAGGAGACATAAACAACTTGCCTGCTTTTATGTACAAAAAAACTTCTCAAGTATTGTCACCCAATTATTGCAACGCTCTTTTGCAAATCCACTGAATCATTTACATTCCCAACAATCCTCAAAATAGCAAGGGTCACTCCAATCCATAAAAGAGGTGACAAGGTGACTTGAATAACTGTAACCAATATCTAACTTGCCACTGTTCTCTAAAATCTTCGAAAAATTAATTCATAGACTGATCTATTCCTACTCGTCTCACACAACATATTAAACTCTTGTCAGTTTGGATTCTGGAATAATAAAGCTCAAATGATGCTATCATACACAAGCTAGAACTAATGTATACTGCACTTGAAAAGAAAGAAGTTTCCCCCTGGGAATTTTCATTGATTTACGGAAAAGCTTTCGATACAGTCGACCATGAACTGCTGTACTCCAAATTAATGCACTATGCAAACTCTTCCACCCAACCAATCACAGTAGGAGTCCCACAAGGAAGCGTCCTTGGACCACTCCTCTTTCTCATTACATCAATGATCTACCGAATGCATCACAGCTACTCAAATCCATATTATTTGCAGATGACACTACATATGTCTTTTCCCACCCAAACACAATCATACTAGCAAACACAGTCAGTGCTGAATTACAGAAAATATCTGCCTGGATGATGACTAACTTACCCTGAACACTGATAAAACGTATTTCATTCAGTTTGGAAACAAAGCTGCAAATGATCCAATTAACATTACGCTAAATGGGTCATCAGTCACAAGACTCACAGAGGGAAAATTCCTAGGTATCCACCTTGACAGAAGCCTGAAGTTCCAGACACACATGCAACAAATTACCAAGAAAATCTCCAAGACTGTAGGCATACTATCAAAGATAAGGTACTACGTTCCACAATCAGCTCTCCTGGCACTGTACCATTCACTCATATACCCTTATCTTACATATGGAATTTGTGCATGGGGATCAACAACATCCAATCACCTAAAACCCCTAATAACCCAGCAAAAGGCAGCAGTAAGAATGCTAACAAATTCCCACTTCCGCCAGCATACTCCTCCAATTTTCAAAAGTCTGAATCTGCTTACCATTAAGAACATCCATACTTATTCATATGCCTGCTACATACACAGAACAATACACACAAATATAAACCCCCCACTCAAACTTCTCCTCACCAACCTAAACAGGACACATGACTACAACACAAGACACAGATCTCTTTTTGATATACCTCGTGTCCATATCACACTGTGTAAAAACTATGCACATAAAGGGCCCCAAAATATGGAATTCATTACCAGAAGATATTAAAGTAACCCAGTCTGAAAATCTATTTAAGACTCTTCTCAAAAGCCACTTAATCACCCTAGACTAAATGCTAAATACTCAGTACATACTTACTCACCTATGTACTCCCACATTATAACTGAAACAATCACATTGAACCTTTTATCCATTGTTGACAGGAATATAATTGAATCAATTTTTTCACAAAAAACATTTTCGAATATAAATATATCTTTGTATTATACAAATTTTTATTCATTTATAATTAATATTCTACTGTACAACTATGATATACTCCTTAGTATTAAGTAGACTGTAAGCCAATAATGTTAAGTTGGCCCATAATGCCTAGGCATAATAGAGGCTCTCTTTGCATTGCAACCCACTATTGTAAACACAAAATCTCAATGTACTGCTTGCAAAGACATAAAATAAATAAATATATAAATAAATAAATAAATGACATCATGATCCATACAATAGGGCATAAGAAGGTGAGTACCATTCTTAATGAAGTTCCAACAATTTGTAATCAACTAGGCCTCATAATATCCTCCTCTAAAACTAAGATATTAACAAGCAAACGACATCTCCCACCCATCTATTTACGGGGTGAAAACATTAGATACGTTAAAACTTACAGATATCTAGGTGTATATGTACCCTTTAACAAATCCAATTTACCACAACTAAATAAGAAATGCAAAGATAGCTAAATGCTCTCAAAGCTGTTGCTGGCTACAACCCCAACTATGGTGCTAATGTGAGAATCGTGAGAATGATGTACATAGCCTATATTAGGTCCGTAATTAATTATGTTGCTCTCATGTTGATGTTAGCTAGAGGAAGTTCTCTCCGACCCTTGGAGTTAATGCAAAATGAAGCTCTCAGAATTATTTTTGGGTGTCCCAAATCTACAAAGGTTCTTAATATGAGGAAGGAGCTTGGTATTCCTAGTATCAGTGATAGGATTGTCGAGATTAACACTGTACTCGGTATTAGAATGTTAAGAAATGAACCAGACACTGTCACAATGAACCTTACCAAGTGTCCAGAGGTAAATAAACGCAGATCTAAATGGATTGTGAAAACGTGCAATTGCATTAAGTTTTATAACCTGATTGAACTGTATCACTGTAGGCAACAAGAGCATTTCACCCCTCCATGGAAGATGTGTTCATTTAATATCACATACCTGCAAGTCCCTCCCAAGAAGATCATTGCTAGTAATCCCTTCCTTAAATCACTTGTTAAAGCAACTACTCAAGAAGAAATTTCTCGCCTAGCTGGTACCTGGAGTTTACCTGGAGAGAGTTCCGGGGGTCAACGCCCCCGTGGCCCGGCCTGTGACCAGGCCTCCTGGTGGATCAGAGCCTGATCAACCTGGCTGTTACTTTTGGCTGCACGCAATCCTACGTACGAGCCACAGCCCGGCTGGTCAGGTACCGACTTTAGGTGCTTGTCCAGTAACTGCTTGAAGACAGCCAGGGGTCTATTGGTTATCCCCCTTATGTATGCTGGGAGGCAGTTGAATAGTCTCGAGCCCCTGACACTTATTGTATTGTCTCTTAACGTGCTAATGACACCCCTGCTTTTCATTGGGGGGATGTTGCATCGTCTGCCGAGTCTTTTGCTTTCGTTGTGAGTGATTTTCGTGTGCAAGTTCGGTACTAGTCCCTCTAGGATTTTCCAAGTGTATATAATCATGTGTCTCTCCCGCCTGCGTTCCAGGGAATACAGGTTCAGGAACCTCAAGCGCTCCCAGTAATTGAGATGTTTTATCTCCGTTATGCGCGCCGTGAAGGTTCTCTGTACATTTTCTAGGTCAGCAATTTCACCTGCCTTGAAAGGTGCTGTTAGTGTGCAGCAATATTCCAGCCTAGATAGAACAAGCGACCTGAAGAGTGTCATCATGGGCTTTGCATCCCTAGTTTTGAAGGTTCTCATTATCCATCCTGTCATTTTTCTAGCAGATGCGATTGATACAATGTTATGGTCCTTGAAGGTGAGATCTTCCGACATGATCACTCCCAGGTCTTTGACGTTGGTTTTTCGCTCTATTTTGTGGCCAGAATTTGTTTTGTACTCTGATGAAGATTTAATTTCCTCATGTTTGCCATATCGGAGTAATTGAAATTTCTCATCGTTGAACTTCATATTGTTTTCTGCAGCCCACTGAAAGATTTGGGCTGCAGAAAGCAATATGAAGTACTAAGTTATCATAAGTTATATACACTGATGGATCTAAACAGGAGCCTTCTGGCAGGGCTTGTTGAGTTAGGCATAAGAATTAACAACTGGGCGTCTACACTGCAAACTGAATTGTTTGCAATTCTAATGGCGCTAAAGCTAACCTATGACACTGAGCTTGATTCTATCATCATTACTGATTCTATGTCATCATTGAAGGCTCTTAACTCATATAATGACTCCAACAACATGCTCATTGGAGAAGTCAGGTATAGATACTCAAAAATCAGGGACAAAGGAATTATTATACAGTTGCTATGGATCCCATCACACATTGAATTACTCCTTCATGATAAAGTTGATATGGTAGCCAAAAAGAGCACCCAGAAGGAGAATGTAGAATATAACTTTGGTATATCTGTGTCTAGCATTAGGAATAATATTAGGAGAGAAGTAAATAATGAAAATGATTGTTATAGGAATGCAATTAGAAGCCTGAGTAGATCTATAACCCACTATGATAACATGGACGTAGATAAGTATGTTTATGGAGCAACGTGCAATGTGAACAGACTAACTGATGTAGTGGCCAGGCTTAGGTTTGGTTACAAGTATTGGCTGATGTTGTAGTGGCCAGGGTTAGGCTTGGTTACTAGTACTGACTGATGTTGTAGTGGCCAGGCTTAGGCTTGGTTACAAGTGCTGACTGATGTTGTAGTGGCCAGGCTTAGGCATGGTTACAAGTACTGACTGATGTTGCAGTGGCCAGGCTTAGGCTTGGTTACAAGTACTGACTGATGTTGTAGTGGCCAGGCTTAGGCTTGGTTACAAGTATTGACTGATGTTGTAGTGGCCAGGCTTAGGCTTGGTTACTAGTACTGACTGATGTTGTAGTGGCCAGGCTTAGGCATG
The DNA here is from genome assembly GCF_026875155.1 of Cherax quadricarinatus. Lineage (NCBI taxonomy): Eukaryota > Metazoa > Arthropoda > Malacostraca > Decapoda > Parastacidae > Cherax > Cherax quadricarinatus. Next base: position 38,885,923 of record NC_069443.1, on the reverse strand, counting down.
GTTACAAGTACTGACTGATGTTGTAGTGGCCAGGCTTAGGCTTGGTTACAAGTATTGACTGATGTTGTAGTGGCCAGGCTTAGGCATGGTTACAAGTACTGACTGATGTTGTAGTGGCCAGGCTTAGGCTTGGTTACAAGTACTTCTGGTAGTTTGGGAGACACATAGATGATGATCAAACTAAATGTAAATTATGTGATCAGGCATATGGTCACTGTCTTGAACACTATGTGCTTAATTATCCACTTACTGAGGAATACAGAGCCAGTATAATAACCTATGTGACATGTCAAGATATCTTATTAATGAAAATAAGATATCAGATATACTAAGCAAATTTCCTAAATTTGCTTGTAACAGATAAGTGAACTATAGATATGTAGATATAAATCCATATGTATTCCTGTTAACCCTTTTGGGGCCTAGTTCCTGGGCCTTTTGTGTATCCATATTCTCTTGCGCTACCGTCCACAGGATGAATATGGGGTGCACAATATACTAGCCTCTTCGGTAGCAACATCTAAGTAAGTTTATTCAGATATACACAAATACAGTTACATAGATTATCATACATAGCAGCACATGATGCATATATATATATATATATTATATATATATATATATATATATATATATATATATATATATATATATATATATATATATATATATATATATATATATATATATATACACACCATGCAGAAAAAAGCTGGTATATATAGAGAAAGATCGCAATCAGCAGGGCCCGATACTACTATTGGGGACGGTCAAGATTCCGAGACAGCGCTCTTAAGCCAACTCACAATATTACTTTTAATAAAATCAAATAAACTCGCAAAATTTTTACCATTGCATGATGTCAAGGCATTATAAAGAGGCGGATTTGAAACAGTGAGAATCATTCCATGTTTTCAAAGTGCATTACCAACATCTGGCTACAACGGCAGCAGCTGCCTGTGGTCCCTATGATATTCTTCCATATATAACACTGTGATGGGTTGCATGCATTAACAAACTCCGTCTAGATATATATGAATTTATTTCAATTTACAGTCTTCTGGGTATCTTAATATTGTACGCGGAAACATGGATAATAGCAGTTCTTGAGGTGGGGAATATTGAACTTACGTCATAATGATACAACGCTCATAGCCGTTTAATCTGTTAAGAGGTATATGTAGCTAGGGAGAAAAGAGGTACGTGGTCTGTACATGTTATATTTAACATGCTAAAATGTATTTTGGGTTAATGGAAGTGAAGTATATTGATTGATCTTTCTTTTTCGTGGTAATACTGACGTTCACTCCGTCTGTCAGATTGAGTGACGTCATATTGTCAAGAGTTTTTCAAGACAGTCCAGAGTCACACAGGGTGTTACCTCACTGGTCACACAGTGTGCTACCTCACTGGTCACACAGTGTGTTACCTCACTGGTCACACAGTGTGCTACCTCACTGGTCACACAGTGTGCTACCTCACTGGTCACACAGTGTGTTACCTCACTGGTCACACAGGGTGTTACCTCACTGGTCACACAGGGTGTTACCTCACTGGTCACACAGTGTGCTACCTCACTGGTCACACAGTGTGCTACCTCACTGGTCACACAAGGTGTTACCTCACTGGTCACACAAGGTGTTACCTCACTGGTCACACAGTGTGCTACCTCACTGGTCACACAAGGTGTTACCTCACTGATCACACAAGGTGTTACCTCACTGATCACACAAGGTGTTACCTCACTGATCACACAAGGTGTTACCTCACTGGTCACACAAGGTGTTATCTCACTGGTCACACAAGGTGTTACCTCACTGGTCACACAGTGTGCTACCTCACTGGTCACACAAGGTGTTACCTCACTGGTCACACAAGGTGTTACCTCACTGGTCACACAAGGTGTTACCTCACTGGTCACACAAGGTGTTATCTCACTGGTCACACAAGGTGTTACCTCACTGGTCACACAAGGTGTTACCTCACTGGTCACACAGTGTGCTACCTCACTGGTCACACAAGGTGTTACCTCACTGGTCACACAAGGTGTTACCTCACTGGTCACACAAGGTGTTACCTCACTGGTCACACAAGGTGTTATCTCACTGGTCACACAAGGTGTTACCTCACTGGTCACACAGTGTGCTACCTCAATGGTCACACAAGGTGTTACCTCACTGGTCACACAAGGTGTTACCTCACTGGTCACACAAGGTGTTACCTCACTGCTCACACAGTGTGCTACCTCACTGGTCACACAGGGTGTTACCTCACTGCTCACACAGTGTGCTACCTCACTGGTCACACAGGGTGCTGTCTCACTGCTCACACAGTGTGCTACCTCACTGGTCACACAGGGTGTTACCTCACTGGTCACACAGTGTGCTACCTCACTGGTCACACAGGGTGTTACCTCACTGCTCACACAAGATGTTACCTCACTGCTCACACAAGGTGTTACCTCACTGCTCACACAGTGTGCTACCTCACTGGTCACACAGGGTGTTACCTCACTGGTCACACAGGGTGTTACCTCACTGGTCACACTGGGTGTTACCTCACTGGTCACACAGGATGTTACTTCACTGATCACACAAGGTGTTACCTCACTGGTCACACAGGGTGCTGTCTCACTGCTCACACAGTGTGCTACCTCACTGGTCACACAGGGTGTTACCTCACTGGTCACACAGTGTGCTACCTCACTGGTCACACAGGGTGTTACCTCACTGCTCACACAAGATGTTACCTCACTGGTCACACAAGGTGTTACCTCACTGCTCACACAGTGTGCAACCTCACTGGTCACACAGGGTGTTACCTCACTGGTCACACAGGGTGTTACCTTACTGGTCACACAGGGTGTTACCTCACTGGTCACACAGGGTGTTACTTCACTGATCACACAGGGTGTTACCTCACTGGTCACACAGGGTGTTACCTCACTGGCCACACAGGGTGTTACCTCACTGGTCACACAGGGTGTTACCTCACTGGTCACACAGGGTGTTACCTCACTGGTCACACAGGGTGTTACCTCACTGGTCACACAGGGTGTTACCTCACTGGTCACACAGGGTGTTACCTCACTGGTCACACAGGGTGTTACCTCACTGATCACACAAGGCATTTGCGATGGCCGGGTGGTTAAGGTATACGTCGAGAGCTTATTTTAATCCGTATCTTCGGGATTAAAATGTTCTTAACTTGTTTAAAACAGGTTACATACAGCTTTAATGATCCTCGGGTAGTCAATGATTTTTAAACTCTATGAAGAGAATAAACTCGGGAAGGAGTAAAGTGGTGAGAGTAACAAAGAAGCCAAGCAATACAAGAGTGTATATTGAAGTGGAGGAAGTGAACAAGTCGTTAGTGACTGTACACGAGAGTGAACCCGTCGGCAGATATGTCTATAAAAGACGAGTTGAACCACAGGACAGTTATGGAGGGAAAGGTACTTGGTGTGTTGAGTTGTGTAAAAAAATATGTTATTCCATGAAGTAAGCAATTAGCATGAAGGAGAGTATAATGGTATTAACATTATACTGAGGATATGATGCACGGGATTTAAACATAGCAAAGGATAACGAGGACGCCAGAACACTGAAGATGTTATATTTAAGAGCAATGAGTGTTATGTGGATCTCATACGGAGAATTTTGACAGTAAGAATTAGAAGAGAAAGTTGGATTACCAAAGGAATAATTTAGAGAGTTTAGGATGTCTATTAAGGTGCTTTGGGTTTTGAGAAAGGATGAAAAAAAGATAGCCAAGTACGTAAATCGGGAGTGGAAGGAAAGAAAAGTAGGGGACGTCCCTGGAAGGGCTGGAGGGGTAAGGTTCGTCCTGGAAGGGCTGGAGGGATAGGAATCGTCCCTGGAAGGGCTGGAGGGGTAAGAGTCGACCCTGGAAGGAATGGAGGGGTAAGGATCGTCTTGGAAGAATTGGAGGGGTAACGGTTGTCCCTGAAATGGCTGGAGAGATAAGGATGGCCCTGGAAGGGCGGGAGGAGTAAGGATCGTCCATAGAAGGGAAGGAGGGGTAACGATTGTCCCTGGAAGGACTGAAGGAGTAAGGATCGTCTCTGGAAGGGTTGGAGGGGTAAGAGTCGTCCCTGGAAGGGCTGGAGCGCGTATGGATCGATTGGAAGAACTGGAGGTGTAAGGATCGTCCCTGGAATTACTGGGGGTAAGGGTCACTCCAGGAAGGGCTACAGGGAAAAGGAATTTCCTGGAAGGGCTGGAGGGGTAAATGCCATCCTTGAAAATGCTGGAGGGGTAAGGATCGTTCTTAGAATGGCTGAAGGAGTAAGCGTCGTCCCTGGAATGGCTGGAGGAGTAAGGGTCGTCGCTGAAAGGGCTAGAAGGGTGATGGTCGTGCCTGGAAAGGACTGGAGGGCTACGGATCGTCCTGGAAGGGCAGGAGAGGTAAGGGTTGTTCCTGGAAGGGCTGGAGGTATAAGGATCGTTCTGGGAGGGCTGGAGGGATAAGGGTCATCCCTTGAAGGGCTGAAAGAGTAAGGATCGCTCTGAAAGGCCAGGAGGGAAAAGGTCATCCCTGGAATATCTGGAGGGGTAAGGATCGTTCTGGAAGGGCTGGAGGGGAAAGGGTCCTCCCTGGATTGGCTGCAGGCGTAAGGGTCGTCCCTGGAAGAGCTGGAGGAGTAAGAATCATCCCTGAAGGGCTGGAGGGGTAAGAGTCGTCCCTGGAAGGGCTGAAAAGGTAAGAATCGTCCTGAAAGGCTTGGAGGTTAAAAGTCGTCCTGGAATATTTGGAGGGGTTAGGATCGTTCTGGAAGGGCTGGAAGGAAAAAGGTCGTCTCTAGAAGGGCTGGAAAGGAAGGGTAAGGATCGTCCTGGAAGGGCTTGAGAGGTATGGATTGTTCCTGGAATTGCTGGGGTGTAAAGGTAGTCTCTGGAAGGGTTACATGGGTAGGGATCGTCCTGGAAAGGGGCTGGAGGGGTAAGGATCGTTCCTAGGGTGCATGTTGGAATTAGGATCGTCCTGGAAGAGCTGGAGAAGTAAGGGTCGTCCCTGAAAGGGCTAGAGGGGAAAGGGTCGTCCCTGGAACTGTTGGAAGGGTAAGGATCTTCCCTGGAAGGACTGGAGGGTAAGAGTGGTCTCTAGAAGGGCTGGAGGGGCAAGGATAGTCGTGAAAGGGCTTGCGGGGTAAGGATCATCCTAGAAAGGTTGGAGGGGTAAGGTTCTTCCCTGGAATGGCTGGAGGGTAAGAGTGGTCTCTAGAACGGCTGGAGGGGTAAGGGTCGTCCCTGGAAGGGCTGGAGAGTAAGCTTTGTCCCTGGAAGAGCTGGAGAGTAAGCTTTGCCCCTGGAAGGGCTGGAGGGCAAGGGTCGTCCCTAGAAGGGCTGGGAGGTAAAAATCGTCTTAGAAGTGCTGGAGGTGTACGGGTTATTCCTGGAAGGGCTGGAGGAATACTTCATATATATATATATATATATATATATATATATATATATATATATATATATATATATATATATATATATATATATATATTATACACATGCATATGTATACGAGACAATTACACTGCACATTCACCCCTCAAGCATATTCTCCAACTCCTGCTAATTCACCGCATCACATAATCCTGACAACGCAAGACACATCAACCCCGCTTCTCCACACCGGTGTCTAATGCCCCCCAGGCACGGGCTCCACCTTGGTCATAATACCAACAATCTTTTTATATTGATTCCTAAGTATTCCATCGAGAAATTGCGCCTAAATAGTCCACCATACAAAGATCTATTCCTGCTCACCGTCCTAAAAAACTTGACAGCCAGGATACGACGCCTGAGACATTTATGAACTCCAGCTTCTCGAAGCACCACATTATGTGAATCAAGTCCAGAACCATATACGTCCCAATGTCAATTAACTCTCCCAAGTTCAAGCTCAAAGTCCTTTTAACATCTACACCTTCCTACTTCCAATCACCCAAACTAACACTCGATCCAGCCATATCCACAACCCTATACAACGCTCACAGAAGTGCAGTGTCAGCTCCCCCACAGGCTCCACAGGAATAATCAGCAACAACCAACTTCATAAAAAACTCGGATCATAATCTTTCCCGGCTTCCCTACAGACATTGTGGGGTTTTGCATACAAACAAGCAAGTCTTATAATATATTCTAGGTTCAATGAACAATGGTATAATCTATGATTCAGATTCAGAAAGCCTAGTGTCACAATTAGGAAGTATGACTCAATTTGATGATGTAGAAGAAAGAGCAACTAAGGCAGAAGTGAGCCTAGTGTCTGAGCCTAGTGTAGCTCAGTTTTCGCTCACTCCTTCCCTCACTGACACAATAGTACAGAGTGGAACTGTTAGCTTGACGCAGCCACATACTAGTACAGTGTATGCTACACCTGTATCTACTTATCCTAGACCAGATCTAGACTCTCAAGAGACGGCTGGACGAGGTACCCGACCTAAGGACAGTCCAGAAAGACATGTTAATTTCCCTACTCCTCCATTACCCACTGGTCCTATCTCTCAGGAACAGTTTGAGAGGTTTGAACGCATCATTATGTTGCAGACTGCACAAATAAAGGCTCAGAGGAAATTGAACGAAGAAGATTTCCAGAGAGAAAATGTTCGTCTGGGAAGACAACAGACTGATAGATCACAGGACACATTTAATGTGCAGAAAGCTGCATCCATGGTTCATAAGTTTTTTGAGAGTGACTTAGACACCTATTTTGATGTGTTTGAGAACCAGGCTCGTGCTATGAACTGGCCACATAAGCACTGGGCTACAGTGTTACATACAGCTTTGACAGGAAGAGCTCAAACTTGTACTGCTGCTTTACCATTTGCCAAGTACATTAGTTATAACACTGTCAAGCAAACTATTCTAGAGACATATAACTTGTTACCTGTAAGTTATCAAAGCGCATTTCATACATTACAACGACGACAAGATCAAACTTGTGTAGAGTTTGCTCATGAGAAAAAAGTTGCATTTGAGAGGTGGTGTAGGTCTGCCAAGTGTAACAACTACGACAGTCTAGTTCAGTTGTTACTACATGAACAGTTTAACAACTGTATGTCTGCTGATATACAAGAATATCTGATCGATCATACTACCTCGGATATTCTGGAAACTGCAGCATTAGCAGACAATTACGAGATTTCTCACAAACTTGTACGTACTAAAACACAGAGAAACAAGGCAACTAAAAATTGTCCTAGAAGTTGGCAACCTAAATCAGCTGCTCATTGCCGGCCTGATGTACCTGCTACTGTAACTTCTCGTACCTTTACCAGGAAAACTCACAATCCTGAATCTGTCTCTGTGGCTAGACAGAAATCTGATAACGAGAAGAAGAAAGTTAAATGTACATATTGTAACAGAAAAGGACATGCTAGAGAGTATTGCTATAAGTTAGAAAGAGATACGAGAAGCAGTCGTGCGGCTGGCGCCCCCACACAAGTCGTATCTTCTTCCGAGCAACAAAGGCACCAAAATCCTAGTAATACCTCTGGTCCTACTGTTTTAGATAATGTTACTCAGGACAGATGACTAGCGTCAGAAAGTGTATCTGACGAAAAGATTCGTTCAGCGATGAGTCCTTACTTTTCAAGAGGTAGAATAGGATTTGATGAATCGCATCTGAGATAATTACTTTCGGAGACACTGGCAGTTATCTCACGTTATTAAGAGAAGATGTACTGCCCATAACTGATGATACCTACTGCAAGATAGATGTATTGTTAGAAGCCTATGGAGGGGCTGTTATAAAAGTGCTTCTGCACAAAGTTTATATTCAAACAAGCTATTATACTGGTTATATTTCAGTGGGTATATCCAGTGGTGTATTTCCCATCAGGTCAGTGGACTTGTTGATAGGGAACGATATCCTTCATGCTGGTATATGTAAAGAACCACTTGTGATTGATAATAACACTGGTGATAATTATGCCATTGATGCTTGTAGAGAGAAACCTATTTTATTTCCTCTCAGCGCAATTACTAGAGCTATGTCAAAGATACAACAACCATCCTTGTCTCCTGTTGAGTTAGTGGATGACAATGATTTGGGGTTGAATATGTTGTTTAGTGATGCTCTGCGCCCAGGGTCATTAACACCAACTCCCCTGTGTCATCAACCTAGTCAGGACACACCTGACGTTAAATTTCTAACTCATGATGATTTAATCAAGGATCAGTTTGTTGATCAGTCACTGGAAAGACTGAGAGATATAGCAGTTACTGAGAGTGAAGCAAAGGATCTCGATAATTGGTACTACTATAGTAACGGTGTACTGATGGAGAAAAATACATGTAAGTTGTCAGCTGATAGTGTTTCCACCACAGTCAAGCATCTTGTAGTGTTACCAGTTACATTTCATTCGCTGCCTGACCACGGTAGAGTGCGGTTGTGCTCTGCACCCCTCTGCTGTTTGTAGGCGAGCTCCCTTGTCAGTTACCTGGCTGCAGCGGTGTGAAGTGGTGCTGTCACGCCTCTGTTAACAACATAGGTGCACTGTGATTGTCAAGATGGCAGTTAGTCTGAGACGCAGGATAAATACTGTAGGCATTGAGCTACTTAAAGGAACGATAACGCCTAGTTCTGCGCAAGTCTTATTGCCAAAGATCATCCGGGAGACATATGGCGTACAAGATAGCGTACAAGATGGTGTAGCATTAAACGGAAGCCAAAGAATATTCGTCAAACTGCTATCAGCTACGGTTTATGAATCGTTAGTCACCAGGTTTCAGTATGTAAGTCTTAGCGTCACACCAGCTGTCAGTGTAAGATTGATAGATGTTTCACGGCATTATACGTGAATCAAGTTACACAACGTTCCCTTTGAGGCGGACGAGGCGGATATAAGGAAAGTTTTTGACACATATAGGACGGTGCATTATGCTCAACATGGTACGTGGGCGGCAGGTGTCTATGCTGGTTATCCAGAGGGTTCTTTTAACCTCAAAATGACGTTGAGGTACCCAATACCGTCCTATGTGTATCTACAAGATTTCAGGACGCAGGTAATGGTAATGTACCCAGGACAACGACGCACATGCCGCCTATGTGGTATGATCACATAGCGGCGACCTGTGACAAGTGAAGACGTGTGCCTGGACCTGTGGTGGATGTCGCAGCCCCTGCTTCAAAGGTGGCAGGTGAAAAACAAACATCGGATGGAGGGCGTGGTGTTTTGTGGAGCGAGATAGTGGATCGGGCACACAGGACTGGCGGTGAGTTGGAGTCCCTCCCCCAGCTGCCTGATCAGGTATCGTCTCCTGTGGATAAGAAGGAGCAGCAATTACAGAGAAGGTTCTCGAGATTGAGGAAGAATTGGTGGAGGTGTTGAAGATTTTGTCACCACCATAGAGGGACGTTACATCTGAGCGTGGTGTCATCGGAGAGCCGTCGCTTCCAGAAAGTCGGAGGCATGATAATTTGGGACGTGAAGATGGTTTGGAGTCGTCCGTTGAATCATTAAACCATTCTCAGGTAGAGGTGGAGGTTCATCGAGAGGCAACATCTGATCAAGATATGTGTAACATGACGGTCACGAGAAAGAGGGCGGCTACGTCAGATTCTGATGACGTCCTTACGCCTGCACAAAGGCCTGGGAAACAGACTGAGGTGAAGTGTGAAGGTAGTGGTGTAGGTGGTGGTAGCCATGGTAGGAGGCACCGGAAGAAGGGGAGAGGGAAAGAGAGCACTCTGAAGGTGTCAAACTTAAATTCAAGCTCTGGAGTTGTAAAGAGTGATGAGAGGAAGCAGGGGTGGAAACTTTAATAGGCCTTAGGTGTATGTCTGTAAATGTTAGTGGGTTATGTAGCGGTATGAAGAGAAATTGGTTTCGTAATTTCCTGAGCAAATCTAGAGTGGATGTTGTGTTCCTGCAGGAGCACAATTTTAAAGAGGGTAGGGTGTTGGAGGTGGCAGGATTTCGAGTAGTTACCCTGCCATCTCCCCGTCTAAAAGGTGGTGTGGGAATTTTAATAAGGGAGACGAGCCCATTTGTTTTGCAGAGAAGCGAGGGAGGAGGGGGAGGGAGGGTGTTGCGTGTGGATGGGTAAGCATGTGTCTTTTGTGAGTGTGTATGCGCTGGCAGAAAATAACATCAAGGTAAAGAATGATTTTGTGTGTGAGGATCTTGTGTTTTTCTTAAGTGCACTGCCAGAGGTAGCAATAGTTGGTGGGGATTGGAATAGTGTAATCAGGATGGCTGATGTGGACCCAAAAGGGGCTGGATATATGTCTGTGGCTCTTAGGGATTTATTAAGGGATGTTAGGTTACGTGATGCCTTCGGGGGGGGGGCGGTGTGGGAGACTGAATATACGTTTGTTAGGAGTGGATATGCTGCGAGACTAGATAGAGTGTACCTTTCTCAGGGAGTGGATGTGAAATCTTTCAGTACTGTGGAGACTACAATGTCAGATCATAGGGCAGTGGTGGTGGAGGTTGGGTGGGGGATGCTCGTGGACATATATAGAAGTTATTGGAAATTAAATATAAGTGTATTAGGTGATGAGGAGGGGTTGGAGGGGTTTTCAGTCCTATGGAGGGAGCTTAGTGTGGAAGAACAGGGAGTGGATGACATTGTGACATGGTGGAATAGTGTTGCAAAGGAAAGGATTAGAAAGTTTTATGTGAGAGAAGGAAAACGTAATAATTTAAAATATGGACTGGCTAACTATTTAGAGGATAGGTTAAGAGGTTGCTATGGGCAGGGGGTGGGTGGGAATAATTTTCCTATGGATGAAATAGCTGAAATAAAGGGGAAGTTGAGGGTGTTGCAAAATGAAAGGTTTCAAGCTGTAAGGGTGCAGGCAGGGGTGGAAGAGGTGCTTTGGGGCGACAAGCCGTCAGCATGTGTTTTGCGGCATCAAAAGCAAAGGCAGGCGGTGACACGCTATCCCATGTTTAGAGGTAACGGAGATGGTTGGGAATTATAGAGCAGGGCAGGAGATACGAACCACGAAGGGGATGTGTGCGTATGCGGAGGCTTGGTACGAGAAGTACTGGAACAGTGGGGGGGGTGGGGGACGTGGCGTTGGACAAGGTGTGTACATATGTGACGTGTAATTTAGGAAATAGTGATAGAAAGGCTTTAGGTGGGACTATTACGGCAGAGGAAATAGAGAATGCGTTAAGGGGAATGAGGAAGGGGAAAGCGCCGGGTATTGACGGTCTCCCAGTAGAATTTTATTTACAACATTGGACGTTAATAAGGGGATTTATAGTTAGGTTATTTAATCGTATGAAGGAGAAGGTACGTTGGGGGGAAAGCAGGTAACAGCAGTTGTAGTGTTGGTCCCGAAGGTCAAGGGGCAGCCCACCCTTCGGGAGTACCGAGCCATATCACTGCTGTGTGCAGACTATAAGGTGTTCGCAAAAATTTTAGGTAATAGGTTCAAATGTGTTGTGGGAAGGGTCGTGTCAAAATCTCAGTTTTGGGTTGCCGGGAAGGTCGATGATTGAAGGACATGGGATACTGAGAAGTTTTGTGGAAGCTAAGGGTGGGGGTGAAGGGGCGGCTTTGTTGGCTCTAGATTGGCAGGGAGCATATGATAGAGTGGAAAGGGGAGCTTTGCAGGTTATACTTAGGAGACAGGGTTTTGGGGAGGAAATAGTCGAGTGGTAAATACGCTAATACAAGGGGGCGAAAATAGGATACAGATTAATGGGTGTATGGGGAGGGATATTGCAATGGGTAGAGGCCTTAGACAGGGATGCCCCATGTCCCAAATATTGTTTGCGTGTTTCCAGGACCCCTTTTATAGAATGGTTGACTGCAGCTTATGTACGCCATGTGAGGGAAGTTGGGGGTGGGAGGGCCTGGGCGGGTTTAATTGGATACGTTGACGACACCACTGTGCTCATTCGTGAAGGGATGTCAATGGGAGGTTTGGACGAGGTTGTGCAATTATTTGGAAGTGCCACGGGTATGCAGTAAATAGTGCGAGTCAAGGTGCATGGTTGGGTTCTTGGGTGGGGGGTGTGGGGGGGGATGTAATGTTGTTAAAGAATGGGCGATGTCTTTAAAGATTTGTGGTATTATTTATAAGGATGACATGGTTGCGGCGCGGGAGGAAAACTCGGATAGGTTATTGGAAAGGATCGTGGGGCGTCTAGGTGTTCTGAGACCCCAGCACCTAACTCTTATACAGCGAGTGATAGTCGTAAACATTTTATTGTATAGTAAGATTTGGCATGTTGCAGCTGTGTTCCCAATTACAGGGACAGCGATTGCGGGAATTCTAAGACTGGTGTACAAATTTTTGTGGGGTTCACGTTGTGATTGGTTACGGAGGGAAGTTGTAATGTTACCTGTAAGTCAGGGTGGGTTGGGGTTGACGGATTTGAGGCGGAGGGCTAAATGTTATTTTTTTTTTTTATTATCACACCGGCCGATTCCCACCAAGGCAGGGTGGCCCGAAAAAGAAAAACTTTCACCATCATTCACTCCATCACTGTCTTGCCAGAAGGGTGCTTTACACTACAGTTTTTAAACTGCAACATTAACACCCCTCCTTCAGAGTGCAGGCACTGTACTTCCCATCTCCAGGACTCAAGTCCGGCCTGCCGGTTTCCCTGAATCCCTTCATAAATGTTACTTTGCTCACACTCCAACAGCACGTCAAGTATTAAAAACCATTTGTCTCCATTCACTCCTATCAAACACGCTCACGCATGCCTGCTGGAAGTCCAAGCCCCTCGCACACAAAACCTCCTTTACCCCCTCCCTCCAACCCTTCCTAGGCCGACCCCTACCCCGCCTTCCTTCCACTACAGACTGATACACTCTTGAAGTCATTCTGTTTCGCTCCATTCTCTCTACATGTCCGAACCACCTCAACAACCCTTCCTCAGCCCTCTGGACAACAGTTTTGGAAATCCCGCACCTCCCCCTAACTTCCAAACTACGAATTCTCTGCATTATTTTACCCCAACATTGCCCTCAGACATGACACCCTCCACTGCCCCAGCCTTCTCCTCGCTGCAACTTTCATCACCCACCTTAAACCCCATATAAGAGCGTTGGAAAAACTATACCTCTACATCCCCTTTTTGCCTCCAAGGACAAAGTTCTTTTCTCCCAAGACCCTAATGCACCACTCACCTTTTTCCCTCATCAATTCATGTTTCACCTCATCTTTTCATGACCCCCCTGCACTCCACCCCCAAAATTTCTGAATACGTTCACCTCCTCCAACTCTCCCCCTCCAATCGATTTCAATTTTTCATCACCTAACTTTTTTTACCTCAAACCCTTACCTTTCCTGATTCACCTTTAATTTTCTTTTTTGCACACCCTCCCAAATTCATCCACCAATCTCTGCAACTTCTCTTCAAATCCCCCAAAGAGCACAGTGTCATCGGCAAAGAGCAGCGTGACAACTCCCATTTTGTGTGTGATTCTTGATTTAGGGGGATAAGTCGTTGATGTACCTGGAAAGTGATGGTAGATTATAATTGAAAGAATTAAGAGTAAGACGGAGAATAGGATAGCAGAGAACAAGGGGCTTTAAAAAGGTGGGGGGTGTGGGACCAGGTGTTTACAGTGAAAAAATTAAGTGAACGTATTTAATAAGGCAAAGAGGTTTTTGTGGCATTTATGGATTTTGGAAAAGGCGTTGCAGGGGGATGGGGGGAATGGGGCAATGTTGCAATGTAGGGTTTTGGGGAGGTAGTTACTGAAACATGAAGAGTTTTTAAAGAGGGTAGGAGGGCCAGTTAGTATGAGGAAAAAAGGGGGAAAATTTTTTTCCCCGTAAAAGTAGGCCTTTTGACAAAGGGTGTTTGGGTGTCCCGTGGTTTTTTAATATATTTTTTTAAAATGGGGTTGTAAAGAAAAATGCGAGGGTCTTGGGAAGGGCGGGATTAAAAATAAAGAACAGGGCAAATGGTGTTTATTTAAAAAGGGGAAATGTGCATGAGATTGAACGCGGGGGATTGGGAATGATACACGCAGGTTGGTGTGTGGACGAGGAATGGAGTTGAGGGAAAAGCGAAATCGTTTTTTTAGGCTTTATGTTGGTTAAGGAAAGAAAAAGGGTTTGTAAAGGGTTTTTTGGGAGGGTTTCTTGTATAGGGGCGTTATCCCATTGAGGGTTTGTTCCCCATGTATGCATGGAAGATATTTGGTTTAGATTTAGTAAAATGAATTAAACCCCCCGGGGGGCGTGAGGGATGTTTCGTTTCCTGCATGGGGGCCTGCCGTCGGGGAGATACACAAAAAAGACAGGTTTTAGAGGTGGGGGTGTGGTATCTGTGGGGGATGAGACGCGTTCCATGTGTTTTTTTTTTGTGAAGGGGTAGAGGGGTAGGGTTTTTGGTTTAAAAGGTTGGTACAGAGGGGGGGGGGCCGGGGGATCGGTTCTGCGTCTTTAAATCAATCGGGGGGGTTAGCGAGGGGGTCATAAGAGCTTTAGATTATATCAGGTAGATTAAATTATGTTGGGGGGATGAGGGGGAGGGATAGTGAGGGAAAAAAAGGGTTCTTGCGGTAACGTTCTACGTACGATGTGTCGGAACAGAGATTTTATGGGGGATGGGGATCGGCTTTTCAGAGGGTATAAAAGCGACGTTAGGGATTCTCGTAAATCTGTGATTGATAAGAGTGAGTGAAGGGGTTTTCATAGGTTGGAGGGAGTCAGGGGGGCACAACGGGGTCGCCTCCTTTGGGGGGAGGGGGGTCGTGAGAGTGTTGTGAAATGTGGGTTTGAAAGGTTTCCTGTTTCATTGAGACTTTATGGCAGCCAAGTGGGATGTAGAGCTCAAAGGGCTCATTATGTTAGATATAACACTTTTCAGAATGTAGGGATAATATAGTAAGATTTTTTTATGTATAATTTGATGTGTATCAGTTTTGTAAAGACACGATTCTTGAGTAGTAAGTTATTTGCGACATGAAGTGTGTTTTTGTTTTTTATGTAATGTTTCGTGCGAGTTTTTGCACGATGAGATATACTTATATACTGTTTTGCTTTGTGCATACAGTGCATCTGATTAATGTGATTTTTTGACCTTTTGTGTGTACGTGTGTGTGGGTGTGTGTGTGGGGTGTGGTGTTGTGTGGGTGTATATATATATATATATTATATATATATATATATATATATATATATATATATATATATATATTTTATATATATATATATATTTTATATATATATATATATATATATATATAATATATAATATGGTATAAACCTTGTAATAAATACCGACAAGTTGGTTTAGAAAGACACTTTAAGCAAACACATAACATATTTATTAGAAAAACGTTTTCGGTCCTGGAACCTTGATCACTTCTAACATACAGAGGTAGAAAGACATTATATAAATAGGGGGAGAGTGAGATGTGACGCACGTGACCTGGGGAAAATGTCATAAAGAACATAAGAATGGAGGAACACTGTAGAAGGCCTTTACTGGCCCATGCGAGGCGAGGGTAGACAATGAAATCACGTGACTCCTTGTGTTGTTGGGTTGGTGCTGCTTAAGTATCATGTATGCCAATGTTTTTGAAATTTTGTAGTTCCAGTTTTTGCGTTCTATAGGTCGGTGACGGTGATTAGTGAGGCTTCAGCACCGTCGGCGTCTAAGGTCGGGTTTTCGGTGAGAACGAGTGTGCCCGTTCCAGTTCATCAAATGCCCCGTGGAGTCCTCTGTGGAGGACCAGGGGTACCTTACTTCGTCTCTGTAGAGGCATTTCGATGCTCATTCAGGCGGACTGCAAGATCTCTGCCTGTCTTTGCCTACATATTTCTTGGGGTATATATATTAAATATATATATATATATATATATATATATATATATATATATATATTATATAATATATAATATATATAAATATATATAAATAATATATATATATATCCCTTTCTATTGTATTGAGCCTTTGTCATGGGTCAGACGTTATGTAATACTTTATATATGTATGACTCGATTCTTTTTAAAGTTTATAAATTTTGGTTTGTAAACCCCGATACCGGTTTTGGTGTTGATGCTAAGTTTTTGATGTTAAGTTTAGTCTGTATGGTATACAGACATATCTAGACGGTTTATGTTTTTTTTTCGTATGCGGGTATATGTAAAGCTGTATTGTTGGGATACTATCAGATGTTCTAGTAAGATTATGATTTGGGTTTTTTTTTTTTTGGTTAATGCGAAGGATGGGATTTAACGATAAACTTTTTTGTAATTTTTTTTTCAAGTGTATTGACCTTTTGTCAATGTCCATGTTATATGTACAATTTATATATATCAAGGTTTTGCATTAATGAAGTGTATATTCAATTATGCCCTGTGACGAATTTTTTTTAGTTATTTCTTCCCGTAAGTTTTTGTTGTATGTTTGGCAAAATACTTGCCCATTGGGTGCAATCCTTTTGTCTTTTAAGTGATTGAGATCCATACTGTTTTTTTTTAAAATTTTTATTTAAAACTTTTTGGTTTTAAATAAAAAAAAATAAAAAAAAAGTTTACATTTTGAACAAGCATTGATTTGCTCACAATAGTCCCATGGAGGACTTTGGTGTCAAGAAGACACTGGGTAAAGGGCCAAAAACATTTTATTTGGCCAAAGATGAAGGAAACATACTGAATTGCGACGTTGCCACTGTTCAAGTGACAGAAAACCACACACACACCTCCCCTACACCTCTCACTATGACTCTAGTAGCAAAGTTCAGTTTTTTTGGACTAGACATTTTTCAGATTTGTTCAAAAGGGTTTAAGCATCTGCTTTTCCTCGGGTCCATTTGAGCCCAATTTTTAAAAATTTCCATTTTTTACATTAGATGCAGTTGTTTTTGCAGTGGGTTGTGCTGCCCAACAGTCAACATTCACGAATTCTCCCCCTTTATGTTACTATTCATCTAAACCAAACACACCAAAAAAATATCCACTATTGAGAAAGAGGGTCTAGCCTTGTGGGTCCCCTTTGGGAACATTTTGAGTGTATTGGGCACTTCCCCCCCTTTTTAAAAATTAAAAGTTTTTTCAGACCCAATCCACTACTTATAACACTGAAAAGTAAAAATGCTAGGTTTATGAGGTGGGCCCTCAGAATCCAACCCTTTTTCTTTGTATAAAAACATAAGTGGGGCATTGAAACATAATTGCGACGCTCGTCAGCCTTAATAATTATCATTACATTAAAATTTAAAGTAATTTTAATGCCCAAATACCTTTTGTTACTTGCTATGTCAAATTCAGTAAAGTAACTAATCCCTCCAGCCCATTTTAAAACTATGTATATCATGTCATGTCTAATTATTATATTTATATATTCGCAGTAGTGTTGTGTATGAGGAGGAGACAAGCTGAGTGTTGAGTGGGTGTGGTGGTGGGGCGATTTTACTGCATGACAGAACACTGTCCTGTCGCAGACCCCCCCTCCTAACACCTTAAGCTGTTTCATACTCAGATGTCCATACTGCATAGCATTCCACAACCACTACTTAAGAGTGGAATGCAGTCCTTCCTCTACATGATCGAGCCTCATCGTGCCCTACTTGTTTTACGCTATCCTGTCTCTACACTGATTACATAACCACGAGTATGCGGAGATACGATACTGTGTACTCCCCTATTACTAGGGGCATATCTTAGTGTACAGATGACTGTAAATTGTAGAGGTGCTTGGCGCAAGAAGGACTGATTAATGTTTATATAAAATTTGTATTGATTTGGTAATCGGGAATAATGTGAAAGACATTAATGCACTCCTAGTGCGACCGTTTGTCGTGTTGGGGGGGGGGGGGTTGCAACCCTGAATGGGTTGCAAATATAAAGTATATTATGATTATGAATAAATGTATATAATAATTATCACCTTTTCATATAATTTAAAATTGCTTATATTTGCGATAATAGCTAAATCGTAAATATATTGCATTATATTTTTATTATTTGACTTAGTAATTTTGTGAGGTAGGATGTAACATGTTTTGCTCAGTTCAAGTCTTGATTGTCTACTACTGTAATTATTTGCTTGTGGCTCGTTAGACTGCTGGCTTCTTGCGGGGCGCGACCCACGGAGCTATCACGTGATCGAGGGGGGGGGGTGCCTCACCTCCCCTGAAGTATCAGTCTGGTCTAGACTCTCTTGGGGGTTGGGGACATTTTGTCTGTCTCATTATTTTGTTAGTTCGTAGAACTCTGTTCACGAAATTGTATAGATTAGTGATTTTCGACGTTGTACTGAGGTTTGTGTCGCATAGCACTCTGAGTAACTCGGGTCCTGCCCTAACTTTACTGGTATCTGTTTTTTATCACAGTCGGGTTTTTCTTATGCGAATTTAGATTCGTGTATGGGAGTTTTGTGATTTGTGGGGGATCTGCAGATGGTCCCTACTTAGTGCGTTTTTATCCCTTGTTCCGATTTCTGTGTCACAGTTGTTGTTAATTGCTAGGGGCTTAGCATTCTTTTTATTGTTCAACCCACTGTTTGACTGCCAGTGGTTTTAAAAAGTTAGTTTAGAGAGGATTTTTGTCAGTCACTTTTTTAAATCTGCGAGTTTTGAGCATAACGAATATTAGGCACTTACACACCACACAAATTTTGTCATTTTGAAAATATCTTATTAAATGTTAATGTACCAGACGGAAACTTAAAAATTTATAAAATGTGCATGTGTTTCAGCACAAAAATATTGTACTCAAGAGAATGATTTTTTGATTATTTTGATTAATTTAATTTTAATTTAATTTGATAAAAACCTCTAGCTTAATAAAATTTATTAAATTTTTAAATTTTTCTTGTTGTGCCACAGTTGTAATCCTTAAGCATATTGAAACATAAGAATTCTAAAGGATAATTGGACAAAAGGGTACTGATACTTGTTACGAAAACCGTAAAAAGGCTGGATGCGAAGGGCAGTCCCTTTTTGATTCATTGGAGATCTCAAGCTTTTTGAATCGCGTTTTTTTTTAACGTATCAGTTCGAGTGGAAAAACTAAGAAAGTTTTAAGGCAATAACCGAATTTCTTCGGTATTTTTTCTTAGGGTGTTGTATGATAAAAATTGGGTTTCCCGTTTATGAGGAACAACTTTCCCCCAAATTTTTAATATTTTTATGGGCCATTCCATGCCTAATAATTTTTTGATTGATAGGCAAAAGACCGAAAAATTATCCCTACTTAAAAATTCTCTGATTTTTGGAATCAAAAAAGGTTTGTACTGGTCCTTTACAACTTTGGTTTTTCGAAACTATGTCAGAGGTCTCCCAATTTTGGATCTAAGATAAAGGAGAAATGGAAAGGGGGGACGGGAACTCAGCATTTACCTTTAGTCCTAAGTCATGAAGGATGGACAATGGCCTCTGGCTGTTACCATAGAAAAGTTAAAGGTGAAGACCCCAAAAGGCACTGGGAATTTCCCCAAAAGGCAAAAAAAAGACGGGTAGGTGCGATGCAACCTTAGGTTTAAGGGAGAAAAGTTTCCTTAAAAATGGACTGAGATAAATGTGGCGCTCAATCTCCCATTACAGCTGGGTGTGGGTGTGGTGAAGAGGGCTTCACTCCAGAAGTTGGTGAGATTTTGCTTTTAAGTCAGATGTGATTGTGCCCCACGGTCAGACAAAATTTTTGGGGATCCCCACTCTGGAGAGATGGAAAAAAGGGTTCAGCCCCCTCTGTAGTGGTTAAGGTTTTTAAAGGGGGAACGATTAGGGAAATCAAAAGCAAAATCTTTTTTTTTTTTCACACTGGCCGATTCCCCCAAGGCGGGTGGCCGAAAAAGGGAAAAACTTTCACCATCTTTACCCCATCATGTTTGCCAAAAGGGGTGCTTTAACTACATTTTTTTAACTGCAAATTAACACCCTCCTTTAGAGTGCAGGCACTGTACTTCCCCTTCCCGGATTTAAGTCCCGGGCCCGCCCGGGTTTTCCCCCAACCCCCTTTTAAATGTTATTTTTCACACTCCAACGCACTCAAATATTTTAAAACAAATTTGTCTCCTTCCCTATCAAACACGCTCACGCTGCCTGTGGAAATCCAAGCCCTCGCCCAAAAACCCCCTTTACCCTTCTCCAACCTTTTCCCGGCCCACCCTACCCGCCCTTTCCTTCCACTACAGACTGATACACTCTTGAAATCTTCTGTTTCGCTCCATTCTTCTACAGTCCGAAACCCCCTCAACCACCTTCCCCAGCCTTGGACAACAGTTTTGGTAAAACCTGCCCTCTCCTAACTTCCAAAACTAGAATTCCTTTCATTATATTCACACCAACTTGCCTCGGAATGACATCTTTATGCCTCCGGCCTTCTCCTCGCTCAACATTATCACCCATGCTTCAACCATATAAGGCGTTGGTAAAACTATACTCTCAACATTCCCCCTTTGCCTCAAAGGACAAAGTTTTTGTCTCCACAGACTCTAAGTGCACCACTACTTTTTTCCCGCATCAATTCTATATTCTCTCATTTTCTAGCCCCTCTGTGACAGTCCACCCCCAAATATCTGAATACATTCACCCCCTCCATACTCTCCCCTCCAATCTGATATCCAATCTTTCTCCCAAATCTTTTTGTTATCCTCAAAACCTTACTTTTTCCCTCATTCACCTTTAATTTTCTTCTTTGCACACCCTCCCAAATTTTCACCCCACCAATCTCTGAAATTTCTCTTCAGAACCCCCCCAAAGAGCAAGTGTCATCAGCAAAGAGAGCTGTGAAAAACTCCACTTTATGTTGTTTCTTTATTTTTTAAAACCACCCCTTTTGCCAAGCCCCTCGCATTTACTTTCTTACAACCCCATCTTTAAATATATTAAACAACACGGTGACATACAATCCTTGCTAAGGCCTACTTTTATGGGGAAAAAATTTCCCTTTCCTACTACTCTAACTTGAGCTCCCATCCTCGTTAAAAAAATCTTCATGCTTTCAGTAACCTACCCCTACACCCTACACTTGAACATCTGCCCCATTGCCCCATCCACCCCGTCATAGCCTTTTAAATCCATAAAAAGCCACAAAAAACCTCTTTGCCTTATTAAATATGTTCACTTATATGTTTCCTGTAAAAAACCCGGTCCAACACCCCCCACTTTCCCAAAGCCCCCTTGTTCATTGCTATCCTATTTCTCCCTCTTACTTTTTTTTTCTTTCAATAATAATCTACCCTACACTTTTCCGGGTTTTAAGCAGACTTTCCCCCCTTTAAATTTTTTCACTCCTTTTTTTTCCCCTTTTCCCCTTTTTACAAGGAATATGCATGCTCTTGCCAATCCTAGGTCCTTACCCCTTCCATTCATTTATTAAATAAATTTCACCCAAACCTCCCAAAACTTATCCCCACCTGCTTTTAAATTTTTACTTTATCCCACAATCCCGGCTGCCTTTTCCCCCTTTCATTTTTTTCCTACTGCCTCACGAATTTCCCCCCCACCACAACTGGTCTTCCTCACTCCTACAAGTGTTTTTCCCCCTTTTCCTATACACGAAATCACAGTTCCCCCATCTTCATCAACATTTAACAATTCCCCAAAACTTCCCTCCTCTTCCCAAAACCTCTTATCTTATTTAATAACTCTCCTCCCTATTTTTAACTGACAAATCCATTTTTTCTTGGCTTTTTTAACTTGTTATTTACTCCAAAAATTTTTTTTATTTTTAAAAAATTTGTTGATAAAATTCACCCACTCTCTCATTTGCTCTCTTTTTACATTGCTTCCCACTCTCTTAAAACCCCTCTCTTTCTGCATATACTCTTCCCTACTTGCATCACTTCTACTTTGTAAAAACTTCTCATATGCTAACTTTTTCTCCCTTTACTACTCTCTTTACATCATCATTCCACCAATCGCTTTCCCCTTCCCCCCCCGCACCCACTTTCCTGTGCCACAAACTTCTGCTGAACACTCTAACACTACATTTTCAAACCTACCCCATACCTCTTCGACCCCATTGCCTATGCTCTCATTAGCCATCTATCCTCCCAAAAGCTGTTTATATCTACCCTAACTGCCCCCCTTTTTAGTTTATATACCTTCACCTCTTCTTCCTGATGCTTCTATTCTCCTTGTATCCCATCTACCTTTTACTTCAGGGGTAGCTACAACTAGAAAGTGATCTGATATGTCTGTGGCCCCTCTTTAAAAATGTACTCCTGAAGTCTACTCAACAGTCTTTTATCTACCAATATATAACCCAAAACAAATATGTCATTTCGCCCTACATCAATCTTGATAATTTTTTATCCTTTTTTTTTTTAAAATATGTATTCCCCTATAACTAACCCCCCTTTTATACAAAAATTCAATAAAAAGGGTTTTCCCTTTATCATTTACACCGGCACCCCAAACTTACCTACCACCCCTCTTTTAAAAGTTTTCCAAAATTTTGCATTCAGGCCCCCTACCAATTACTCCTCACTTGGTTCAAAGGCTCCTTTTCATTCACTTAAAAACTCCCAAAATCTCTCTCTCTCCTCCTACATTCCTTCTTCCCAGCTGTATCCCACGTTTTTTATGACCCACTTTTTCGCTTTCCAAACATTTACTTTAACCCCACATTTTCTTAAATTTTAAACCACATTCTTTCTCTTTTTCCTTTCCTTAACTGATCTTTAAAAATTGACTGCTCCCCCCCTTCCCTTTTGGGCTCAAACTTCTCGGGATACTTCAGATTTTTTCCCATTTATTCCCCCCCCTGAAATTCCCCTCCCCCCTTTTCAGTTTTGGGGGTTTCGCTTAGGGCCAGGAACCCAAATTTCTTTTCATTCTTTAACACCCAAAATAATCTTTTTCTTGTCATCCGCACTACATCCACGCACATTTAAGCACCCCCAGTTTTATAAAGTTTTTCTTTTTTTTCTCTTTTTTAGTAAATGTCTACAGGAGAAGGGGTTATTGCCCTTTGGCTCCCGGCATTTTAGTCGCCTCATACGAAAACGCATGGTTTAAACGGGGGAAAAAATTTTTTTCCCCTTTCCCCCATGGGAAAAAAAAAATAAAGAAGAAAAAAGGCTTTTTAGAAAAAGGGAAAAAAAAACCCTAGATGTATATAAAAAAATTGCATGTGCGTGCCCGTAAAGGGTGTGCCCAAAATTTGTAAGAAAGGGTACCCAAGATATCCCGGGTTTTTCCTTAGGGGGTTTTTTAGGGAACGAAAAAGAAACCAGAAAACCCTATTTCCGCAAAACAGTTACAGGTTTCTGTTTACAATCATTTGGCAGGACGGTATTCTTCCCTGGGGGGTTTGCTGTCTCCCAAAACCTACTACCTACCCTATAATAAAACAAAATGTTAATATATACTTTTTCCCCCCAAGATAAAATTTTGGGGAAAAAGGCCCAACGATGTAAATAGTACTCTTTAAAAAAGGTACCGTAAAGCTGGCATTTTGACCTGGGTACTCCCCGGGTCCCTTTGGGAGGATGACAGTTGGAAACTTTACATGTTTTCTAAATTTAGGTAGTGAAATCTGAGGAAAATTTTTTGGCCAAAAATATTTTTCCCCTTTTAAATTTTATTTAAGGTTTTACGATTGAAAAAATGCCCGGCCACTGGCGGGTTTACTGACCTTTTTAAGAAAAAAGGCCCCTCTTTTTGCATTGACTTGGAAAAACTAAGATAAAATTAGTCTATCTAAATTTTGAATTTAATTTGAATACTGACTTGTACAAGTTTACCTTTTATATTTTCCCCAAATTTATATAAAAATTTTTTTTTTTTTGGTTTAACTTGATTTTTTTTAGCGGCTTTTGGGGCCAATTTCTGAAGAAAAGGGGGGCATTTACTTTAAAAAAATTGACAAGGGAACCCTTCGATATTTCTAAAGGTTTAAAAAAGTCAGGGAAAATAAAAGGGATGGATGTAGGAGAAGCCGGGGCTTTGATCTGAGCCCTAGTAAAGGACTTTAAATGGTATCGGAGGTAAATTTTCTTAAACCTTTCATCTAAAAAGTAAACCGGGATCCTACTACCTCGCTTTCGAATTTGCATAAAGGTTTTTTAAAATCCCAAAAAAATCTTAACGAAAACATTGTCTCATCTGAACTTTCGAGGGGCTTTTTTTGACTCTACAGAAAGGGATCTAAAAACCTTTTTTACCCTCTTTGGTGGGGAAAACCCCCAACCTCAAAAGGGGAAAAAAAATGGCACCTTTTTATTTTTCCTTTTAGTCCGGAGCAAAAATTGGGGGACCCTATTTTACGGCTTCGGGCCCAAACCCTTGTAAAACCATTTAGACCTAATGAAACAACGGTGGTGGGAAAAGGGTGTCTGTAGGGCCCCCAAGTAGTCGGGAAATTTAAAAGCAGGGGAAATTGAGTTTCTTTAAGGTTAGGGAACACCCTAATCAGAAATGACTTACTTGTGAAATCCGTGCCCTCGTAAAAGGTAGTTTACTTTAAAGTCCTTTAAACTTTTCCCTTTAAACAGAAGGGTCCCTTGGTTTCTTTACAGTTTTTAAAAACATTTTTCCCCAATTTTTTGGGAAACCTTCTTAGAAACAATCGGGGACTTTTTATGCCCCTTTAAAACCCCCACACAAATGACAAAAAGGGGAAATTTAAAAAAAGTCATTTTTTTTTCCCAACTAGAGGCTTTAAATTTTTTAAAGTTTGGGATGAACCCTTCCCCTTATTTTTTCGATCCCTTTAGGCCCTTTATGGAATTGGGGAGCCTCAGCATACAGGCAGCAACCCCAGAACTTCCCAGCTTTAATCATTTTTAGGGTTCTCTGATAAATGTTCGTATCGAGGGGGAAGGGGCTTTTTGGGGAAAACTGGTCGCAACCTTTGAAGCCCTCTAAGGACCCAAAACTTGATAAATTTCCCTGAACAACCTACCCAAAAAGTGAACAAACGAAGATGTAAACTGTAACTGCTGAAATTTCTGGCCAGGGGGAAAGGGTGGCATACCAAAAATTTTTTCCTGTAAAAATTTAGGGGTTTTTTGTTATGTTTTAAAGATTGCCTTTTTTTCCCAGTAGGTTATAATTACATATGATATCCTGCGACAAAGTTTCATGTATTCAAAGCCGGGGACCAGAAAATAAAAATTCCAACCTGGTTCCCAGGGGTCAGCAGGCCCTTTACCGGGGTTCGGGATTTTCCCAAAACCCGAATTTAAAGTAGGGGTTATGTCTTCCCCCCCTGTTTAAGGAGGTAAATTTGGTGTTGGAATATGTGACTAGCTTGGGACGGGTTTTTTCCTTAAATCCCTTATCTAATTGCTGGGTTTTGAGAAAGTTAACTTTTTTTTCTAATTCAAGGGGGAGCTTGTTCGAGCTTTGCGATTTCCCTTTTTTCTCTCCCTTAACTCAATTCTCTGTCCTTTGCTCTTTCCTTTAAGTAAACCCCTTTAAATTTTAAATTTTTTCTTTCGTAATCTGTTCTTTCTTCTGATCAATTTTTATCCGTCCTTTTTGTTTTTCTCTCTTCTTTCTGTCTTTCTTGGAATTTTTCTCTAATTCTCTCTCATCCCTTTTTTTTCCCGTCTTTTTAAAGGGTTTTCTTTTCCTTTTTTCCTCTTTTTTCTCTTTCTAACTGTTTTCTTTTTTTTTCCTTTTCCCATTCTTTTTTTCTCTCCCTTTTTCTCTTCTCTTTTTGAATTTTTCTCTCTCCTCTCTTTGAAATTTTTTCCTGGATCTTTGCCTAATGAAAGATTCTAAATTTTTCCCGTTTTTCCTAACTTACTTCCAGCGTTTTATCCAAAACTGGGTTTTTCCTCCATGCTTTCAAGATTTAAATTAAACTACAGTGGGAAAAGAAACGGGATTAAAGAAAACGGAGGTTTCCCAAAACCCCGCCTCCGCTCAAACTAAAATTTAAAACCCAAAAGGGGTCGATCCCTGGTTTAAAATTTAAAAAAATATGTATTAAAATTTAAAAAGGAAAAGGGGTTCTATGCCGGTCCGAGCAAACAGTAAGTAGAATGGGGTCACGACCATCCAAACTTCTCAACCCAAAAAATCAAGAGGTCCTATGACAGTTCCCCTTTATATAATAAAAACCCCAATGAAAAAAATTTTCTTGGAAAATCTCGGGGCCCTAGAGTCTTTTAAACCTCCAAAGTGTTTCAAAACTCCACAAAAATAATGGCAGAATTAACTAGTTTTTCCTGCCTTGACTTGGGCTTTTCAAAAAAATTTTAGACCATAACAATCCCAAATCTTTTAAATACCTGTTTCCCGTAGTCCTTCCATAGAAATGTTTTCTTTATGGCTGGTGGTAACCCTCTGTGGTTTGCGGCGTTGAATTTTCCCAAAGGTAGAATTTGAGATGGAAATTTAAACTTGAAATTTATCGAGTTGATCCCGGCCAAAGGGCGCCCCCTTGTGAAGGGTTACTCAGCCCCGTAACAAATTCAGACAGTTTACTCGGCGGCTCCTTCCCCAGGAAAAAAAATGAATAGAAAAAAAATATTAAAAAACAAAAAATAAGCATTCATTTTTATAGAAAAAAAAAAATATAAAACACTTAAATATGAAATATTAATCCTACATTAAAAAAAAATGAAAATGAAAAATATAAATGATAACTGAATTCAACGCTAATATAAAACTTGGGTGTCTGGTGTTGGTGACTACTTGTTGAAATCGTAGCCGTTGCCGATAATGGGGGGTGGGGGGTCGCAGGTGTTGGTTACAACCCACTGGCTAGTTCTTCACAGTATAGCCTTGAGTATTCTATCCCGATGACAGGAAAGCAGGTTCTTTACCGCTGTAATGATGAGGGGTTGCGTCCTGCAATTTCATACAGGTGCACAGGTAATTAAATCCAAAAAGGGGAAGTCTCAGGACGTTAGTCCATCTCCATCAGTTCTTCTCGTTGATTGGCAGGTGACCCTCTCTGTCTTCCAAGAGTAGTGCTGGGAGCTGTGAGTCTAGTGATTACTGTTTGGACCGGAGCCCCACACGTCACCTTTCGGGGGGGGGGGGGGGAAGAAGGAGGGGAAGGGATAGTGGGAGCTAGACTGACCCTACCTTAACAAGCAGCCGGCAATCAAACTATCACTTTGGGGTGGGGAAAAAAAAAGGGCCCGGGAAAAGCGGGAGCTTGACTTACCCTACCTTAACAAGTAGCCGCCAATGAAACTATTGTTACTATATACTCAATCGCTACTCCTATCTATTGAACTTTTCCCTCACACACGTCAAGAAATTAGAGAAAGTGCAAAGGTTTGTGACAAGGTTAGTTCCAAAGCTAAGGGGAATGTCCTATTAAGAAAGGTAAAGAAAATCGGCCTGACGACGCTGGAGGACATGAGGGCCCTGGGAGATATGATAACGACATGCAAAATACTGCGTGGAATAGACAAGGTGGACAGAGACAGGATGTTCCAGAGAAGGGACACAGAAACAAGGGGCCACAATTGGAAGTTGAAGACCCCAGATGAGTCAAAGAGATGTTAGGAAGTATTTCTTTAGTCATAGAGCAGTCAGAAAGTGGAATAGCCTAGCAAGTGAGGTAGTGGAGGCAGGAACCGTACATAGCTTTAAGATGAGGTATGATAAAGCTCATGGAGCAGGGAGAGAGAGGACCTAGTAGCACTCAGTGAAGAGGCGGGGCCAGGAGCTGAGCCTCGACCCCTGCAACCACAATTAGGTGAGTGCACACACACACACACACACACACACACACACACACACACACACACACACACACACACACACACACACATACTTTATATAATTTTATAATGAAGGACAATGACCCTTAAAGCTTAACATTCAAATATTTAAAAAAAAAAGTATTTGGTTCCGAGTGTCTATAAAAGTAATTATTTTCTCAATGTTGTTTGTGTGGTTTATGTGACAAATAACATATGATAGGTAACTGTAAGTGTTAATATATTTACCATGAAGGTTGTCAGGTATTTCAAGTTTGTTTCAAATTTCGTCAAGATCCTTTAATTTTTACGTGGTTTATTATATGCGAAAAAGTCTGCAAGAAATATATCTTCGTTTTGGTAAGACAAACTTAATTTGAGAGTTTGGAGCCGACCAGACACGGCGACTGTCCGAGTTGGATTCCCAGCGAGGGTAGAAACATTATTCGCGTTTCTTTACACCGGTTGTCTGTGTTACCCATCAGTAAAATGGGTACCTGGGTGTTAGTGGACTGGAGTGGGTCGCATCCTGGGACAAAACTGATTTATTTGCGGGAAATGCTCAGTATAACAAGCGACTTTCTATATAGTAGTATGTCATTGATGTCAGCTATGGTCTGTATACCTTGTACATGTACTGGTAGTAAATAAAGATATTATTGTACTTAATGGTAATCGAGATTTTAAATTTTATATATATATATATATATATATATATTATATTATATATATATATTATATATATATATTTTATATATATAAAGAATCACACAAAGTGGGAGTTGTCACAGTTGCTCTTTGTTGATGACACTGTGCTCTTGGAATATTCTGAAGAGAAGTTGAAGAGATTGGTGGATGAATTTGGTAGGGTGTGCAAAAGAAGAATTGAAAGTGAATACAGGAAAGAGCAAGGTTATGAGGATAACAAAAAGATTAGGTGATGAAAGATTGGATATCAGATTGGAGGGAGAGAGTATGGAGGAGGTGAATGTATTCAGATATTTGGGAGTGGACGTGTCAGCGGATGGGTTATGAAAGATGAGGTGAATCATAGAATTGATGGGGGGAAAAGGGTGAGTGGTGCACTTAGGAGTCTGTGGAGACAAAGAACTTTGTCCTTGGAGGCAAAGAGGGGAATGTATGAGAGTATAGTTTTACCAACGCTCTTATATGGGTGTGAAGCATGGGTGATGAATGTTGCAGCGAGGAGAAGGCTGGAGGCAGTGGAGATGTCATGTTGAGGGCAATGTGTGGTGTGAATATAATGCAGAGAATTCGTAGTTAGGAAGTTAGGAGGAGGTGCGGGATTACCAAAAACTGTTGTCCAGAGGGCTGAGGAAGGGTTGTTGAGGTGGTTCGGACATGTAGAGAGAATGGAGCGAAACAGAGTGACTTCAAGAGTGTATCAGTCTGTAGTGGAAGGAAGGCGGGGTAGGGGTCGGCCTAGGAAAGGTTGGAGGGAGGGGTTAAAGGAGGTTTTGTGTGCGAGGGGCTTGGACTTCCAGCAGGCATGCGTGAGCGTGTTTGATAGGAGTGAATGGAGACAAATGGTTTTTAATACTTGACGTGCTGTTGGAGTGTGAGCAAAGTAACATTTATGAAGGGGTTCAGGAAAACCCGGCAGGCCGGACTTGAGTCCTGGAGATGGGAAGTACAGTGCCTGCACTCTGAAGGAGGGTGTTAATGTTGCAGTTTAAAAACTGTAGTGTAAAGCACTCTTCTGGCAAGACAGTGATGGAGTGAATGATGGTGAAAGTTTTTCTTTTTCGGGCCACCCTGCCTTGGTGGGAATCGGCCAGTGTGATAATAATAAAAAAAAATATTATATTATATTTAAATCCAGTGAACAAAAACTGACTTATATCAAGGAGAGCTGAGCAGAAGAGGTAGACTTCAGTTGTTCCTCCAAATCCAACCATTCCCAGATGTTTAACTATATTATATAAAACAGATTTACACCGACAGAGACTAAGCTTATCAGTAAACATTCTTCCCACAGCTTTCATAAAACCATTTATGACTTAAGCTCCTCACTGGTGGCTTACTCAAGATACTTCATGGGAAACAGTATTAAACCATTATAAAAAATTAATTCGCAAAATGAAATCTACACAGTGTAGTAAGAATCCCATCCATCTTCTATATTGGCTACACCTCTGTTGCCAGAGAGAAAATAATTATTAAAAATCGAGCAGATTACATTCTCCTTGTCAGTAAGATTCCCAGAGTTATTTTGAAGGGGACTTATTTTTTCTAACTTTGGTTCTATAAACCTGGAAAAAACCCTTTTGGATTAGTTTTCGAATCCCTAGCAAGTTTAATTTTATAAACACGTTTTGCACGTTATCAGTCTTAGCGTTATTTAGTAACGTCACGGTAACGAAAATTCACGAATGGTTTATATAGCATTGACCAGTGTCGCATGTCAACAGCTGCATCAACCATTCTTCCATAGCAGTAAAGCAGCATCAAGAAGTTGAAGCCGATCTGATGAAGCATTTACAGGTTACAAACTAGAGTATGAAGGAAGAAAAATATTAGGTAGCTAATTAAAGTTACTCATCAGAGATATCTAACAAAGCTTTAATATTTACATATATTTATGTGGTTATCTCCTGATATCTATAAATGTGGAAGTACAATCTGCTTCCCTTTTCTCCCCACTAAGGAAATTGAAATTAAATTTTTCTGGCGAGATTTGCCACAGGTCACAGAGTTGAAGAGAAGGATCTCATTTGTATGGAAATCCGCAGAAAGCCCCAAATAGGAATCTTTGAAAAGTCGAATTAGGTTGTAAATCCTTCAGAGTTTAGTGTGGAGAAGAAGATTCCTGGAATCTCGCTTCGACCGAAGCGAAAAAAAGTATCGTTCCAACGGTAACTTTTATAGTTTTTTCCTCTTTGGAACAAAAGAAAATGTATATTTAACGAAAAAAAAAAAAATTAATCGATTCAGTGGACCAGAGGCTCTTCAAGATATTTCCTAAAGTGAAACATATGTCCAGTTAGTTATAAATGAGTTTACCATTGCAAGGTTAATTATTAGTATTATGATTATGATTTAATTTTTATTTCACCAAAATGAGCCATATACAAGGACTTTTCTTTGAGTGATGTTTGTAGTTCGGGCTCCCTAGCCTGTTACTCCGTCTGCGGTCTTCTTGCCTTTACCTGCTGAACCCCCAGGAGCCAGTTTCAAGACCAGGCCTGCACCCTGTTCAGATCCCTTTGTAGTCCTGCAGGTCCTCCTCCGATTGAATTCTTCTCATTAACTTCATAATCATCTGCAAACCAGGGACACTTCTGAGTATTTCTTGCATCAGTCGTTCACATATACCAGAATAAAGCACCGGCCCCAAGGACTGACCCCTATGGAACCCCACCCGTCACGGGCGCTCCACTGACACCTCGCACTTACCATGACTCCTGATGTTTTCCCCGTCAGTTATTCCCTAAACCATTGAGTGCCTTCCCTGTTTCTAGCTTTTGCACTAATCTCTTGTATTACTTTGTCATCCTGTCATACAACTCCAGAAGGTTTTTGTGACCAGGATTTCCCGTCTCGAAACAGTGCTTATCGTCGTTGATAAGCTCATTCCTTTCTAGGTGCTCCACCACTCTCTCCTGATTAATCTTCTCCATGACTTTGCATACTATACATGTCGGCGACACTGGTTTTTGTTTTAATGCTTCTTTTTCTGTCTCCTTTTTAAACAATGGACTACATTTGCTGTCTTCCATACCTTTCAGGTAGTCGCCCTCTTTCGATAAATGTGTTGAAGATTGTTGTTAGTAGTACACAGAGCGCCTCTGCAACCTCTCTCAGGACCCATGGAGAGATGTTATTCGCCCCATCACCTTTGAGGTATCTAGCTCGTTTTAGCAGACTCTTCCACTCCTCCTCGGTTGTATTATTGTGTCCAACACTTGAGGGTGTACCCCCCCCCACTTTCTGCAGTCCTTCTGTCTCCTCTGTGAATACTTCTTTGAATCTCATGTTGAGCCCTCATAATACTTCTTGTCGTTTCTTGTGAACTCCCACCTTCCTTCCTCAGCCTGATTACCTAAATCCTTGACTTTTTGTTTCCTCCCGATGTGGCTGTACAACATTTTTCGGGTCAGATTTGGCTTTCGCTGCTATTATTTTCATATTGTCGTTGGCCCTCCCTTCTTACCTGTGCATATTCGTCTCTGGCTATACGACTGCTCTCATTATTCTCCGGGGTTCTTTGACTTCTGTACTTCTTCCATTCTCTTGCACACTTGGTTTTGGCCTCATCCTGATCTTGTTATTCCTGTTACCCTTGGATACAAACCTTTCCTCACTTCCTTGCATATTGTTGTCACTACTACATTTTCCGTTTACTGATCTCACTGCCATTAGTTCTCTGTCTCACTGAACCTCTTGCAGGAAATTCTTCATGCCAGTAGTCACCTCTCTCTCTCTCTCTCTCTCTCTCTCTCTCTCTCTCTCTCCTCTCTCTCTCCCTCTCTCTCTCTCTCTCTCCGCGCGCGCGCGCTTGTGTGTGTGTGTGTGTGTGTGTGTGTTTGTGTGTGGTGTGTGTGGTGTTGTGTGTGTGTGTGTTGTGTGTGTGTTTTGTGTGGTTCCATTGTACTCGCCTAGTTGGTTCAGGGTCGAGTAACAGTTCCTCGCCCCGCCCCCTTCACTGGTCGCTACTAGAGTGTGTGTACTCACCTAGTGATACTCACCTAATTGTATTTCACCTAATTGTGGTTGCAGGGGTCGAGACTCAGCTCCTGGCCCCGCCTTTTCACTGATCGCTACTGGATCCCTCTCTCTCTCTGCTTTCTGAGCTTTGTCATACCTCTCTTAAAACTATGTATGGTTCCTGCCTCCACTGCTTCACTTACTAGGCTATTCCACTTGCTGACAAACTCATGACTAAAGAAAATACTTCCTAACGTCCCTGTGACTCGTCTGAGTCTTCAGCTTCCATTGTGACCCCTTGTCCCTGTGTCCCCTCTCTGGAACATCCTATCTCTGTCCACCTTGTCTTTTCCCCCGCAGTATCTTGTATGTCGTTAATCATGTCTCCCCTGACCCTTCTGTCCTCCATGTCGTCAGTCCGATTTTCCCTTAACCTTTCCTCGTACGACATTCCCTTGAGCTCTGGACTAGCCTTGTTGCAAACCTTTGTACTTTCTCTAAATTCTTGACTGCTTGACCAGGTGTGGGTTCCAGACTGGTGCTGCATACTCCGTATGGGCCTAACATACACATGTACAGTGTCTTGAACGATTCCTTATTAAGGATCGGAACGCTATTCTCAGGTTTGCCAGGCGCCGTTTGCTGCAGCGGTTATTTGGTTGATGTGTGCCTCCGGTGATGTGCTCGGGTTATGGGTCACCCCAAGGTGTGTGTGTGTGTGTGGGGTGTGTGTGTTGTGTGTGTGTGTGTGTGTGTGTGTGTGGTGTGTGTCCCCACCTAGTTTTACTCACTAGTTAGGTTGCAGGGTCGAGTCCGAGCTCCTGCCCCGCCTCTTCACTGATCGCTACTAGGGCACTTCCCTGAACCGTGAGCTTTATCATACCTCTGCTTAAAGCTATGTATGGATCCCGCCTCCACTACATCGCTTCCCAAACTATTCCACTTGCTGACTACTCTGTGGCTGAAAAATACTTCCTAAAATCCCTGTGATTCATCTGTGTCTTCAACTTCCAAAAGTGTCCCCTTGTTGCTGTGTCCAGTCTCTGGAACATCCAGTCTTTGGTCCACCTTGTCGATTCCCTCTCAGTATTTTGTATGTCGTTTCATGTCCCCTATCTCTCCTGTCCTCCAGTGTCCCTCAGGTTGAATTTCCCTTAACCTCTCCTCTAGGGCATACCCTTAGCTCTGGACTAGTCTTGTTGCAAACCTTTGCACTTTCTCTAGTTTCTTTACGTGCTTTGGGTAGGGGTGGGTTCCAAAATGGTGCCGCATACTCCAATATGGGCCTAACGTACACTGTGTACAGGGTCCTGAACGATTCTTTATTAAGATATCGGAATGCTGTTCTGAGGTTTGCAAGGCGCCCATATGCTGCAGCCGTTATTTGGTTGATGTGCGCTTCAGGAGATGTGCCTGGTGTTATACTCACCCCAAGATCTTTTTCCTTGAGTGAGGTTTGTAGTCTCTGGCCCCCTAGACTGTACTCCGTCTGCGGTCTTCTTTGCCCTTCCCCAATCTTCATGACTTTGCACTTGGTGGGATTGAACTCCAGGAGCCAATTGCTGGACCAGGTCTGCAGCCTGTCCAGATCCCTTTGTGTGTGTGTGTGTGTGTGTGTGTGTACTCAACTATATATACTCGCCTATATATGGTTG
The DNA here is from genome assembly GCF_026875155.1 of Cherax quadricarinatus. NCBI lineage: Eukaryota > Metazoa > Arthropoda > Malacostraca > Decapoda > Parastacidae > Cherax > Cherax quadricarinatus. Next base: position 38,852,029 of record NC_069443.1, on the reverse strand, counting down.
CACAGGTCGAGTCATAGATCCAGACGCCGCCTCTTCACTTGTCGACACTAAGTCACTTTCTCCCTGGTCAATGAGCTTTATCATACCTCTTCTTAAAGCTATGTATGGAACTTGCTTCCACTACTTCTCTCTCCAGATTATCCCACTTCCTGACAATTCTAAGGTTAAAGAAATACTTCCCAACATCCCTATGACTCATCTGGGTTTTCAGCTTCCAACTGTGGCCCCTTGTTCCTGTATCCCATCTCTGAAACATTCGAGTCCTGTCCACCTTGTCTGTTTCTCTCAGTATTTTATACGTCGTTATCGTGTATCCCCTATCCCTCCTATCCTCTAGTGTCATCAGGTTGTGTGTGTGTACTCACCTAATTGTACTCGCCTAATTGTGGTTGCAGGGGTCGATACTCAGCTCCTGGCCCCTCCTCTTCAGTGATCGCTACTAGGCCCTCCCTCTCTCTGCTTCCTGAGCTTTGTCATACCTCGTCTTTAAGCTATGTATGGTTCCTGCCTCCACTGCATCACTTGCTAGGCTATTCCACTTCCTGACGACTCTATGACTGAAGAAATAGTTCCTAACATCCCTCTGACTCGTCTTAATCTTCAGCTTCCAATTGTGACCCCTTGTTTCTCTGTCCCCTCTCTGGAACAACCTGTCCCTGTCTACCTTATCTATTCCACTCAGTATTTTGTATGTCGTTATCATGTCTCCCCTGACCGTCCTGTGTGTGTGTGTGTGTGTGTGTGTGTGTAATATTGTATAAAACACTGAAAAGATGAGTAAAACATGTTTAACAGTTAGGTAATTTCATTGTTGAAACGTTTCGCCCACTTTGTGGGCTTCATCAGTCAAATACAGAGGAGAATATATTGTAGGCAGACGTAGTGGCGAGGGAAGATGATGTAATAAGTCTATCAACCTTGGAGAAATTGTTTGAGGTGATCAGTCCCTCAGTCTGTCAGATACAGCAATATAACTGTACCTTGGTACAGAGGACATCTTCCACAGCTTCATTACTTGACAGAGTGCTGTGTAGCTGCAGCACTGACAGTGCTGTGTAGCTGCAGCACTGACAGTGCTGTGTAGCTGCAGCACTGACAGTGCTGTGTAGCTGCAGCACTGACAGTGCTGTGTAGCTGCAGCACTGCCAGTGCTGTGTAGCTGCAGCACTGACAGTGCTGTGTAGCTGCAGCACTGACAGTGCTGTGTAGCTGCAGCACTGACAGTGCTGTGTAGCTGCAGCACTGACAGTGCTGTGTACTGCAGCACTGACAGTGCTGTGTAGCTGCAGCACTGACAGTGCTGTGTAGCTGCAGCACTTACAGTGCTGTGTAGCTGCAGCACTGACAGTACTGTGTAGCTGCAGCACTGACAGAGTACTGTGTAGCTGCAGCACTGACAGAGTACTGTGTAGCTGCAGCACTGACAGTACTGTGTAGCTGCAGAACTGACAGAGTACTGTGTAGCTGCAGAACTGACAGTACTGTGTAGCTGCAGCACTGACAGAGTACTGTGTAGCTGCAGCACTGACAATACTGTGTAGCTGCAGCACTGACAGTACTGTGTAGCTGCAGCACTGACAGAGTACTGTGTAGCTGCAGCACTGACAGTACTGTGTAGCTGCAGCACTGACAGAGTACTGTGTAGCTGCAGGACAGTACTGTGTAGCTCCAGCACTGACAGTACTGTGTAGCTGCAGCACTGACAGTACTGTGTAGCTGCAGCACTGACAGTACTGTGTAGCTGCAGCACTGACAGAGTACTGTGTAGCTGCAGCACTTACAGTACTGTGTAGCTGCAGCACTGACAGAGTACTGTGTAGCTGCAGCACTGACAGTACTGTGTAGCTGCAGCACTGACAGTACTGTGTAGATGCAGCACTGACAGAGTACTGTGTAGCTGCAGCACTGACAGAGTACTGTGTAGCTGCAGCACTGACAAAGTACTGTGTAGCTGCAGCACTGACAGTACTGTGTAGCTGCAGCACTGACAGTACTGTGTAGCTGCAGCACTGACAGTACTGTGTAGCTGCAGCACTGACAGTGCTGTGTAGCTGCAGCACTGACAGATTACTGTGTAGCTGCAGCACTGACAGTACTGTGTAGCTGCAGCACTGACAGAGTACTGTGTAGCTGCAGCACTGACAGAGTACTGTGTAGCTGCAGCACTGACAGAGTACTGTGTAGCTGCAGCACTGACAGAGTACTGTGTAGCTGCAGCACTGACAGAGTACTGTGTAGCTGCAGCACTGACAGAGTACTGTGTAGCGCAGCACTGACAGAGTACTGTGTAGCTGCAGCACTGACAGAGTACTGTGTAGCTGCAGCACTGACAGAGTACTGTGTAGCTGCAGCACTGACAGAGTACTGTGTAGCTGCAGCACTGACAGAGTACTGTGTAGCTGCAGCACTGACAGTACTGTGTAGCTGCAGCAATGACTGGCGAAATGTTTGCTCAGTAAAGATTCCCATTTGTTGGACAAGTGAGTCATTCTTTAACTTAAGACAAAATTGATAAGGTGGTTTGTGTCCATCCTTGATCATTATCAACACACCTGTGTCTTGATGATGAACCAGCATGGACCGTGACGTTGTTATCAACACAACTGTGTCTTGATGATGAACCAGCATGGACCGTGACGTTGTTATCAACACAACTGTGTCTTGATGATGAACCAGCATGTACTGAACCCTTGTTATTAGTTACTTTTATTACGCGAGCGAGAGTCGTCAGTCTTGTTTTCTATTAAATAACCTGACCTATACGCAAGTACAAAGACTGGCATCTAAAACTGTGCCTTTTATAATGCCTTACACACTGGCACACACATACCTTACACACTGACGTACACATACCTTACACACTGACGTACACATACCTTACACACTGACAAACACATACCTTACACACTGACGTACACATACCTTACACACTGACGTACACATACCTTACACACTGACGTACACATACCTTACACACTGACGTACACATACCTTACACACTGACAAACACATACCTTACACACTGACGTACACATACCTTACGCACTGACGTACACATACCTTACACACTGACGTACACATACCTTACACACTGACGTACACATACCTTACACACTGACAAACACATACCTTACACACTGACGTACACATACCTTACACACTGACAAACACATACTTTACACATTGGCGTACACATACTTTGCACACTGACGTACACATACCTTACACACTGACGTACACATACATTACACACTGGCGTACACATACCTTACACACTGACACATGCCTTACACACTGGCACACACATACCTTACACACTGACGTACACATACCTTACACACTGACGTACACATACCTTACACACTGACAAACACATACCTTACACACTGACGTACACATACCTTACACACTGACGTACACATACCTTACACACTGACAAACACATACCTTACACACTGACGTACACATACCTTACACACTGACAAACACATACCTTACACACTGACGTACACATACCTTACACACTGACGTACACATACCTTACACACTGACGTACACATACCTTACACACTGACAAACACATACCTTACACACTGACAAACACATACCTTACACACTGACAAACACATACCTTACACACTGACGTACACATACCTTACACACTGACAAACACATACCTTACACACTGACAAACACATACCTTACACACTGACGTACACATACCTTACACACTGACAAACACATACCTTACACACTGGCGTACACATACCTTACACACTGACACATGCCTTACACTCTGGCACACACATACCTTACACACTGACGTACACATACTTTACACACTGACAAAACACATACCTTACACATTGGCGTACACATACCTTACACACTGACACATGCCTTACACACTGGCACACACATACCTTACACACTGACGTACACATACCTTACACACTGACAAACACATACTTTACACATTGGCGTACACATACTTTGCACACTGACGTACACATACCTTACACACTGACGTACACATACATTACACACTGACGTACACATACCTTACACACTGACGTACACATACCTTACACACTGACGTACACATACCTTACACACTGACAAACACATACCTTACACACTGACGTACACATACCTTACACACTGACAAACACATACCTTACACACTGACGTACACTACCTTACACACTGACAAACACATACCTTACACACTGACGTACACATACCTTACACACTGACAAACACATACGTTACACACTGACAAACACATACCTTACACACTGACAAACACATACCTTACACACTGACGTACACATACCTTACACACTGATAAACACATGCCTTACACACTGACGTACACATACCTTACACACTGATGTACACATACCTTACACACTGACAAACACATACCTTACACACTGACGTACACATACCTTACACACTGACGTACACATACCTTACACACTGACGTACACATACCTTACACACTGACAAACACATACCTTACACACTGACGTACCCATACCTTACACACTGACGTACACATACCTTACACACTGACAAACACATACCTTACACACTGACGTACACATACCTTACACACTGACGTACATATACCTTACACACTGACGTACACGTGTGCCTCACACGTTACGTCTTCCAGCTGACCAGATTTACTCAATAACGTTAAAATATAAACTTCCTTTAAGGCAATAAGACAATAATATATATCACAAGGTGAGGAGGAGTCAGGGGTCGCGTGTCTAGTAATCTGCGATCACCTTCTGTTTCCTGGACAAAAAAGGAAATATGAAATGGATGAAAAAAATGTCTAGTGTGTATATAATGGTTCCAGACGTGTCCGTGACTCAGCTGATCACCCTGCATGAAAAATATTTCTCCTAGTGTTGTGACGGAGGGTGGAACACCAAGGAAACACACGGAGCCGCACACGCACGCACATACGTGAGGTGACGACCACTAGTTCGCAAACTTGAAAACGCCGGTGTTTGCTAGAGGCAGTGAGAGATAGATAGGCCTAGTGCCAGGCACCTCCTAGTGCCAGGCACCTCCTGCTATTGTCAGAAGTGGATCATAATTACAGTAGTATTAAGATTATCCGGAGTGTAAAGGTCTTTACGTAACTACAAGTTAGCTTAGTGAGTCAGCATGGAAAGGAACAAAACTCACCATGAAGCGGGAAATAACGACATGGATTCAAATCATTGGGAACTGCTGTAACATGATGTCAGCAGGTCCCTCTCTAGCCTCACCTCCTTAGTTCCACTACTACTACTACTACTACTACTACTACTACTACCCCCTCTACCCACGCGTCACTTCACCTGACTCCTGCCACTATATATATGCGTTTTCTTAGGTTTCTCTGTATTAGGACTGAAGAAGCCACTCGTGGCGAAACATTTCCTTTAATAAATGTCCTGAACTGTACAAAAAAAAAAAAAAAAAAAAAAAAAAAAAAAGCTAGGGATTCTAAAACTAACCCAAAAAGTTTTCTCCAGGTATATAGAACAAAAGTCAGAGATAAGACAGGTCCCCTTAAAAATAACTATGGGCATCTTACTGACAAAGAGAATGAAATGTGCTCGATTTTAAATAATTATTTTCTCTCGGTTTTTACACAGGAAGGCACTAATAATATTCCGGTAATTAATTTTTATAGTGGGCCAGAAGAAGATAAATTATGTAACATCACAGTCACTAGTGAAATGGTTGTGAAGCAGATAGACCGATTGAAGCAAAATAAGTCACCGGGACCTGATGAGGTTTTTTCAATGGTTCTTAAGGAATGCAAAATGGAACTCTGTGAACCATTAACTAATATTTTTAATTTATCTCTTCAAACAGGTGTAGTGTCTGATATGTGGAAGATGGATAATGTAATTCCTATTTTTAAAACAGGGGACAAGTCGTTACCGTCAAATTACCGCCCAATAAGCCTGACCTCAATTGTAGGCAAATTACTAGAGTCAATTATAGCTCAAATTATAAGAAGCCATCTCGATAAGCATAGCTTGATTAATGATACTCAGCATGGATTCACAAGAGGCCGGTCTTGTCTAACTAATTTATTAACTTTCTTCAGTAAAGCTTTTGAGGCTGTTGACCACGATAAAGAATTTGATATTATTTACTTAGATTTTAGTAAGGCTTTTGATAGAGTTCCGCACCAAAGACTGTTGAAGAAAGTAGCAGCTCATGGCATTGGGGAAAGGGTGCTCTCGTGGATCGAATCATGGCTCACAGACAGGAAGCAGAGAGTGTCCATAAATGGGGTTAAATCCGAGTGGGGTTCAGTAACAAGTGGCGTTCCACAGGGATCAGTCTTGGGCCCGTTGTTGTTTATAATATATATCAATGATCTTGATGAAGGAATTACTATTAATATGAGCAAATTCGCCGATGACACGAAGATAGGTAGGATAATTGATTCAAACGTAGATGTTAGGGAACTTCAGGAGGATTTAGACAAACTCTACTCTTGGTCAGAAAAGTGGCAGATGCAGTTCAATGTAGATAAATGCAAGGTTCTGAAGCTCGAGAGTGTCCAATAATGTAGAACTTTGCCATACAGATTGCGAAAAGGACTTGGGGGTTATGGTAAGCAGCAACCTTAAACCAAGACAGCAATGCCTAAGCGTGCGTAGTAAGGCAAATAGATTACTGGGATTTATATCAAGAAGTGTAAGCAACAGAAGTCCAGAGGTCATACTCCAGCTTTATACATCATTAGTAAGGCCTCACCTAGATTAGATTAGATTAGATTAGATTTGATTAGATTAGATTAGATTAGAGTGGTGACATGTACTTAGATGTGGTGACGTGTACTTAGCTCAGTGGTGACGTGTACTTAGCTCTGTGAAGACCTGTTTGTGTGCTCTCTGTGAATCTGAACCAGGATGCCCTCTCTTGAGCAACTTTACCAGCAGCTGAGAGAAGAGCTCAGAGTTGCTAAAATGGAGATACGGCGATTGACGGAGGAGAACAAGAGGATTCGTAGTAGTCCTCCTGTTGTGAGTCCCCAGGATAGGAGGGGAGCTTGGTCAGTGGCCGGGCAACATGGAACCAAGCTGAAGATTAAGAAAACGGTTGGAGAGGCAGAAACAACGAGAAACAAGAAGACTGCCGTGGAAACTTCCAACCCATTCTCGGTGCTACCTGACGAATGTGAGTGTTCTACTGGGAATGCCACAACGAGCACCAAAGAAGCATTGGCAGACGTGAGTGAGACATCCCTAGAAACCCCAACGAAGACCATCGAGAACGTCTTGACGAATTCTACAAGTGGTGTAATGGTACCTGGCGAATGTGAGTCGACTACTCGGAGCATCACGACGGACGACGCCAAGGAAGGTAAAAACATTGTTATTGTTGGGGATAGCCAGATTAGGTACATGGATAGGGCATTCTGCTTGAAGGATAGGAGTAGGAGGCAGAGAGTGTGTTTTCCTGGGGCTGGGATGAAGGATATTGTTAGCCGTCTGGATGACATCATGAGAGGTAATGGGAGCAATCCTATTATCTGTCTCAGTGCTGGAGGCAACGATGTTGGCAGACGTAGGAGTGAGGACCTGCTTAGCAGGTATAGGTCAGCAATAGAGATAATTAGGAGGAAGGGTGGGAAACCTGTCATATGTGGCATTTTGCCAAGGAGAGGAGTTGGAAACGAATGGTTGTCCAGAGCAATTGGTGTCAATTGCTGGCTGGACAAATACTGTAAGGAAAATGCGGTAACATTCATTGACAACTGGGACCTCTTCTATGGCAGAAATGACATGTATGCCAGGGATGGGGTTCACTTATCTAGGTGTGGGGTGGGGGCACTGGCCAACGCAGTGGAGGGAGCTGTTAGGTCTTTAAACTAGGAATAGTTAGAGGTATGGGTTTTTGTGGGAAAACTGTGAAGTCTCAGGGTAGTAATATGAGTACTAGGAGAACTAGTAATATGCAAAATGAGGTGGATATTGGAAAGCCAGTGGCACAAATTGACAAGGACAGTAATAGGTTTAGTGGAATAACAGAAAGGAGCAGGAAGGGTAAAGAGAGAGGAGGGTCTTTAAGTATTTATTACACAAATAGTCGCAGTGCTAGGAATAAGATGGACGAGTTGAGACTAGTTGCTAGTGCAGGTAACATAGATGTGTTTGCCATTACTGAGACGTGGTTTAATTCAAAAAGTCGGGACATGCCTGCAGAATGTCACATTCAGGGTTTTAAATTGTTCCAAGTAGATAGAAGTATCGGGAAGGGGGGTGGGGTGGCATTGTATATCCGAGATAGCTTGAACTGTTGCATAAAAACGGGTATTAAGTCTGAAGTAACACATACAGAGTCTGTTTGGATAGAATTTTCAGAGGGGCATGAAAAATTAATTTTAGGTGTGATATACCGTCCCCCAAATTTAGATAGGGACCAGGGGAGACTACTATGGGAGGAAATTGTTAAGGCCACAAGGCACGATAATGTAGTAATTCTAGGAGACTTTAACTTTAGTCATATTGATTGGAATTTCTTGACTGGGAATTTAGAATCATACGACTTCTTAGAAGTAGTTCAGGATTGTTTTCTGAAGCAGTTTGTGACAGAACCTACAAGGGGTAATAACCTGCTTGACTTAGTTCTGGCAAACAATGAATCCCTTGTTAATAATTTAGAAGTTTCAGAGGAACTGGGTGATAGCGACCACAAATAAATTACATTTAGAATTGAATGGAAGTGTAATAGTAGGGATAACTCAGTAACAGTCCCAGATTTTCGCTTAGCAGATTACGATGGGCTTAGAGAACACTTATCATCTGTTGACTGGGGTAACGAAGAGAGCTATCAATATGACAGTTTTCTGAACACAATACATGCTGCTCAAAGAACGTTTATCCCTTATGAAGAAATTAGATCAAATAGAAATGACCCAAAATGGATGAATAATAGGCTCAAATATCTACTAGGGCATAAGAAAGGAATTTATAGGCGTATCAAAAGAGGCGAGGGTCATCTTATGAATCAGTATATTGACATTAAGAGGGACATTAAAAAGGGGATAAGAAAAGCTAAAAGGGACTATGAAATTAAAGTTGCTAGGGATTCTAAAACTAACCCAAAAAGTTTTTTCCAGGTATATAGAACAAAAGTCAGAGATAAGATAGGTCCCCTTAAAAATAACTATGGGCACCTTACTGACAAAGAGAATGAAATGTGCTCGATTTTTAAATAATTATTTTCTCTCGGTTTTTACACAGAAGACACTAATAATATTCCGGTAATTAATTTTTATAGTGGGCCAGAAGAAGATAAATTATGTAACATCACAGTCACTAGTGAAATGGTTGTGAAGCAGATAGACCGACTAAAGCAAAATAAGTCGCCGGGTCCTGATGAGGTTTTTTCAAGGGTTCTAAAGGAATGCAAAATGGAAGTCTGTGAACCATTAACTAATATTTTTAATTTATCTCTTCAAACAGGTGTAGTGTCTGATATGTGGAAGATGGCTAATGTAATTCCTATTTTTAAAACAGGGGACAAGTCGTTACCGTCAAATTACCGCCCAATAAGCCTGACCTCAATTGTAGGCAAATTACTAGAGTCAATTATATAGCTCAGATTATAAGAAGCCATCTCGATAAGCATAGCTTGATTAATGATACTCAGCATGGATTCACAAGAGGCCGGTCTTGTCTAACTAATTTATTAACTTTCTTCAGTAAAGCTTTTGAGGCTGTTGACCACGATAAAGAATTTGATATTATTTACTTAGATTTTAGTAAGGCATTTGATAGAGTTCCGCACCAAAGACTGTTTGAAGAAAGTAGCAGCTCATGGCATTGGGGGAAGGGTGCTCTCGTGGATCGAATCATGGCTCCACAGACAGGAAGCAGAGAGTGTCCATAAATGGGGTTAAATCCGAGTGGGGTTCAGTAACAAGTGGCGTTCCACAGGATCAGTCTTGGGCCCGTTGTTGTTTATAATAAATATCAATGATCTTGATGAAGGAATTACTAGTGATATGAGCAAATTCGCCGATGACACGAAGATAGGTAGGATAATTGATTCAAAAGTAGATGTTAGGGAACTTCAGGAGGATTTAGACAAACTCTATTCTTGGTCAGAAAAGTGGCAGATGCAGTTCAATGTAGAAAAATGCAAGGTTCTGAAGCTCGGGAGTGTCCATAACCCTAGCACTTATAAGTTAAATAATGTAGAACTTAGCCATACAGATTGCGAAAAGGACTTGGGGGTTATGGTAAGCAGCAACCTTAAACCAAGACAGCAATGCCTAAGCGTACGTAATAAGGCAAATAGATTACTGGGATTTTTATCAAGAAGTGTAAGCAACAGAAGTCCAGAGGTCATACTGCAGCTTTATTCATCATTAGTAAGGCCTCACCTAGATTATGCAGCTCAATTCTGGTCTCCATATTACAGAATGGACATAAATTCGTTAGAAAACATTCAGCGTAGGATGACTAAATTAATACATAGCATTAGAAATCTTCCTTATGAAGAAAGATTGAAGACTCTTAAGTTACATTCACTTGTTAGACGAAGAATGAGGGGAGACCTGATCGAAGTGTATAAGTGGAAGAGAGGTATTAATGAACATTAAAATGGTATAAAATACCGACAGGTTGTTAGGTAAGACACATATGCAACAGTTAGGTATCTTTATTTCGAAACGTTTCGCCTACACAATAGGCTTCTTCAGTCGAGTACAGAAAAGTTGATAGAAGCAGAAGATACTTGAAGACGATGTAATCAGTCCATCATCGTAAGACACAGTCGCTCCTCACCTCAAGAAGTGTTCCTTCGATCTCCGTCGGGGAGGGAAACCTATAGTCATCGTACCAGCGCCTGACTTACTCCTTCATGATGCTTGCAAACCGTGTAAGGATCAAACCCAACAGTGGAGTAATAAATGACTCTACTAAACTTGCCCTTGCTGCCGCTGTAAAGACTTGCCTACAGGTTAAATTTACAGCCATCAACTCGACGAAAGACTCATTCACCGTCGTCTGTACCGACGATTATGAAGCCACAAAGCTGATCGCCGACACTTCTATGAAAACCCTCAGAGACCGACAGTTCACCATCTCCCCTTCACCTTTTTTGCTGGCGAAACGTTCCGTTTTCGTCAAACGGCTGGACAAACTCGTCACTTCTTTATCGACTGAGGATCTCAAGACCTCTATCGAGGAACAAAATACCTTGGCGTCGATTGAACATATCACCAAAATCCCCAACGCCTCTACAATGATCAAGCTAACCTTCTCCAACATCGAGATGGCTACTAGAGCACTGTCTGACGGCCTAGCTATCTCCTACTATCATATCCATCCAAGTCGTGCAAGAAAGGTATAAAATACCGACAATATGAAAGTTAAGACACATGTGCAACATCTGGATATCTTTATTGTAGACGTTTCGCCATCCACTGGATGGCGAAACGTCTACAATAAAGATATCCAGATGTTGCACATGGGGTCTTAACTTTCATATTGTCGGTATTTTATACCTTTCTTGCCACAACTTGTCAGACACTGCAACATCATGGAATCTTGGTTCGGAGGACATCTACAAGACCTTCTTCACGGCTGCTGCAACTAACCCATCTCTTTGGGAGGACCTACTTCCACTGGGGAATCCCGCCTACCAGTGACTGCCCTCGTCTGCTGCCCGTCCCTTCCACTGACGCCTATATAAACGCCAGTCTTCTTGCCTTTGCTCCAGATTCTCCTCCACCACGATGCTGTGAACACTAACTCCAAGGCCGAGGGACTGATTACCTCATCTTTTGTATATAGTTCTACTGTCTTCCTATTATGTCCTAGAATCTGTATTGATAAGCCACTGGATGGCGAAACGTCTACAATAAAGATATCCAGATGTTGCACATGTGTCTTAACTTCCATCCAAGTCACATAGAACCCGAACGTTTCGCCCACATCTCGCCATGCTGGACCTGCTACTCCTATCACCACTCAACGCCTGACTGTCCTCTGAAAGGGAAAAAGTACTGCACAAACTGCGGTAAAGACGGCCATGACTTCAAGGAATGTTCTACTACCACTACCTCTCCTACCTGCCTCAACTGCAGGGGTACTCACCACACCCTTGCAGCAAAATGCCCTCTACGTAAAGAAGTCCTGTCTAAGAAAATCATTGAAGAAACCAAGAAGAACAACCCTAAATCGCCAACATACCCGCCATTGCAAAAATTCAAACAGATACCACCGAACTCCTTCAAGCTACACAACAAAAATCTCCACCCAGCCAGTCCCTCCTTTCTCTTCCTGACGCTGTTCCATCCAAGGTGCTATACTGTATGATGTATGCACACCTTACTAATGCTGCAAACCCTGGCTCATTCAACACAACAATCAATGAACTGTTTCGCCTAAACAACATGCCAAACTTCAACTTTCCAGACTCGCCACCATTACAAGACCTCCTCAAGCTAATTCCGATATTGTTAACTTCACCTCAACCCCCGGTCCTACTCGTATCTCTGACCAAGACCCCTACTCCAGAACCAACACCACCGTCTACTGCCACCTTCATCAACCACCACCAGCCCAACAAATCACAACCGACCAACACTCCCTGCCTCCTCTCAACACAGTCACAGAAGACGAAATAGTTCCAGAACATTATGAAACAACCCTCGGACAACGACGAAGTAGTAGTCGTAGAAGAAACCACAGGCAACCGTTACCTAAGCCAAGCCTTTAATGGGTCTCTAACCTTCTACACCACCCCCAACCTCCCAACCGAAATGAGTGCAGCTGATATGCTCCACTTAATGAAAGAAGGAGCTGTTAAGTACACCTGCACCAAACCTCACCAAATTCCTTTTTGAAAACGCACTATCTTTCCTCGTGACGAATCTGAACTGCTCCAACCTCAGAATGCAACTATTCCACATGTCCAAGAGAGACTTCAAAAGACTCTAGAGTGGCTCCATCACCAGCGAAGTGTAGCCAAACACACAACACCCGTCCCAACACCTGACGCCCAAACCAGCTCTTCACCTCAGCCTGAAGCATATCAGTCAGCGAGCACTGTCTGCCCGTCTGCTCTCTCCTCTTTTGTCCTCAACATGCCCTCTCTACACTGCCTCGCATTGCCACGCAGCTGGGTTTAGCCCTGGCTCTTTCATCTACAACTCAAGACCTTCCTCTCACGACTGTTCATCGTCTGTCCACACTTCCCCACTCACCCACCGGAGTCCCAACAGAAGAGCCTGCTATGTGTGTTCTCAATGTCTGTCCCACGATCGACTTAGCTGCTGGGTTAAGCCCTGGCTCTATTTCTACTACTAAGAACACTCCTCTCCAGCACTATTCTTCGTCTGTCCCGTCTTCCCCGCTCATCCCATTTGGGATCTTACCTGAACTTTCGTTCGTTCGTTCGTTACTTCAACTCCATATTGTTTCAAGCTTTGGAACAATGCTCTTCTCCAGACTGAGGGACTGACCACCTCAAAACTTTAAGGGTGATGGACTGATTACATCGTCTTCAAGTCTCTTCTGCTTCTATCAACTTTTCTGTACTCGACTGAAGAAGCCTACTGTGTAGGCGAAACGTTTCGAAATAAAGATACCTAACTGTTGCATATGTGTCTTACCTAACAATCTGTCGGTATTTTATACCATTTTAATGTTCAATCTGTCAGACACTGCAACACAAGGGTATCTTGGTACAGACCTGGAATCAACTTCGACTACCTCTACTAGTGAGAACGGCTGGATTTGAGAGGGACCTGACCTCCCAACATCTGCGTTCTACTAGTGACCTACGTCTCACCTCCTGGCGCTATGTAAGGCTCCATCCTCTCTCTTCAACTCCATATTGTTTCAAACTTTGGAACAATGCTCTTCTCCAGACTGAGGGACTGACCACCTCAAAACTTTAAGGGTGATGGACTGATTGCATCGTCTTCAAGTCTCTTCTGCTTCTATCAACTTTTCTGTACTCGACTGAAGAAGCCTACTGTGTAGGCGAAACGTTTCGAAATGAAGATACCTAACTGTTGGTAGATGAATGGTTCAGAGAACCGACATGTTGATAAATTAGACACATGTGCAACTCTTGTGTTGCACATGTGTCTAACATACCTAACTGTTGCATATGTGTCTTACCTAACTATCATATCCATCCAAGTCACATAGAACCCGAACGTTTCGCCCACATCTCGCCATGCTGGACCTGCTACTCCTATCACCACTCAACGCCTGACTCTCCTCTGAAACGGAAAAAGTACTGCACAAACTGCGGTAAAGACGGCCATGACTTCAAGGAATGTTCTACTACCACTATCTCTCCTACCTGCCTCAACTGCAGGGGTACTCACCACACCCTTGCAGCAAAATGCCCTCTACGTAAAGAAGTCCTGTCGAAGAAAATCATTGAAGAAACCAAGAAGAACAACCCTAAATCGCCAACATACGCTGCCATTGTAAAAATTCAGATACCACCGAACTCCTTCAAAAATTCAGATATCACCGAACTCTTCTCAATCGCATTCGCAACATCAACATCAGGAACAAGAAACTCTCCAGCCTTGACGTAAGTTCCCTATTCACCTAAGTACCTACTACACAAGCCATCGATCTCTTGCGCAGGAAAATTGACGATTCACTTGATCTTCCCATTCCAGCCAGCGATTTCACCGACCTTGTTGAACTATGTGTTGGCTTTACGTGTTTCTCTTTCGAAAACCACCTCTTTCAGCAGACTTTTGGATTACCCATGGGTTCGCCACTCAGTGCGGTCCTGGCGAACCTATACATGGAACATCTTGAAGCCGAACGTTTCTCCACCATTATTCCTTCGTCTGTCACCTGGCTCCGTTATGTTAGGTTAGGTTAGGTAAGGTTCGTCAGGAAACAGGACAAATGTTTCCTGACGCGGGTCTTAGTCAGATGATGACCCGCCTTTGAAGATTTTGGTCATCTGACCGAGGCCTTCCGCTGGCTTACCGGTCCACCCCTTTAAAAATTATGGTCATTTATAACCATTGTTACGATCCCGTTATGTTGACGACATTCTCCTCATAACTCCTAAACGCTTCAATGTTAAAGCTCTCCAAGACAAGCTCAACCAGGTCGAGCCTTCAATCCAGTTCACACTTGAAGAAGAAGTCGACAACACTCTACCTTTCCTTGACGTTCTGCTTTGCAAAGCTGACCACGAACTTCGTTTTAAAGTCTATCGAAAACCCACCAACCAAAACGATCTTCTTCACTTTTACTCTCACCACGACACCAAAACCAAACGTGGTGTAATTATAGGCTTCTTCCTGCGTGCACTCAGAATCTGCAGCAACGAGTTTCTTGAAGAAGAATGCACGATGATTGAACAAGTATTTTCTAAACTTCACTATCCTCGTCACTTCATCAGAGACTGCAGACGGCGGGCATTAAACATCTTCAACACACCCAGAGAAGAAACTGCCGAGAAGAGATACATAGTCCTCCCCACCAACTCCATTGCCAAACACGTTTCCAACATCTTTTCCAATACCTCATTTCAAGTATCTACCTCCACAACCACGACCATCAAGGACATTACCAGTGATAGACAGGACAAGCTTCCACCCTCTGCAGGGGTATACATAATCCCTTGTAATGACTGCAACAAGTTATACGTTGGCGAAACATCAAGAGACCTCCAAACACGTATTTCAGAACACCAATACGCAAGCAGGTCTGACGACACAAGGAATGCCTGCGTACAACACCGTAATTCACACAACCACTTGATAAACTACAGAAACTCAAGACTTATCGCCACAGAAGACAACACTCAATACCGAAGAATCCTGGCAATATAAGCACAAATGCAGTATAATGTGATCCTTTATTGACTACGTTTCGCCCACACAGTGGGCTTTTTCAAGTCACAAACAGAACTACCTGGGGTGGAAGGAACGCGAGTATTTATAGTCCGGCTGAGGTCAGGTGAAGAATGCTGCATCTGATGATGTACCGAGTTGGGTTGTAGAGTCTAAAAACTTGGGTAGCTTGGAAAGGAGACTGGACAAGTTTGTGAGCAGACCTTCTACAGTGTTCTTATGTGAGATAGCGATGAAGAAGTTTCTTGGCAAGTGGTTCAGCTATGTTATAGAAGCCACTATTCTGGTTGAAGTTGTCGGATATAGAAATAAGTGATGATTCCAGGATTCTTCGGTATTGGGTGTTGTCTTCTGTGGCGATAAGTCTTGAGTTTCTGTATGTTTATCAAGTGGTTGTGTGAATTACGGTGTTGTACGCAGGCATTCCTTGTGTCGTCAGACCTGCTTGCGTATTGGTGTTCTGAAATACGTGTTTGGAGGTCCCTTGATGTTTCGCCCACGTATAACTTGTTGCAGTCATTACAAGGATTAGTATACCCTGCAGAGGATGGAGGCTTGTCCTGCCTACTACTGGTGATGTCCTTGATGGTCGTGGTTGTGGAGGTAGATACTTGGAATGATGTTTTGGCAAAGATGTTGGAAACATGTTTGGCAATGGAGTTGGTGGGAAGGACTATGTATCTCTTCTCGGCAGTGTCTTCTCTGGGTGTGTTGAAGATGTTTAGTGCTCGCCGTCTGCAGTCTCTGATGAAGTGACGAGGATAGTGGAGTTTGGAAAATACCTGTTCAATTATAGTGCATTCTTCCTCAAGGAACTCGTTGCTGCAGATTCTGAGTGCACGCAGGAAGAAGCCTATAATTACACCACGTTTGGTTTTGGTGTCGTGGTGAGAGTAGAAGTGGAGAAGATCGTTTGGTTGGTGGGTTTTCGATAGACTTTAAAACGAAGTTCGTGGTCAGCTTTGCAGAGTAGAACATCAAGGAAAGGAAGAGTGTTGTCGACCTCTTCTTCAAGTGTGAACTGGATTGAAGGCTCGACCTGGTTGAGCTTGTCTTGAGAGCTTGAACGTTGAAGCGTTTAGGAGTTATGAGGAGAATGTCGTCAACATAACGGAGCCAGGTGACAGACGAAGGAATAATGGTGGAGAAACGTTCGGCTTCTAGATGTTCCATGTATAGGTTCGCTAGGACTGCACTGAGTGGCGAACCATGGGTAGTCCAAAAGTCTGCTGAAAGAGGTGATTTTCAAAAGAGAAACACGTAAAGCCAACACATAGTTCAACCAGGTCGATGAAGTCGCTGGCTGGAATGGGAAGAATCAAGTGAATCGTCCAATTTTCTTGCCCAAGAGATCGATGCTTGTTTAGTAGGTACTTTAGTGAATAGGGAAGTCACGTCAAGGCTGGAAAGCTTCTTGTTCCTGATGTTGATGTTGCGAATGCGATTGAGAAGATCACCTGAGTGTTTGAGATGTGCTGGACTGATAGTGCCCAAGAGTTTCGAGAGGTGTTTGGCGAGAATTCCTGAGAGCTTGTGGGGAGCACTGCCTATTCCCGAGGATATGGGCCTCAGTGGGATACCAGGCTTGTGAGTCTTTGGCAGGCCGTACATTCTGGCAGGTCTGGGGTTGCTGGGCATGGTGTGCAGAAGTTTCTTCCCTTGTTCTGAGCTCCTCAGAATGCGGCGAGTCCTTTGAAGAAAAGTTTTAGTAAGGTTGTCCACTTGGTTAGTTGTGAGAGGTTTGTAGGTATCTGGGTCATTAAGTAGATTGAGCATTTTGTTCCTGTAATCGTCAGTGTTCATGATGACAACACCACCTCCTTTATCAGCGGTGGTGACCCTGATGGTCGTGTCTTCTGCTAAACCTTTGAGTGCATTGATGTAAACGTCGGGGTATGACTGGGGAGCTGCGTGTTGAGATGGCTGCTGAGATGATGCCTTGAAGATAGCCTTTTTGGAAGTCGGAGTCATTGTGTCTGTAGTTTTTGGCGATGAAATTGAGGTCTTGTTTTGGTTTCGTAATTCCTGTTGCGAATTTGAGGCCTAAGCTGAGGGCTTCAGTTTCTGTGGTTGACAGTGGACGAGATGAAAGATTTTGAATAATTTCAGGTCTTCCTAAACTTTTCCAATTACTATTATCGCAGAGTGTTTGTAGTTTCCTAGTAAGTCTGATCTTCTGTTTGAACATTCGCTGTGGTAACTCTGCTGCGAATGATTTTCGGCGGTGCGTCTGTTCATGTTGCCCCGGAGTGTTGTGCCTAGTGTTCTGGCTTGGAGAAAAGCTTCCTTTGTAGCATTGTTTAAGTCATCTGCACACTCTTCAAGGTAGGTCCGAGCTGTAGCGGAGAAAGGTGGTTTGATGTTGGCAATTTGAGGAGGAGTAGATCTTGGTAAGACCATTTCTTGGATACAGTCACGAAGAAAATTGTGTCTGTTGCGAAGTGAGTAAGCTTTTAGGAGAAGGTCCAGGTATTCTCTGTGTGAAGGATCCATTTCTACTGCAGTGTTTGACACGATGGAAATAAATGGTATAAAATACCGACACAATGGCAATATAAGCACAAATGCAGTATAATGTGATCCTTTATTGACTACGTTTCGCCCACACAGTGGGCTTTTTCAAGTCACAAACAGAACTACCTGGGGTGGAAGGAACGCGAGTATTTATAGTCCGGCTGAGGTCAGGTGTTGTCATCATGAACACTGACGATTACAGGAACAAAATGCTCAATCTACTTAATGACCCAGATACCTACAAACCTCTCACAACTAACCAAGTGGACAACCTTACTAAAACTTTTCTTCAAAGGACTCGCCGCATTCTGAGGAGCTCAGAACAAGGGAAGAAACTTCTGCACACCATGCCCAGCAACCCCAGACCTGCCAGAATGTACGGCCTGCCAAAGACTCACAAGCCTGGTATCCCACTGAGGCCCATATCCTCGGGAATAGGCAGTGCTCCCCACAAGCTCTCAGGAATTCTCGCCAAACACCTCTCGAAACTCTTGGGCACTATCAGTCCAGCACATCTCAAACACTCAGGTGATCTTCTCAATCGCATTCGCAACATCAACATCAGGAACAAGAAGCTTTCCAGCCTTGACGTGACTTCCCTATTCACTAAAGTACCTACTAAACAAGCCATCGATCTCTTGCGCAAGAAAATTGACGATTCACTTGATCTTCCCATTCCAGCCAGCGACTTCATCGACCTGGTTGAACTATGTGTTGGCTTTACGTGTTTCTCTTTTGAAAATCACCTCTTTCAGCAGACTTTTGGACTACCCATGGGTTCGCCACTCAGTGCAGTCCTAGCGAACCTATACATGGAACATCTAGAAGCCGAACGTTTCTCCACCATTATTCCTTTCGTCTGTCACCTGGCTCCGTTATGTTGACGACATTCTCCTCATAACTCCTAAACGCTTCAACGTTCAAGCTCTCCAAGACAAGCTCAACCAGGTCGAGCCTTCAATCCAGTTCACACTTGAAGAGAGGTCGACAACACTCTTCCTTTCCTTGATGTTCTACTCTGCAAAGCTGACCACGAACTTCGTTTTAAAGTCTATCGAAAACCCACCAACCAAAACGATCTTCTCCACTTCTACTCTCACCACGACACCAAAACCAAACGTGTGTAATTATAGGCTTCTTCCTGCGTGCACTCAGAATCTGCAGCAACGAGTTCCTTGAGGAAGAATGCACTATAATTGAACAGGTATTTTCCAAACTCCACTATCCTCGTCACTTCATCAGAGACTGCAGACGGCGAGCACTAAACATCTTCAACACACCCAGAGAAGACACTGCCGAGAAGAGATACATGTCCTTCCCCACCAACTCCATTGCCAAACATGTTTCCAACATCTTTGCCAAAACATCATTCCAAGTATCTACCTCCACAACCACGACCATCAAGGACATCACCAGTAGTAGGCAGGACAAGCCTCCATCCTCTGCAGGGGTATACATAATCCCTTGTAATGACTGCAACAAGTTATACGTGGGCGAAACATCAAGGGACCTCCAAACACGTATTTCAGAACACCAATACGCAAGCAGGTCTGACGACACAAGGAATGCCTGCGTACAACACCGTAATTCACACAACCACTTGATAAACTACAGAAACTCAAGACTTATCGCCACAGAAGACAACACCCAATACCGAAGAATCCTGGAATCATCACTTATTTCTATATCCGACAACTTCAACCAGAATAGTGGCTTCTATAACATAGCTGAACCACTTGCCAAGAAACTTCTTCATCGCTATCCCACATAAGAACACTGTAGAAGGTCTGCTCACAAACTTGTCCAGTCTCCTTTCCAAGCTACCCAAGTTTTTAGACTCTACAACCCAACTCGGTACATCATCAGATGCAGCATTCTTCACCTGACCTCAGCCGGACTATAAATACTCGCGTTCCTTCCACCCCAGGTAGTTCTGTTTGTGACTTGAAAAAGCCCACTATGTGGGCGAAACGTAGTCAATAAAGGATCACATTATACTGCATTTGTGCTTATATTGCCATTGTGTCGGTATTTTATACCATTTATTTCCACCGAAGAATCCTGGAATCATCACTTATTTCTATATCCGACAACTTCAACCAGAATAGTGGCTTCTATAACATAGCTGAACCACTTGCCAAGAAGCTTCTTCATCGCTATCCCACATAAGAACACTGTAGAAGGTCTGCTCACAAACTTGTCCAATCTCCTTTCCAAGCTACCCAAGATTTTAGACTCTATAACCCCACTCGGTACATCATTAGATGCAGCATTCTCCACATGACCTCAGCACTCTGAACCTGACTATAAATACTCGCGTTCCTTCCACCCCAGGTAGTTCTGTTTGTGACTTGAAAAAGCCCACTGTGTGGGCGAAACGTAGTCAATAAAGGATCACATTATACTGCATATGTGTTTATATTTCCATTGTGTCGGTATTTTATACCATTTATTTCCATCCTTCAAGCTACACAACAATCATCTCCACCCAGCCAGTCCCTCTCTGCTCTTCCTGACGCTGTTCCATCCAAGGTGCTATACTGTATGATGTATGCACACCTTACTAATGCTGCAAACCCTGGCTCATTCAACACAACAATCAATGAACTGTTTCGCCTAAACAACATGCCAAACTTCAACTTTCCAGACTCGCCACCATCACAAGATCTCCTCAAGCTAATTCCAGACATTGTTAACTTCACCTCAACCCCTGGTCCTACTCGTATCTCTGACCAAGACTCAACTCCAGAACCAACACCACCGTCTACTGCCACCTCTCACCACCCACCACCAGCCCAACAAATCACAACCGACCAACACTCCCTGCCTCCTCTCAACACAGTCACAGAAGACGAAATAGTACCAGAACATTATGAACAACCCTCGGACAACTACGAAGTAGTAGTCGAAGAAGAAACCACAGGCAACCGTTACCTAAGCCAAGCCTTTATGGGTCTCTAACCTTCTACACCACCCCCAACCTCCCAACCGAAATGAGCGCAGCTGATATGCTCAACTTAAAGAAAGAAGGAGCTGTTAAGTACACCTGCACCAAACCTCACCAAATTCCTTTTGAAAACGCACTATCTTACCTCGTTACGAATCTGAACTGCTCCAACCTCAGAATGCAACTATTCCACATGTCCAAGAGAGACTTCAAAAGACTCAAGAGTGGCTCCATCACCAGCGAAGTGTAGCCAAACACACAACACCCTTCCCAACACCTGACGTCCAAACCAGCTCTTCACCTCAGCCTGAAGCATATCAGTCAGCGAGCACTGTCTGCAGTCTGCTCTCTCCTCTATGTCCTCAACATGCCCTCTCTACACTGCCTCGCAGTGCCACGCAGCTGGGTTTAGCCCTGGCTCTTTCATCTACAACTCAAGACCTTCCTCTCACGACTTCATCGTCTGTCCACACTTCCCCACTCACCCACCGGAGTCCCAACAGAAGAGCCTGCTATGTGTGTTCTCAATGTCTGTCCCACGATCGACTTAGCTGCTGGGTTAAGCCCTGGCTCTATTTCTACAACTAAGAACACTCCTCTCCAGCACTATTCTTCGTCTGTCCCGTCTTCCCCGCTCATCCCATTTGGGATCTTGTGATGAATGGTTTTGAAAACCGACAAGTTGAAGAATTGAGACACTTATGCAACACATGGGAATCTTTATTGAAGAAACGTTTCGCCACACAGTGGCTTCATCAGTCCAATACAAAGTAGAAATGGGTAAGTGGAGTAGAAGTTCGAGGTAATCAGTCCCTCAACCTGGAATCGATGTGTTCAGTCCATCACTCTTGTAGGAAGTGCAGCATAGGGCCAGAGAGGTGGCTTATATACTGCGGTGAGATGAGTTGAAGCAGGAGGAGGTGAGATCACAGTGGGACCTGCCACTAGTGTAAGTAGGTCGTCGTCCAAAGGTTGGGCAAGCGTTGAAGTCTTTGTACCAAGATTCCATGATGTTGCAGTGTCTGACAGAAGTGATGGATGGTTTTGAAAACCGACAAGTTGAAGAATTGAGACACTTATGTAACACATGGGAATCTTTATTGAAGAAACGTTTCGCCACACAGTGGCTTCATCAGTCCAATACAAAGTAGAAATGGGTAAGTGGAGTAGAAGTTCGAGGTAATCAGTCCCTCAACCTGGAATCGATGTGTTCAGTCCATCACTCTTGTAGGAAGTGCAGCATAGGGCCAGAGAGGTGGCTTATATACTGCAGTGAGATGAGTTGAAGCAGGAGGAGGTGAGATCACAGTGGGACCTGCCACTAGTGTAAGTAGGTCATCGTCCAAAGGTTGGGCAAGCGTTGAAGTCTTTGTACCAAGATTCCATGATGTTGCGGTGTCTGACAGTGTCTACTCCACTTACCCATTTCTACTTTGTATTGGACTGATGAAGCCACTGTGTGGCGAAACGTTTCTTCAATAAAGATTCCCATGTGTTGCATACGTGTCTCAATTCTTCAACTTGTCGGTTTTCAAAACCATTCATCACTTCTGTCGGACACTGCATCATCATGGAATCTTGGTACAAAGACTTCAACGCTTGCCCAACCTTTGGACGACGACCTACTTACACTAGTGGGAGGTCCCACTGTGATCTCGCCTCCTCCTGCTTCAACTCATCTCACCGCAGTATATAAGCCACCTCTCTGGCCCTATGCTGCACTTCCTACAAGAGTGATGGACTGAACACATCGATTCCAGGTTGAGGGACTGATTACCTCGAACTTCTACTCCACTTACCCATTTCTACTTTGTATTGGACTTATGAAGCCACTGTGTGGCGAAACGTTTCTTCAATAAAGATTCCCATGTGTTGCATAAGTGTCTCAATTCTTCAATTTGTCGGTTTTCAAAACCATTCATCACAAGATCCCAAATGGGATGAGCGGGGAAGACGGGACAGACGAAGAATAGAGCTGGAGAGGAGTGTTCTTAGTTGTAGAAATAGAGCCAGGGCTTAACCCAGCAGCTAAGTCGATCGTGGGACAGACATTGAGAACACACATAGCAGGCTCTTCTGTTGGGACTCCGGTGGGTGAGTGGGGATGTGTGGACAGACGATGAACAGTCGTGAGAGGAAGGTCTTGAGTTGTAGATGAAAGAGCCAGGGCTAAACCCAGCTGCGTGGCACTGCGAGGCAGTGTAGAGAGGGCATGTTGAGGACA
Source organism: Cherax quadricarinatus (assembly GCF_026875155.1). Classification (NCBI taxonomy): domain Eukaryota; kingdom Metazoa; phylum Arthropoda; class Malacostraca; order Decapoda; family Parastacidae; genus Cherax; species Cherax quadricarinatus. The sequence goes on along the minus strand of NC_069443.1, from coordinate 38,828,458 downwards.
TAGAGGAGAGAGCAGACTGCAGACAGTGCTCGCTGACTGATATGCTTCAGGCTGAGGTGAAGAGCTGGTTTGGACGTCAGGTGTTGGGAAGGGTGTTGTGTGTTTGGCTACACTTCGCTGGTGATGGAGCTACTCTTGAGTCTTTTGAAGTCTCTCTTGGACATGTGGAATAGTTGCATTCTGAGGTTGGAGCAGTTCAGATTCGTAACGAGGTAAGATAGTGCGTTTTCAAAAGGAATTTGGTGAGGTTTGGTGCAGGTGTACTTAACAGCTCCTTCTTTCTTTAAGTTGAGCATATCAGCTGCGCTCATTTCGGTTGGGAGGTTGGGGGTGGTGTAGAAGGTTAGAGACCCATTAAAGGCTTGGCTTAGGTAACGGTTGCCTGTGGTTTCTTCTTCGACTACTACTTCGTAGTTGTCCGAGGGTTGTTCATAATGTTCTGGTACTATTTCGTCTTCTGTGACTGTGTTGAGAGGAGGCAGGGAGTGTTGGTCGGTTGTGATTTGTTGGGCTGGTGGTGGGTGGTGAGAGGTGGCAGTAGACGGTGGTGTGGAGAGTGTGGAGAGTGTGGAGAGTGTGGAGAGTGTGAAGAGTGTGAAGAGTGTGGAGAGTGTGTTGAGTGTGGAGAGTGTGTTGAGTGTGGAGAGTGTGTTGAGTGTGGAGTGCGTGTTGAGTGTGGAGTGTGTGTTGAGTGTGTGTTGAGTGTGTTTAGTGTGGTGTGTAGAGTGTTGAGTGTACTCACCTATTTGTACTCACCTATTTGTGGTTGCAGGGGTCGAGTCCTAGCTCCTGGCCCCGCCTCTTCACCGGTTGCTACTAGGCCCTCTCTCTCCCCGCTCCATGAGCTTTATCAAACCTCGTCTTAAAACTGTGTATGGTTCCTGCCTCCACTACGTCATTTTCTAGGCTATTCCACTGCCTTACAACTCTATGACTGTAGAAATACTTCCTACTATCTCTCTGACTCATTTGTGTCTTCAACTTCCAATTGTGGCCTCTTGTTTCTGTGTCCCCTCCCTGGAACATCCTGTCTTTGTCCACCTTGTCTATTCCACGCAGTATTTTATATGTCGTTATCATGTCTCCCCTGACCCTCCTGTCCTCCAGTGTGGTCAGGCCGATTTCCCTTAATCTTTCCTCATAGGACATTCCCCTTAGCTCTGGAACTAACCTTGTCGCAAACCTTTGTACTTTCTCTAGTTTCTTGACGTGCTTTATCAAGTGCGGGTTCCAAACAGGTGCTGCATACTCCGTATGGGCCTGACATACACGGTGTACAGTGTCTTGAATGATTCCTTACTAAGGTATCGGAATGCTGTTCTCAGGTTTGCCAGGCGCCCATATGCTGCAGCAGTTATCTGATTGATGTGTGCTTCCGGAGACATGCTCGGTGTTATACTCACCCCAAGATCTTTCTCCTTGAGTGAGGTTTGCAGTCTTTGGCCACCTAGCCTATACTCTGTCTGTGGTCTTCTGTGCCCCTCCCCCATCTTCATGACTTTGCATTTGGCAGGATTAAATTCGAGAAGCCATTTGCTGGACCAGGTGTCCAGTCTGTCCAGGTCTCTTTGAAGTCCTGCCTGGTCCTCATGAGATTTAATTCTCCTCATTAACTTCACATCATCTGCAAACAGGGACACTTCTGAGTCTAACCCTTCCGTCATGTCGTTCACATATACCAAAAATAGCACTGGTTCCTAGGACCGACCCCTGTGGGACCCCGCTCGTCACAGGTGCCCACTGTGATACATCATTACGTACCATGACTCGTTGTTGCCTCCCTGTCAGGTATTCTCTGATCCATTGCAGTGCCCTTCCTGTTATATGCGCCTGATGCTCTAGCTTCTGCACTAATCTCTTGTGAGGAACTGTGTCAAAGGCCTTCTTGCAGTCCAAGAAGATGCAATCAACCCACCCCTCTCTCTCGTGTCTTACTTCTGTTATTTTATCATAAAACTCCAGAAGGTTTGTGACACAGGATTTGCCTTCCGTGAATCCGTGCTGGTTGGCATTTATACTCCTGTGTTGAATGTGTTGAGTGTGTTGAGTGTGGAGAGTGTGTTGATCGTGTTGAGTGTGTTTAGTGTGTTGAGTGTGTTGAGTATGTTGAGTATGGAGAGTGTGGAGAGTGTGGAGAGTGTGGAGAGTGTGTTGAGTGTGTTGAGTGTGGAGAGTGTGTTGTGTGAGTTGAGTGCGTCGTGTTGAGTGCGTTGAGTGCGTTGATTGCGTTGAGTGTGGAGAGTGTGTTGAGTGTGTTGAGTGTGTTGAGTGTGTAGAGTGTGTTGAGTATGTGGAGTGTGTTGAGTGTGGAGAGTGTGGAGAGTGTGGAGAGTGTGTTGAGTGTGGAGAGTGTGTTGAGTGTGGAGAGTGTGTTGAGTGTGGAGAGTGTGTTGAGTGTGGAGTGTGTGTTGAGGGTGGAGTGTGTGTTGAGTGTGTTGAGTGTGTTGAGTGTGTTGAGTGTGTAGTGTGTGTTGAGTATGTGGAGTGTGTTGAGTGTGGAGAGTGTGGAGAGTGTGGAGAGTGTGTTGAGTGTGGAGAGTGTGTTGAGTGTGGAGAATGTGTTGAGTGTGGAGAGTGTGTTGAGTGTGGAGAGTGTGTTGAGTGTGGAGTGTGTGGTGAGCGTGGAGTGAGTGTTGAGTGTGGAGTGTGTGTTGAGTGTGTTGAGTGTGGTGTGTAGAGTGTTGAGTGTGTTGAGTGTGGAGAGTGTGGAGAGTGTGGAGAGTGTGGATAGTGTAGATAGTGTGGAGAGTGTGTTGAGTGTGGAGAGTGTGTTGAGTGTGGAGAGTGTAGATAGTGTAGAGTGTGTTGAGTGTGTTGAGTGTGTTGAGTGTGTTGAGTGTGTTGAGTGCGTTGAGTGCGTTGAGTGCGTTGAGTGTGGAGAGTGTGTTGAGTTGTGGAGTGGGGTGTTGAGTGTGGAGAGTGTGTTGAGTGTTGAGAGTGTGGAGAGTGTGGAGAGTGTGTTGAGTGTGGGGGAGGGGGTGTTGGGGGGGGGTGTGGAGTGGGGGGGGGGGGTTGAGGTGGGGTGGGGTTGGTGGGGGGTGTGGGGGTTTGGGGGGTGGGGGTGGGGATGTGGGGTGTGTTGGGGGGGGGGGAGGGTTTTGGTGTGGGGTGTGGGGTGTGGGGGGTGGGGGTGTGGGGGTGTGTGTGGGGGGTTTTGGGGGTTGGGGTGGGGGTGGGGGGGGGTTTGGGTTGGGGGGGGTTTTTTTTTTTTTTTTTTTTTAAATTTTTTTTTTAAATTTTTTTTTAAAAAGTTTTTTTTTTTTTTTTTTTATTGGTGTTTTTTTTGGGGGGGGGTTGGGGGGGGGTGGGGGGTGGGGGTGTTTTTTGGGGTTTTAAAAATAAAATTTAAAATTTTTAAAAATAAAAAATTTTTAAATAAAAAAAAAAATTTTAAAAATTTTTAAAAAAATAATTAAAATTAAATTACATTAAAAAAGTTTTAAATTAATTAATTAATTAATTAAAAGTTTTGGGAAGGGTGGAGTGTGTTGGGTGGAGAGTGTGGGAGTGTGGAGGTGTGTTGGTGTGGAGGTGTGGGATGGAGAGTGGGAGAGTGTGGAGGTGGGGAGTGGGGGAAGTGGGAAGTGTGTTGAGGTAAAGTGTGGAGAGTGTGGGGGGGGAGTGTGGAGGTGTGGAGAGTGTGGGAGTGGGGAAAGTGGGGGTGTGAGATTTGGGGAAGGTGGGAGGGGGGAAGAGTGTGGGGAGTGTGGAGGTGTGGGAGGTGGGGAGTGGGGGAGATGTGGGGTAGAGTGTGTTGAGTGTGGAGTGTTTTGGTTTTGTTTGTGTGTTTGGTGGGTTGGGTGAGAGTGTTGGTGGTTGAGTGTGGAGGTGTGGGTGTGTTGAGTTTTGGGAGGTGGGGGGGTAATTTGGGAGGGTTGGGGGTGTGGAGAGTGTGGAGAGTGGGGGAGTGTGGAGAGTGTAAAGGTGTGGAGAGTGTGTTGGTGTGGGGGTGTGTTAGGTGGAGGTGTGGGGTGAGGAGTGTGAGTGTGGGAGTTTTGTTGAGGGGAGTGTGTTTGTGTTTTGAGGGGTTGGGAGGTGTTGGGGGTGGTGTGGGGTGGGAGGGTTTTGGGTGTGAGGGTTTTGGAAAAAGAGTGTGTTGAGTGGGGGAGGTGGGGAGGTGGTTGGTGTGGGAGTGTGTTGAGTGTGGGGAGGTTTTGGGGGGGGTGTTTTGGTGTGGGGGGGGGAGTGTGGAGAGTGTGTTGATTGGGGGTGGGTTTTTGGGGAGTGTGGGGGTGTGGAGTGTGGAGAGTTTTTTGGGGGTGTGTGGAGGGGGTTGGAGTGTGTTGAGTGTGTGAGTGTGTTGGTGTGAGGGTTTTGAGGTTTTGAGTGTGGAGTGTGGTGAGGTTGTTGAGTGTGTTGGGTGTTGGTGTGGGGTGGGGAAGTTTTGGTGTAGAGGGGGGGTTTGGGAGAGTGTGGGGTTGTTGAGGGGGGAGAGTGTTGGTTTTGGGAGTGGTTGGGTTTTGGGGGAAAGGTGTGTTGAGTGGGAGGTGGGGTGTGGGGGGGAGTGGGAGTTTGTTGAGTGTGGGGGGAGTGTGGGTGTGAGGGGTGGGGGTGGGAGGTTTTGAGTTGTGGGAGTGTGGAGGTTTGGGTTGAGTGTGGGGTGTAAGAGGTGGGAGAGTGTGGAGGTGTGGAGAGTTTTTGGTTGGGGGTGGGAGGGGAGAGTGTGGGTGGTAGAGTGTGGGGGGAGTGTGGAGGTGTGGATTTTGTTTGGGGGAAGTGTGGAGAGTGTGGAGGTGTGGGATGGGGGGTTTGTTGAGTGTGGAGGTGTGGAGTGTGTATTGAGGTGGAGAGTGTGGAGAGTGTGGAGGTTTTTTGGTGGGGGGTTTGGAGAGTTTGGGGGTTTTGAGTGTGGAGAGTGTGGGGGGGTTTTTGGGGGGAGAGTGTGGAGAGTTTGGAAGTTTGGGGGGGGGAGGGGTTGGGAGAGTGTGGAGAGTGTGGAGAGTGTGGGATTTTGGGGTATGGGGGGGGTGGGGGTTGGGGGGGGGGGGGTGTGTTTGAGTGTGGAGGTGTGGAGAGTGGGGGAAAGGTTTGTTGGTGTGGGGTGTGGGAGTGTGGAGGTGTGGAGATGTGGAGAGTTTGTTGAGTGTGGGAGTTTGTTGAGTGGGAGAGTGTGGGGGGGGGGAGTGTTGTGTTGAGTGTGGGAGTGTGGAGGTGTGGAGAGTGTGGAGTTTTGGAGGTGTGAAGGTGTGGGGAGTGGGAGGGTGGGGGGGAGTGTGGGGGTGTGGAGGAGTGGAGGGTGGGAGTGTGGAAAGAGGGAGAGTGTCGAGAGGTGGAGAGTGTGGGGGTGTGGGGGGTGGGGAGAGTGGAGAGTGTGGAGGAGAGGGAGAGTGTGGAGGGTGGAGAGTGTGGGAGTGTGGGAGTGGGGAGGTGTGGAGTGTGTGGGAAGTGGGGAGAGTGTGGAGGTGTGGGGAGAGTGGAGAGTGTGGAGAGGTGGGAGTGTGGGGTGTGGAGGTGTGGAGGGTGGATAGTGTGGAGGTGTGGAGGTGTGGAGAGTGGGGAGTGTGGAGGTGTGGAGAGTGTGGAGTGTGGGAGAGTGGGGATGGGGGTGTGGGAGTGTGGAGAGTGTGGAGAGTGTGTGGAGAGTGTGTGGAGAGGTGTGGAGAGTGTGTTGAGTGTGTGAGGAGTGTGTTGAGTGTGAGTGTGTGAGTGTGGAGAGTGTGTGGAGTGTGGAGAGTGTTGTAGAGTGTGTGAGTGTGTAGAGTGTGGAGAGTTGTTGAGTGTGGAGAGTGTTGAGTGTGTAGTGTCTCTAGAGTGTGTTGAGTGTGTTGAGTGTGTTGAGTGTGTACAGTGGTGTGAGTGTGGAGAGTGTGTTGGTGGGAGTGTGGAGTGTGTGTTGGAGTGCGGAGAGGTGTGTTGAGTGTGGAGAGTGTTGTTGAGTGTGTTGAGTGTGGAGTGTGTGAGAGTGTGTGTTGAGTGTGGTCGCAGAGTGTGTAGATGTGTAGAGTGTGGGAGTGTGTGTGAGTGTGGTGTGCAGAGTGTGGATAGAGTGGAGAGTGTGGAGATGTGGAGAGTGTGAGAGAGTGGAGATGTGTGGAGAGTGTGGAGAGAGTGGAGAGTGTGGAGAGTGTGGAGAGTGTGGAGTGTGTGGAGAGTGTTGTTGAGTGTGGATGTGCAGAGTGTGTAAGTGTGTGTTGAGTGTGGAGTGTGTGGAAGTGTGTGTTGAGTGTGGTGTGCAGAGTGTGGAGAGAGTGGAGAGTGTGGAGAGTGTGGAGTGTGGTGATGAGTGTGAGAGTTGTGGAGAGTGTGGAGAGTGTGGAGAGTGTGGAGAGTGTGGAGAGTGTGGAGAGTGTGGAGAGTGTGGAGAGTGTGGAGAGTGTGGAGAGTGTGGAGAGTGTGGAGAGTGTGGAGGGTGGAGAGTGGAGAGTGTGGAGAGTGTGGAGAGTGTGGAGAGTGTGGAGAGTGTGGAGAGTGTGAGTGTGTGGAGAGAGTGAGAGTGAGAGTGTGGAGAGTTGAGAGTGTGGAGAGTGTGGAGAGGTGGAGTGTGTGGAGAGTGTGAAGAGTGTGGAGAGTGTGGAGAGAGTGGAGTGTGTGGGAGAGTGTGGAGTGAGTGGAGAGTGTGGATAGTGTGGGGGTTGGGAGATTGTGGAGAGAGTGGAGGTGTGGGGAGTGTGGAGGTGGAGAGAGGGAGGATTTGGAGAGGGGGAGATGTGGAAAGGGTGGAGGAGGGGAAGGGGGTTTGGGGTGAAGTTATTAAATTTTTTTTTAAATAATTAATTTTTTTTTTTTAATTAATTAAATTAAAATTTTAATTAAATTAAAAAAAATTAAATTTTTAAATTTAAATAATTAATTTAAATATTTTAATTTTAATTAATTTTAAATTTAATTAATTTTTAATAAAATTAAATTAATTATTAAAAAATTTTAATTTAATTTTTAATTTTATTATTTTAAAATTTTAAAAATAAAAAATAATTATATTAATTTTTAAATTTAAATTTAAATTTTTTTGGGGGGGGGAAATAAATTAAATAATTAATTTTAAAATTTTTAAAATAAAATGTAATTTTGGGGGGTAATTAAAAATTTTTTTTAATTAAATATTAAAAAAATAATTTTAATTAATTTTAATTATTAATATAAAAATAATTAAACTAAAATAAATAATTTTAAATTAATTATTTTATTTTTAAAAATTTAAATTTTAAACGTAAAAAAATAAATTTAAATAATTAAGGGGGGGAATTATTAATAAAAATTAAAAAGGGGGGGATTAATTTTTTTTTAAAGGGGGAAATTTTTAAATTTTAAAGGTAATTAATTTTTGAAATATTTATTAATTTTTTTTAATTTTAATTAATTAATTTTTTTAAAATTAAATGGGGGGGGAGAAGTGGAGAGGGGAGAAGTGGGATTTTAATTTTTTTTTAAAAGGGGAGGGGGAGGAGTGGAGATGGGAGAGGTGGAGGAGTGGAGGTGTGGAGAGGTGGAGAGGGGGAAGAGTGGAGTGGGGGGAAGGTGGAGAGAGGGGGGAGGGTGGAGGTTGGGGGGGGAGTGGGGGGGGAGATTTTGTAAAATGTGGAGATGTGGAGATGTGGAGGTGTGGGGGTGGGAGGTGGGGATTTGGGGGGTGTGGGAGAGTGGGGAAAATTTGGGGGTGTGGAGAGTGTGGGAGGGGGAAAGGGGGAGGGGGAGAGGGGGAGGTGGGAGGGGAAGGGTGGAGAGGTGGGGAGGTGGGAGTGTGGGAGGTGGGGAGAGTGGAGGTGTGGAGAGTGTGGAGATTTGGGGGGGTGGGGGGGGGGGGGGAGGGGGGGGGAGGGGAGGTGTGGAGAGGGGGGTGGGGGGGTTGGGAGAGGTGGAGAGGGGGTGGGAGTGTGGAGGGGGAGGGGGGAGAGTGGGGGTTTGGGAAAAAATTTTTGGGAGGGGGGAGGGGGAGAGGGGGGGGGGGGAGTGTGGAGAGGTGGAGATTTTTGGAAGTGGGAGGGGAGAGTGTGGAGGGTGGAGGGTGGAGGGGTGGGGGGGTGGGGGGGGGGTGGAGAGGTGGGGTTGGAGAGTGTGGGGGGTTGGGGGTGTGGAAAAAGGGGGGGGTGGAGAGGGGGGGGTGTGGAGAGGTGGGAGTGTGGAGAGTGTGGAGGTGTGGAAGAGTGGGGTTGGAAGAGTGGGAGTGTGGAGAGGTGGGGGTGGAGATTTGGGAAAAGGGGGTGGGAAGTGTGGAGAGTGTGGAGGGTGGGAGGTGGGAGGTGGGGGGGAAAGGTGTGGAGAGGTGGGAGATTTGGAAGGGTGGAGATTGTGGAGGTTGTGGAGAGGTGGAGAGTGAGAGGGCAGCACCCGATGAAAGAGTTGCGATCCTGTGTAAGAGTTAAGAACTGGCGAAAGTTTACTCCCTTCCCAAGGAAGGAATTTAATTGAATGAAAAATTTTTTTTTGGGAAGAAAAAACTTTTAAAAAAAAAAAAAAAAAAATTTTTTTAAAAAAATTTTTTTTTAAAGGGGAAATTGGGAAAAATGGAAAACAGAATTTTTGTGATAAATTTCACACAAGGAGACATCAGGTGAGTGCTTTAGGGGCGCGGCACGTGGACAGTATATTAAAAAATTTTTTACAATAGAAAATGATTAAAAAAAACCCCCCCTTGAAAATTTTTAAACCCCCTTTATTAGACAGTGTAGTACTTACATAAAAACGAGTTACTTTGTTCGCATTGTTCTTTTCGAGAACTGCATGTAGTATGTCCAGTAAGTTTACTTAAATTCCCCGAGTGAATTTTTTTAAATTTCTGGCCACTGAGTCCCGGGGCGTGTCAATGTTTTCCACGATGCATTACTCGAATCATGTGAAAACCAAACTGAGGAGTGGGACAATAAATGACTCGTCCAAACTATCTCTTGCAGCTGTTGTTAGTGACAGCTTGAAGGTTAAATTTAATGCGATTCTAGCGCTCAAGGATGTGTTTATTGTAGTATGTACAGACGACAATGAGGCTGAAAAACTACCCTTGCTGCACGACAATTTCCAGTCGTGTCTTCCCCAATTTTGAGGCCCAAGAGAACCGTGTTCCTCTAACGATTGGACAAACTCATCACTGCCCAACCCATCGAAGACATCATGAAGTCAATATAAGACCAGAACCCTGAGCTACTGTGGAATATATCACAAAGATCTCCAACGCCTCTTCTATGCTTAAGATCACCTTCACTGATGTCAACATGGCTACCCAAGCTCTCGCTGATGGAATGGCAATCCACCACTTCCACATCATCCCAAACTTCAGTAAAGCCGAGAGGTTCCAGCACATCACGCAATACCACCAAGGATAAAAAAAATCTGCTCGACTGGCGGCATTGAAGGACATGATTTCAAAACCTGTACCTCCACTACACCATCAAAATGCCTAAACTGCAAGAATCAGCACCACATCCTAGCTGCCAAGTGTCCTACAAAAAGAGAAGTACTCAAGAAAACCCAAGGAGAACAACAGAAAACAACTACAAGGTCTCCAACATATGCTGCAATCACGAAACTCCAAGCAAACCACGGAATATTTACCCTCCACCAGCAATGTGCTGCCTCTCATCAATCAATCAAGTTTATTCTCTATAAAGATTACAGCGCGGGGTTTACATATTACAGGATATTGGTTACAATGTGTGGTTTACATTTTATGAAATACTAATTACGAAGAGGGCCACTATCACACCTATCATGACTAGGCATTCCGGGCAGACTAAGATTAATTCAAACTCTATATTGGTACAGATTATGAAGCATGTTGATATTAAAGCTAGGAAACTGCATCAGAGTTCTTAAATATAGCAATGAGAATGGTTTTTGTCTTGGAATGATACTTAGTTTCTATTTAAGCTCCTATATTGCAATATCTCAGGCAAACTTATGACTAGTTTAAGATTCATTAGGTAATAGCTTTATTACATATTTCTATGTTTACAGTCAATTGGGTGAGTGTAAGTGTAAATTGGAGGGGGGGGGGATCACAGATATCGAGAGTAGGTCTAGTTTGTTGTGTATGTGTGTATGGTGATTATCAAATGGTATACAATACCGACAGGTTGGTAGATAAGACACATAGGCAACATTTAGGCAACTTTATTTCGAAACGTTTCGCCTACACAGTAGGCTTCTTCAGTCGAGTACAGAAAGTAGGCGGGAGCAGTAGAGATGTGAAGACGATGTAATCAGTCCATCACCCTTGAAGTCGTAGATTTGAGGTTGTCAGTCCCTCAGCCTGGAGAGGGACATGACCTCTCAGTGGCTACATTCTCACTACTACTACTCTGCACCTCTCTTTCCGACAGTATTTAAGTCTCAACACTGTCGCTTGATCTTCAGTTAGTTCCAGACTTTGGAACAGAACTTCTCCAGGCTGAGGGACTGACAACCTCAAATCTACGACTTCAAGGGTGATGGACTGATTACATCGTCTTCACATTTCTACTGCTCCCGCCTACTTTCTGTACTCGACTGAAGAAGCCTACTGTGCAGGCGAAACGTTTCGAAATAAAGTTGCCTAAATGTTGCCTATGTGTCTTATCTACCAGAATTGGTGGTTGTCATGTTGTTAGCTGACGATGGGGTGTGTCAGGGACATAAGATATTTTCTAACGGTAGTTTTGAAAGTGATGGTAGTGTCTGCAATTCTAGAGTTTTCAGATAGGGTGTTCCAGAGTTTAGGTCCTATTATGTACATCGAATTTTTGTATAGGTTTAACCGGACACGGGAAATATCATAGAGATGTTTGTTTTGTGTTATGCCTGTGGGAAAACACCATAAGTGTCCGGGGCCCAAAACTGTTCAACAGCCTTCCATCAAGCATTAGGGGAATTGCCAATAAACCCCTGGCTGCCTTCAAGAGAGAGTTGGACAGATACCTAAAGTCAGTGCCGGATCAGCCGGGCTGTGGCTCGTACGTTGGACTGCGTGCGGCCAGCAGTAACAGCCTAGTTGATCAGGCCCTGATCCATCGGGAGGCCTTGTCATGGACCGGGCCGCGGGGGCGTTGATCCCCGGAATAACCTCCAGATAACCTCCAGGTAACCAGGTAACCTGTCACAACTATCAAGAAAGTGTTTTAGTTCAGGGTTAATATTGGAATTTATGGTTCTGTAAACGTAGGTTGGACAGTAGTAAGTGTGGATGTTCTGTATAGTAAGTGTAGATTTTTGAAGAATGGGGGGGGGGGGGTGTCGCCTGGGATTGGATTGCTTGATTATTCTTACTGCGGCTTTTTGTTGGGTTATTGGCTTTAGATGTGTTGCTGCTGTTGATCCCCAGGCACAAATAACAGTGTGAGAAGGGCTGATTGTGGTACGTAGTAACGAATCTGAGAGGATCCCAACCGTTTTGGATACTTTTTTTTTGTTATGTGTTTGATATGGATGCTGAATTTCAGGTTTCTGTCTAGATGTAGGTCCAGGAATTTGCCCTCATACCAGATGGTGAACCCACAAAAATTCACTACTGCATGATGTATACCTGGTATACTACCTCTGCATTTTGTTTATAATCCAAAGCATCCAGGTCCTTGTCATAGTGGTCCAGTAGTTGGGACAGGCAGGAGCGCCCTGCTCTAACCTGTATTGTCCTGGGTTGTATAACTGATGGGTATCTAGGAGATTGGTGATCTTGCTGCTTAGATCCTTTCAAAATTTTTATATGGGATGTTAGAGCTAATGATCTGTAGCTCTTTGTAATTACTTTAGTGCCACCTTTGTGGAGGGGGCTATGTCTGTTGTTTTTTGTGAATGTGGGCTGACCCCTGTGTCCATGCTCCCTCTCCACAGAATGCTCAAGGCACATGACAGGGGCTTCTTGCAGTTAGTTCTTGATGAACACGAAGTTCCACGAATCCAGGCCTGTGGCAGAGTGCGTGGGAATGTCATTTATTGCCTTTTCGAAGTCTTGAAGTGCAAGGATAACATCAGAGATTGTTGAAATGACCAAATTTTGGGTCTCGGTCATGAAAAATTAATTTAGATTGTCGACCCTTATTCTGTTTAATGGCTCGCTGAACACTGAGTAGTGTTGACACTTTAGTATCTCACTCGTTTCTTTGCTGTCAACTGTGTAGGTCCATCTTGTCTAAGCAGGGGTCCAATAATGGATGTTTTTTTCCCCTTAGATTTGACATAAGAGAAGAAGTATTTTGGGTTTCTTTCAATTGTCTTTATGACTAAGTTTTTCCCGAGATTATTGTCTCCTGTAAGATTCCTTAAGCTTAATCTCGATATTTGGTATTTCTCTGACCAGTGTCTACCTTTGTATTTCAGATATACTGGCCCCTTTCAGCAGCTCTGCGATTCTTCACCTTCACATGTATTGGGAGCGTCTCTCTTTCTAAATTACACTTCACTTTTTTTTCTAAATGGATTGTGCCTTGAGCAGACCTCAAGTGCCACAGTTATTTTTTTCTAGGCAAAAGGTTAAATGCATGCTATTTAGGATATCTTCCAAGTTTGTTTCATTTAGTACATTTTTAACTTGTTCTCATGGTATACGTTTGTTATTGAAGTTGAATTTTGTGAAGGTGCCCTCATAACTGATCACATTTTGTTGGTCAACTGCCCTGCACATACATGTCTGTACCTCTATTATGTTGTTATCCGAGTGTATTGGCTTTGATAAGGATATATATTACGTATCAGATCGTCGTTGTTAGTGAAGATGAGGTCCAGTGAATTTTCTAATCATGCAGGTTCTAGTATTTGCTGGTTTAAGGTGAATTTGGTACAGAGATTTAATAGCTTATGTGTGTGTAAATTTTCATGTGAGCTGCCTCCTGGGGGTGATCTCTGCTAAAATATTATTTGCTACACTCTTCCATTTTAGGTGTCTCAGGTTGAAATCTTCCAGTACCAAGATGTTTGGGGAAGGATTTGGGAGATTTTGCAGACAGTGGTCAATTTCCAAAAACTGTTCCTGGAATTGTTGGGAAGTTGCATCCGGAGGCTTGTTTACAACCACAATGACAAGGTTTTAGTTTTCAGTCTTTACTGCCAGAACTTCAACTACATCATTTGAGGTGTTTAGTAGTTCTGTGCAAATGAGAGCGACTCTTATGTACAACCCCCCCCCTCCCACCTTGTTGCCTGTTTAGTCTGTCGCATCAGAATATGTTATAACTTTTGATCCATATTTCATTGTCAAAATGATCCTTTATGTAGGTCTCTATGAATGCTGCAAACATTGCATTTGACTCCGTGAGCAGTCCCTTGATGTAAGGAATTTTCTTGTTTGTTGACGGTTTTAGACCCTGTATGTTTGCAAAGACAAATGTCGTTATATTTATGGAATTTAGGGGAGTTTTATTTGCTGGCTTGAATATCTGTTGTTCAGGAGTAGAGGCCAATGACTGTGCCTCTGCTCCAGAAGTGTTTTCAGGTGGTGTAAGATTTTTGTCATTTCTTGTCAGTCTTTTTTTCCTTCCTGGCACTAAAAAATCTCCTTCTCTGGAGAAGTTAAACAGCAGTTGAACAGTCTTGGGCCCCTGACACTAATTGTGTTGTCTCTTAACGTGCTAGTGACACCCCTGCTTT
>NC_069443.1:38794173-38814467 GCF_026875155.1 Cherax quadricarinatus | reverse complement strand
AGTCTTACAAAACACGTCTAGTCTTCAAAACCCACAAGCTTTTAAGACACCCCTGCAGTTCAAGACAAACTGCAGTTTTTAAGACACACTACAGTCTTACAAAACACACTGCAGTCTTACAAGACACATGACTTGCAAGACACACTACAGTCTTACAAGACAGACTGCAGTCTTACAAGACACACTACAATCTTACAAGACACACTACAGTCCCACAAGACACACTACAGTCTTACAAGACACACTACTGTCTTACTAGACACACTACAGACTTACAAGAAACACTACAGTCTTACAAAACACAGTCTAGTCTTTAAAAGTCACACTTCAGTCTTACAAGGCGCACTACAGTCTTACAAGACACACTACGGTCTTACAAGACACACTACAGTCTTACAAGACACACTACAGTCTTACAAGACACACTGTAGTCTTACAAGACGCACTGCAGTCTTACAAGACACACTGTAGTCTTACAAGACACACTACAGTCTTACAAGACATTCTACAGTCTTTCAAGACACTCTACAGTATTACAAGACACACTGCAGTCTTGCAAGACATAGTGCAGTCTTGCAAGACACACTGCAGTCTTACAAGACACACTTAAGTCTTACAAGACACACTGCAGTCTTACAATACACACTGCAGTCTTACAAGACGCACTACAGTCTCACAAGACACACTGCAGTCTTACAAGCACCCTACAGTCTTACAAGACACACTCTAGTCATACAAGACTAACTACTGTCTTTCAAGACGCACTACAGTCTTACAAGGCACACTACAGTCTTACAAGACACACTACAGTCTTACAAGAGACACTGAAGTCTTACAAGACACACTACAGTCTTACAAGACACACTACAGTCTTACAAGAGACACTGAAGTCTTACAAGACACTGCAGTCTTACAAGACACAATACTGTATTACAAGACACACTGCAGTCTTGCAAACACTTCATCTTACAAGAACACAAGTCTTGCAAGACCGCTACAGTCTTAAAAGACACACTGCATCTGCAAGAAACACTACTGTCTTACATGACACACTACAGTTTACAGACACACTGCTGTCTACTAGACACACTAACAGTCTTACAAGACACACTAGATGTCTTACAAAACACAGTCAAGTCTTACAAGAATACACTACAGTCTTACAAGTACACACTGCAGTATTACAAGACAAACCCCTGCAGTTTTCACACACAGCACACTACAGTCTTACAAAACACACTGCAATCTTACAAGACGACATGACACTGCAAGACACACTACAGTCCTTTACAAGCAAGACTGCAGTCTAACAAGACACACTACAGTCTTACAAGAAACACCTACTCTACACCTACTGCCGGTCACAAAGACACACAACAGTCTTTACAAGACACAACTTACTTCCTTACAAGAACACACAACAGACTTACAAGACTAGCCTACAGTCCTTACAAAACACAGTCTAGTCTTTACAAGACTCACTTCAAGTCTTACAATTATCTCACTCTCACTCTCAGTCCTTACAAGACACACTACAAGGTCTTTACACACACACTGCAGTCTTACAAGACACCTACAGTCTTACAAGACACAACATCTAGTCTTACAAACACACTACAGGTCCTTACAAGACACACTGTAGTCTTACAAGGACACACTACATTCCTTACAGACATACTACAGTACTTTCAAGACACTCTACATATTACAGACACACTGTCATCTTGCAAGACTTATGCTTCTTGCAAGACACACTGCATCTACAAAAAACCTCTAAAGGTCTTACAAGACACACTGCGGTCTACTATACAACACACTGCAGTCGTCAAGACACACTACAGTCTCACAAGACACACTGCATCTACAAGCACCCTACAGTCTTACAAGACACACAGGTAGTCTTACAACACAAACTACTGTCTTACAATACCACTACAGCTTTCAAGCACACAACAGTCTTACAGACACACATACAGTCTCACAAGAGAACTGAAGTCTACAAGACACAGCTACAGTCTTACAAGACACATCTACAGTCTTACAAGTACCACTGAGAGTCGTACAAGACCACGCAGTCTTACAAGACACAATACTGTATTACAAGATACACTGCAGTCTTGCAAAGACACACGACGTCTTACAAGACCAAGTCTTAGCATACACGCTACACTGTACTAGACACACTGCAGTCTTACAAGACACACTTACAGTCTTAGAAGACTCAACTACAGTCTTAACAAGAAACACTACTGTCTTACATGAACACACGACAGTTTTATCAAGACACCTGCTGTCTACAGACACGACTATCGACTTACGAGACACAACTAGAGTCTTTACAAAACACAGTCTAGTCTTACATGACACACTACAGTCCTTACAAAGACACACTGCAGTATTAACGAAACAAACTTGAAACTGCAGTTTTTAAGACACACTACAAGCTTACAAAACACAACCGCGTCTTACAAGACCACAACTGTCTCACAAGACACACTACAGTCTTACAAACACAACTACTGTCTTACTAGACACACTACAGACTTACAAATACACACAGTCTTACAACACACATCCACTGTCTAGTAGTCTTTAAAAAAAAAGTCACACTTCAGTCTTACAAGGCACACTAACACTCTTACAAAAAACACTACAGTCTTACAAGACACACTAATTCTTACAATACACACTACAGTCTTACAAAACACACTTGCAGTCCTTACAAGACACATGACTTGCAAGAACACACTACAGTCTCACAAGACACAGAACAATCTTTACAAAGGCACACTACAGTCTTACAAGACCACACTACCGTCTTACAAGACACACACAGTCTTTACAAGACACAGCTACATCCTTTGCAAGACACACTCTATCTTACAAGACACCCTACAGTCTTACAAGACATACTACAAGGTCCATTCAAGACACACACATAAGTCTTACAGACACACTACAGTCTTACAAGACACACTACAGTCTTACAAGACATACTACAGTCTTACAAGACACACTACAGTCCTTACACGACCACGTACAGTCTTACAAGCCACACTACATCGGTACAAGACACAACTCTAGTCTACAAGCCAACACTACAAGTCATACAAGACACACTACAGTCCTTACAAGACACACTACAGTCTTTACAAGACACACTACAGTCTTACAAGAGACACTGAAGTCTTATAAAGACCTCTGGTATCTGTACAATGACCACAATACGTGAATTACAAGACACACTGCAGGCTTGCTAAGACACACTACAGTCTTTACAAGACTCACTACAGTCTTAAAAGAAACACTACTGTCGTTTACATGACACACTACAGTTTTACAAGACACACTGCTGTCTTACTAGACACACACAGTCTTGAACAAGACACACAATAGTCTTACAAAAACACAGTTCTAGTCTTACAAGATCACACTACAGGTCTTACAAGAACACTACATCTTACAAGACAATACAGTACATTAACAAACACACTACAGACTGACAAGGCAACACTACAGTCTTACAATACACACTACAGTCTTACAAGATACACTACAGTCTTCCAAACACAATCTACCTGTCTTACAAGACACACAACATCTATAAAACGCATTCTAGTCTTACAAACTCACTGCAGTCTTTACAAAACACAATACAGTCTTACAAAAAAGGACACACTAGAATATTACAAAACACACTGCAATCTTGTAAGACACACTACGGAGGACAGTCTTACAAGACCACACTACAGTCTTACAAGGCACAATCATCCTTACAAGACACACTACTGTCTTACAAAACACACTACAGTCTTACAAGACACACATAACTCTTACTAGGCACACTAGCAGTAGTACAAAGGCACAATAACAGTCTTATAAGACCACACTACATTCTTACAAGACACACTACAGTCATAACAAACACGATTCTCTCTCATACAAGACACAGCACAGTCTTACAAGGCACACAACAGTCTTACATACACTCACTACTGTCCAGAAGACTCACTACAGTCTTACAAACACACTGCTTGTTCTTACTGGACCACACTTACAGTCTTACAAGACACACTACATCTTACAAGACACACATACAGACTTACAAGAAACACTACATCTTACAAAACACAGTCTAGTCTTTAAAAGTCACCACTTCTTCTTATCAAGGCGCGTACTACAGTCTTACATGACTCTAACAGTCTTACAAGACACACTACAGTCTTACAAGGACACACTGACAGTCGTTCAAGACACACTGTAGTCTTACAAGAGCACACTACAGTCTTAACACAAACACTCTGTAGTACTTACAAGACACAAACTGGACAGTCTTACAAGACATAACTAACAGTATTTCAAGACACTCTACAGTATTACAAGACACACTGCAGTCTTACAAGACACACTACAGTCTTACAAGACACACTGCAGTCTTACAAAACACACTGCAGTCTTACAAGACACACTACAGTCTCACAAGACACACTGCCTTCTTACAAGCACCCTACAGTCTTTCAAGACACACTGTAGTCCTACAAGACACACTACAGTCTTACAAGACACACTGTAGTCTTACAAGACACACTACAGTCTTACAAGACATACTACAGTCTTTCAAGACACTGCTGTCTTGCAAGACATACTGCAGTCTTGCAAGACACACTGCAGTCTTGCAAGACACACTACAGTCTCACAAGACACACTGCAGTCTTACAAGCACCCTACAGTCTTACAAACAAACTTGTTTAGTCTACAAACAAACTACTGTATTACCAGACGCACTACAGTCTTACAAGGCACACTACAGTCCTTGACTAGGAACACACTACAGTCTTAACAAGAAGACATTTGAAGTCTTACAAGACACACTGCAGTCATACAAGACACAGTACTGTATTACAAGACCACAGCGTGCAGTCTTCGCAAGACACACAACATTCTTACAGAACACAAGTCTTGCAAGACATTTACAGTCTTACTAGAACACAACTGCAGTCTTAACAAGACAGCACTGCAGTCTTATACTAGACAGACTGCTGTCTTGACAAGACACACTACAGTCTTACAAGACACACTACTGTCCTACAAGAGCACACACATCCTTACAGACACACGACTGATCTTACTAGGACACAATACAGACTTACAAGACACACAAGCAGTTCTACAAAACACAGTCTAGTCCCTTTACAAGACAACACTTTTCCATCTTAACAAGGCACACTACAGTCTTACAAGACACACTACGGTCTTACAAGACACCCTACAGTCTACACACACACACACAACCTAACGTCTTAACAAGACACACTGTAGTCCTTACAAGACGAGCACTGCAGTCTTACAAGACACACTGTAGTCTTACAAGGACACACTACAGTCCTTACAAGACATTCTACAGTCTTTCAAGACCACTTCTACCACATCACATCTCCGCTCTCACTTCGCAATTTGTGAGAGCCCCAGTCTTGCAAGACACACTGCATTCTTTACAAGACACACTAAGTCTTACAAGACACACTGCATTCTTACATTACTCACTGCACTCTTACAAGACCCTAGCTAACATCTCACAAGACACACTTTGCAGTCTTACAAGCCCCACAGTCTTCAAGTCACACACTATATCATACAAGACTAACTACTGTCTTTCAAGACCACTACAGTCATACAAGGCACACTACATCTTACTAAGACACACTACGTCTACAAGAGACACTGAAGTCTATTATCAAAGCACACTACAGTCCTTACAGACACAGCTGACAGTCGTACAAGAGACACTGAACACTTACAAGACACAGCATCTTACAAGACAGAACAATACTGTATTACAAACCACCAGCATTTCTTTGGCAAGACACTCATACAGTCTTTACAAGATCAAACAAGTCTTGCAAGACACCTGACAGTCTCAAAGACACACTGCAGTCTGCAGAAACACTACTTGTCTTACATGGAACATCACTACAGTTTTACAAGACCAACTGCAGTCTTACAAGACACACTACAGTTCTACAAGACACACTAGAGTCTTACAAAACACACGTCAAGTCTTACAAACACACTACAGACTTATAAGACACACTGCAGTATAACAAGGACAATCTGCATTTTGTTTAAGACACCCTAAAAAGTCTTACAAACGACACTCGCAGTATTACAAGACGCAACTGCAGTTTTTAAGACACACTACAGTCTTACAAAACACAACTGGTGCAGTCCTTAACAAGAGCACAGACTTGCAAGACACACTACAGTCCCTTACAAGACAGACTGCAGTCCTTACAAGACACACTGACATCTTACAAGACACACTACGTCTCCAAGAACACACTACAGTCCTACAAGACACACTACTGTCTTACTAGACACACTACGCCTTACAAGATACACTACAGTCTTACAAAACACAGTCTAGTCTTTAAAATTCACACTTCAGGTCTTACAAGCACCACTACTAGTCCTTACAAGACACCTACAGTCTTACAAGACACACTACAGTCTTACAAGACACAGCTACAAGTCTACAAGACCACACTGTAGTCTTTACAAGACACACTAACAGTCTACAAGACCACTATAGTCTTACAAACACATACGTCTTACAAGACATACTACATCTTTCCAGACACCTCTACATATTAAAGACACACTGTAGTCTTACAAACACACCTACAGTCTTACAAGACACACTGCAGTCTTAACAAAACACTCTGCAGTCTTACAAGACACACTAACATCTCACAGACACACCCTACAGTCCTTACAAGCACCCTACAGTCTTACTAGACACACAGAGTCTTTATCAAGACAAACTAACTTCTTACAAACGCACTATCAGTCTTACAAGGCACCTACAGTGTCTTACAAGACACACTAGTCAGTCTTACAAGAGACCACGGAAGTCTTACAAGACATATTGCAAGTCTCTTACAAGACACAATACTTTATTACAAGACACACGCAGTCTTAGCAAACACACTACATTCTATACAAGACACAAGTCTGGAAGACATGCTACAGTCTTACAGACACACTGCAGTCTTTCAAGACATCACTACAAGTCTTTTACAAGACTCACTACAGTCATACAAAAACAACTACTGTCCTTCCTCGACACACTACAGTTTTAACCAAGACACATGTCTGTCTTACTAACACACTACAGTCTTACAAGACACACTAGAGTCTCGTTAACAAACACATTCTAGTCTTACAAGACACACTGCAGTCTTACAAGACACTCTGCAGAATTACAAGACAAACTGCCAGTTTTCATGACAGGCACTACAGTCTTACCAAACACACTTGCAATCTTACAAGACACATGACTTTGCAAGACACACTACAGTCTTACAAGATCAGCACTGCAGTCTTACAAGACACACTACAGACTTACAAGACACACTACTGTCTCACAAGACACACAACCGTCTTAACAAGACACACTACTGATCTTACTAAGACCACACTACAGACTTACATACTCACTAAACAGTCTACAAAACACAGTCTAGTCATACAAGACACACTTCATTCTTACAAGGCACACTACAGTCTTACAAGACACACTACAGTCCTTACACAAGACACACAGCGTCTTACAAGACACACTACAGTCTTACAAGGACACACTCCTAGTCTTACAAGACCACACTACAGTCTAACAAACACACTGAAGTCTTACAATACACACACAGTGCTTACAAACCTACTACGCGTCCTTTCAAGACACACTACAGTATTACAAGTACACCCTGCAGTCATGCAAGACATAGTGCATGTCCTTGCATAGACACACTGCTGTCTTACAAGACACACTTAATTTTATCAAGAACACTGCAGTCTTACTATACAACACACAGCAGTCCTTACAAGACACACTAACAGGCTCACAAGACACAATACACTGCATCTTACAATCACCCTACTCTTTACAATACACACTGTAGTTCCTTACAAGACACACGTACTTGTCTTACAAACCCACTACAATCTTAAAAGCTCACTAATAGTCTTACAAGACTACAATACAGTCTGTACAAGAAGCACACTGACAGTCTACAAGACACACTAAGCATGTTTCTTACAAGACACACTACAGTCTTTACTATGAGACACTGAAGTCTTCCAAGACACACTGTGTCTCCAAGACACAATACGTATACAATATATACAGCTCAGTCTTGCAAGACACACTACAGTCTTACAAGACTCAAGTCTTGCCAGACAATGCTACAAGACTTAACAAACACATCTGGCAGTCTTGACAAGACACACTACAGGTCTTAGAAGACTCACTACAGTCTTCACAGAGAAACACTACTGTCTTAACATGACACACTACAGTTTTACAATACAACCTGCTGTCTAAACTAGACAACATCTACAGTCTTACTAGACACACTACAGTCCTTACAAGACACACTGCAGTATTACACGATAACAAACTGCATTTTTAAGACACGACTAACAGTCTTACAAAACACACTGCAGTCCTTAACAAGACACATGACTTGCAAGACACACTACAGTCTACAAGACAGACTGCAGACTTACAAGACAACACTACAGTCTACAAGACACACTACCAGTCGTCACAAGACACACTACAGTCTTACAAGACACACCACTGTCCTTACTAGGCAACACTACAGACTACAAGATAACACTACAGTCTTACAAAATACAGTCTATCTTTGAAAAGTCACACTTCGTCTTACAAAGGCACACAACATGTCTTGACAAGAGCACACAACAGACTTACAAGACACACACAGTCATACAAAACACACTACCAGTCTTGCAAGACACTCTACAGTCTTACAAGACAACAGTCTTTGCAAGGACACGATACAAGTCTACAAGACACACTGCCAGTCCTACAAGAAATACTACTGTCTTACCTGACACACTACAGTTTTACAAGACACAACTGCTGCTTACTAGACACACTACAGTCTAACAAGACACCACTAGAGTCTACAAAACACGTTCTAGTCTTACAAGACACACTACAGTCTTACAAGCACACTTGCAGTATTACAATACAACTGCAGTTTTTAAGACCACACAGTCTTACAAAACACACTGCAGTCTACAAAACGACAGTGACTTGCAAGAACACACTACAGTCAGTACAAGACAGACCTGCAGTCTTACAAGACACACGACAGTTTTACATCAGACACCGCTACTGTCTCACAAGACATCACTACAGTCTTACAAGACACACTACTGTCTTAACTAGAACACACTACACGACTTACAAGATACACTACAGTCTTACAAAACACAGTCTAGTCCTTTAAAAAGTCACACTTCAGTCTTACAAGCACACTCTCCTACTCCTCTCTCTCTCTCTCACTACAGTCTGACAAGACCCACTACAGTCTTTACAATGACACACTACAGTCTACAAGACAACGAACTGTAGTCTTACAAGAACCACACCTACAGCTTACAAGACGCACTGTAGTGTTACAAGACTCACTACATCTTTCAAGACATACTACAGTCTTTCAAACTCTCTAACATATTACAGACACACTGCAGTCTTACAAGACACACTGACAGTCTTACCAAGAAAGACACACTTCAGTCTTACAACACCCTACAGTCTACAAGACACAACTAAGTCTTACAAACACAACTACTGTCTTTACTAACGCACTACAAACAGTCTTACAAGCACACTAGAGTCTTACAAGACACACTCCATTCCTTACAAGACATTGAAGTCCTTCAATACACATTGCAGTCTTACAAGACAACAAAACTGTATTACAAGACCACTCTGCATCTTGCAAGACCACTACAGTCTTACAAGACACAAGTCTTGCAGACATGCTACAGTCATACAAAGACACACTTGCAGTCTTTACAAGACACACTACATTCTTACAAGACCCACTACACAGTCATATACAGAAACACTACTGTCTTTTCCATGACACCCTACAGTTTTACCAGACATCACTGCTGTCTTACTAGACATAGTACTACATGTCTACAATACAACACTAGAGTCTTACAAATACATTCTAGTCCTTACACAAGAACACACTACAGTCATAACAAAGAATACACACTGCAGTAAATTACAATACAAACTGGCAGTTCTCAATACACACTACAGTTCTTTACAAAACACACCTGCAATCTTTACAAGAGCACATGACATTGCAAGACACACTATACAGTCTTACAAGACAGGACTGCAGTCTAGCAAGACACACGTACATCTTACAAGACACACTACTGCCTTCACAAGACAACTCTACAGTCTTACAAGACACACTAACTGGTCTTAACAAAACCACACTACAGCACTTACAAGCACACTACAGTCTTAACAAAAACACAGTCAAGTCTTTAACAAGACACACGTCAGTCTTACAAGGCACACTACAGTCTTACAAGACACACTACATTCCCTTACAGACACACTGCAGTCCCTTACAAAGACGACAAACTTGATGTCTTCAAGACACACTGTAGTCTTACAAGACACCCTACAGTCTTACAAACACACTGAAATCTTACAAGACACATCTACAGTCTTACAAGACATACTACAACAGTCTTTCAAGACACTCCTACATATTACAAGACACACTGCAGTCTTGCAAACAGTATGCAGACATGCAAGACACAATGCAAGTCCTTACCAGACACACTTAAGTCCTTACAAGACACACTACAGTCTTACTATAACACACTGCATTCCTACAAGACACACTACAGTCCTCACAAGACACACGCAGCTTACAAGCACCCTACAGTCTTACAAGACACACTGTAGTCTTACAACACAAACTACTTGCTTACAATGACGCACTACTACAGTCTACAAGGCACACTACAGTCCCTTAAAAGACACACTACAGTCTCACAAGAGACAACTTGAATTCTTACAAGACACACTACAGTCTTACAAGACACACTACAGTCTTACAAGAACACTGAGTCTTACAGAGACACCATCTGCAGTCTACAAGACCAATACCGTATTTACAAATACAGCTGCAGGTCTTGGCAAGACATCACTACAGTCCTTACAAAACGCAAGTCTTCCAAGACACGCTTCAGTCTTACAAGACACACTGCATCTATACAAGGACACACTACAATCTTAGATGACTCACTACAGTCTTACAAGAAACGCTACTGTCCTTACATGACACACATCAGTTTTACAAGACACGACACTGCTGTCATACTAACACAACTACTAGTCTTAACGCGACACACTAGAGTCTGTACAAATACACAGTACTAGTCCCGTACAGAGACACACTACAGTCTTACAAGACACACTGCAGTAGTACAAACAAACTGCAGTTTTTAAGACACACTACATTCTTAACAAAACATAACTCGCAGGTCTTATCAAGACACACTACTTGTCTCACAAGACACACTACAGTCTTACAAGACACACAACTGTCTTACTAGACACACTAAGCAGACTTAACAGATACACTACAGTCTTACAAAACCAGTCTCGTCTTTAAAGTCACACTTCATCTTACAATGCACACTACAGTCCTGTACAAAACACACTACAGTTCTTAACAAGACATCACTACAGTCTTACAATACACACTACAGTCTAACAAAACACACTGGCAGTCTTAACAAGACACATGACATGCAAGACACACTACAGTCTTTCCCACAAGACACATACAATCTTACAATGCACACTACAGTCTTACAAGACACACTACAGGTCTTACAAGACAGCACTACAGTCTTACAAGACACACTACGATCTTGCAAGACATCACACTCTAGTCCTTACAAGACACACGTACAGTCTTACAAGACATACTACACTTTCAAGACACACTACAATCACAGACTTGACAAGACACACTACAGGTCTTACAATGACACACTGCAAGTCTACTAGACATACTACATCCCTACAAGACACACCTACAGTCTTAGACAAGACCACTGACAGTCTTACAATGTACACACTACAGTCTTACTAGACACACTCTAGTCTAACAAGGCTACACTACGAGCTTACAAGACATCCCTAGCTACAGTCCCTTGACAAGACACACTACAAGCCATTGACAAACAACACTACAGTCATACAAAGACAACCTGAAGTCTTATAATAGACACACTGTAGTCTTAACAAACACAATAACGTATTACAAGACACACTGCATCTGCAAAGACACACTTCACACTCAGTCTTACAAGACACAAGTCTTGCAAGACATGGCTACAGTCTTACAAGACACCTGCAGTCCTTACAAGACACACTACGCTCTTACAAGACTCACTTTACAGTGCTTACAATGAAACACTACTGTCTTACAATGACACACTACAGAGGTACAAGACACACTGCTGTCGTTTACTAGAACACACTTACATCTTACAAGACACACTAGAGGTTTACAAAACACAGTCTAGTCTTTACAAGACACACTATCACGTCCTTTACAGGAACACTACAGTCTTACAAACAATACAGTCTTACAAGACACACTACAGACTTACAAGGCACACTACAGTCTTACAATACACACTACAGTCTTACAAGATACACTACAGTCTTCCAAGACACACTACTGTCTTACAAGACACACTACAGTCTTATAAAACGCAGTCTAGTCTTACAAGACGCACTGCAGTCTTACAAAACACAATACAGTCTTACAAGACACACTAGAATGTTACAAAACACACTGCAATCTTGTAAGACACACTACAGTCTTACAAGACACACTACAGTCTTACAAGGCACAATACAGTCTTACAAGACACACTACTGTCTTACAAGACACACTACAGTCTTACAAGACACACTACTGTCTTACTAGGCACACTACAGTATTACAAGGCACAATACAGTCTTATAAGACACACTACTTTCTTACAAGACACACTACAGTCTTACAAAACACATTCTAGTCTTACAATACACACCACAGTCTTACAAGGCACACAACAGTCTTACAACACTCACTACTGTCCTAGAAGACACACTACAGTCTTACAAGACACACTGCTGTCTTACTGGACACACTACAGTCTTACAAGACACACTACAGTCTTACAAGACGCACTACAGTCTTACAAGACACACTGCAGTCTTACAAAACACAGTCTAGCCTTACAAGACACACACAGTCTTACAAGCACACATACATTCTCACAAGACCACGCACTACAGTCTTTACAAGATATACTACAGTCTACAAAACACAGACTAGTCTTACAAGACACACAGCAGTCTCAAGAAGGCCCACTACAGCCTACACACACACACACACTACTGTCACAAGACACACTAAACAGTCTTACAAACACACTACAGTCTTGCAAGAAACATTGTAGTCCTACCTGACACACTAAAGAGTCTACAATAACACACTAACAGCCTTACAAACACACTACTAACAGTTATAACGAAGACACACTGTAGTTATTTTACAAGACAACGCTATCGTCTTACAGCTAGACACACTGCTAGTCTACAAGACACACTACTCTTACTAGAGCACACAACAGTCCTTACAAGAGAACACTACAGTAATGACAACACACAGTCTAGTCTTATAAGACGCACTATAGTCTCATAAGACACAATACAGACCTTACAAGACACACTGCAGTATTACAAAACAAACTGAAGTCTTACAAGACACACTACAGTCTACAAGACACACTGACGAGTCTTACTAACACACTACAGTCTTACAAAGCAAAGTGTAGTCCTACAAGACACACTACAGTCTTACAAGACACACAACAGTCTACAAACACACTACAGTCCTACAAGACACACTGCAGCTTTCAAGACACAAGGTACTTGCAAGACAAACTACGTCTTACATAGACACACTACAATTCTTACAAGACACACTGTAGTCTTACAAGAGACACACTACATTCTTATAAAACACAGCTAGTCTTACAAAGACGCACTGCAGTCTTACAAAACACAATACATTCTTACAAGACACACTAGAATTTTACAAAAACACACATGCATCTGTGCAAGTACCACTCACAGTCTTACAAGGCACAATAACAGTCTTACAAAAGACACACTAACGGTCCTTACAAGAACGACACTACAGTCTTCAAGACACACTACTGCTTAACTAGACACAATACATCTTACAGAGCCACAATACAGTCTACAAGACACAACTAACTGTCTTACAAGACCACTACAGTCTTAACAAAACACCTTCTAGTCTCACAAGACACACCACAGTCTTACAAGGCACACAACAGTCCTTCTCTACTCAAGACTCACTACAGTCTTAGAAGACAACACTAACAGTCTATACAAGAACACACTACTGTCTTACTAGAACACACGACAGTCTTGCAAGACACACTACAGTCTTACATGACCACTACAGTCTTACAAGATGCAACAGCAATCTTACAAAAGCACAGTCGTAGCCTTACACGACACACTACAGTTTAACAAGTCACACTACAAGTCTCACAAGACAACACTACAGTCTTACAAGATTTACTACTGTCTTACAAAACACAGTCATCTTTACAGACACACTGCAGTCTTAAAAGGCTCACTACAGTCTTACAAGACACCACTACAACAATCTTACGAAGACACACCTACAGTCTTACAAGACACAATACAGTCTATACAAGAAACAATTTTAGTCCTATCAGACACACTACCGTCTTACAAGACACACTACAGTCTTACAAGACAACACTTACAGTTTATCAAACACACACACACAGAAGTCTTACAAGACACCTATCGTCTTACCGAAGACACACTGCAGTCTTACCATACACAAGTCTTGCAAGACACACTACGGTGCCTTACAAGACACACTCATCTTACAAGACACACTACTCTTACTAGTTACACACAACATTCTTACAAGACACACAACAGTATTAACGAAAACACATTCTACTAGTCTTACAAGACGCAACTATATCTCATAAAGACACAATACAGTCTAACAATACACACTGCAGTATTACAAAACAAACTGAAAGACTTAACAGGACACACTACTGATCTTACTCGACACAGCTACAGTCATCAAGAGACACGGTACTTACAGTCTTACAAGATATACTACAGTCCTTACAAAACACAGTCTAGTCTTGACAAGACACACTACAGCTTACAAGGCACACTACTGCCTTTACAAGACAACACTACAGTCTTACGAAGACACATACACTACATTCTTATCAAGACACATTGTAGTCCCATACAAGACACTCTACAGTCCCTTACAAGACAACTACAGTATTACAGACACACTACCAGTTCATTCTTACAAGAACACACTGCAGTCTTACAAGACACAGAGTCTATGCAAGACACACTGACTGTCTTACAAAGAACACACTACATTCTTTACAAGGAGACACTTACTCTCTACACACTAGACACACTACAGTCTTTCAAGACACACACAGTAATACAAAACACACACACTACACAGTCTTACAGACGCACTAAAGTCCTTACAAGCATACTATCAGTCTTACAAGACACACTACAGTTCTTGCAAGACACACTAATACAGTCTTATAAACAAAACACAGTTTAGTCTTCACACAAGACGCACTACTGTCCTTACAAGGCTCCTCCAGTCTTTAAAGACACACTACAGTCTTAAAAGACACACTGCAGACTTACAAAACACAGTCTGGTCTTACAAGACACAGTGTAGTCTCACAACACACAATATAGTCTTACAAGACACACTACAGTATTACAAAACACACTGCAGTCTCACAAGACACACTGCAGTCTTACAAGGCACACTTCAGTCTTACAAGACACACTACAGTCTTACAAGACACACTACTCGACTTGACAATGACACACTACAGTCTTACAAGAAACATTGTAGTCCTACAAGACACACTACAGTCTTACAAAACACACTACAGCCTTACAAGACACACTACAGTTTACAAGACACACTGTAGTCTTACAAGACACGCTATCGTCTTACAACACACACTGCAGTCTTACAAGACACAAGTCTTGCAAGACACACTACTGTCTTACAAGACACACTACAGACACACTTACAAGACACACTACTCTTACTAGACACACAACAGTCTTACAAGACACACTACAGTAATTTCAAAACACACAGTCTACACTCTAAACAATACGCACTATAGTCTCATAAGACACAATACAGTCTTACAAGACACACTGCAGTATTACAAAACAAACTGAAGTCTTACAAGACACACTACAGTCTTACAAGACACACTACAGTCTAACAAGACACACTACAGTCTTACAAGAACACATAGTAGTCCGTACAAGACACGACTACAGTCTACAAACGACCTACATGTCTTACAAAACGCACTACAGTCCTACAAGACACACTGCAGTCTTCAAACACACAGTCTTGTAACAAGACACACTACTGTCCTTACAATAACACACTACAGTCTTTATAAAACACAGTCTGTCTTACACAACGCATAGCAGTTTACAAAACACAATACAGTCTTACAAGACAACACTAGGAAGAATGTTTATAGAAACACACTGCAATCATGCAAGACCACTACAGTCCTTACAAGATCTCTCTCCTCTACAGTGGAGGGTGGGGTATTGGTATGTTTGAGTGTGTTAGGTGTGGTGGATGTGGGGTTTGATTATGATGGTGTATCTGCTTTACAGCAAAGGCTGAA
Source organism: Cherax quadricarinatus (assembly GCF_026875155.1). Classification (NCBI taxonomy): domain Eukaryota; kingdom Metazoa; phylum Arthropoda; class Malacostraca; order Decapoda; family Parastacidae; genus Cherax; species Cherax quadricarinatus. The sequence continues at coordinate 38,797,754 of NC_069443.1, read as the reverse complement.
TACAGTCTTACAAGACACTACAAAACACATCTAGTCTTAAAAAGTCACACTTCATCTTACAAGCAACACTACATCCTTCAAGACACACTACATCTTAACAAGACAACATTACGTCTTACAAGACACACCTACCGTCTTACAAGACACACTTAGTCTTACAAGACACAACTGACAGTCCTTACAAGACTCACTGAAGTGTTACAAGACAACACTACAGTCGTTCAAGACAAACTATACAGTCTTTCAGACACTCTACAGTCTTACAAGACACACTGCATCTACAAGACACACTACAGTCTTACAAGACACACTTCATCTTACAAGCACCCTACAGTACTTACAAGACACAAGACAGAGTATTCTAACAAGACAAACTACTGTCGTACATGAAGACGCACTACAGTCTTACAAGGCACATCTACAGTCCCCTTACAAGACACACTACAGTCTTACAAGATGACATGAAGTCATACAAACACATTGCACTACAGACACAATACTGTTATTACAAGACACACTGCAGTCTTTGCAAGACACACTACAGTCTACAAGACACAAGTCTTGCAAGAACTGCTACAGTCTTACAAGACACACTGCAGTCTACAAAGACACACTAAGAGTCCTTACAAGACTCACTACAGTCATACAAAAACACTACGTGTCTTCCATGACACACTACAGTTTTACAAGACACAACTGCTGTCTTACTAGACATACTACTCTTACCAAGACACACAAGATGTCTTACAAAATACTTTCAAGTCTTACAAGAATACACTACAGTCTTACAAGTACACACTGCAGTATTACAAGACAAACCCCTGCAGTTTTCACACACAGCACACTACAGTCTTACAAAACACACTGCAATCTTACAAGACGACATGACACTGCAAGACACACTACAGTCCTTTACAAGCAAGACTGCAGTCTAACAAGACACACTACAGTCTTACAAGAAACACCTACTCTACACCTACTGCCGGTCACAAAGACACACAACAGTCTTTACAAGACACAACTTACTTCCTTACAAGAACACACAACAGACTTACAAGACTAGCCTACAGTCCTTACAAAACACAGTCTAGTCTTTACAAGACTCACTTCAAGTCTTACAATTATCTCACTCTCACTCTCAGTCCTTACAAGACACACTACAAGGTCTTTACACACACACTGCAGTCTTACAAGACACCTACAGTCTTACAAGACACAACATCTAGTCTTACAAACACACTACAGGTCCTTACAAGACACACTGTAGTCTTACAAGGACACACTACATTCCTTACAGACATACTACAGTACTTTCAAGACACTCTACATATTACAGACACACTGTCATCTTGCAAGACTTATGCTTCTTGCAAGACACACTGCATCTACAAAAAACCTCTAAAGGTCTTACAAGACACACTGCGGTCTACTATACAACACACTGCAGTCGTCAAGACACACTACAGTCTCACAAGACACACTGCATCTACAAGCACCCTACAGTCTTACAAGACACACAGGTAGTCTTACAACACAAACTACTGTCTTACAATACCACTACAGCTTTCAAGCACACAACAGTCTTACAGACACACATACAGTCTCACAAGAGAACTGAAGTCTACAAGACACAGCTACAGTCTTACAAGACACATCTACAGTCTTACAAGTACCACTGAGAGTCGTACAAGACCACGCAGTCTTACAAGACACAATACTGTATTACAAGATACACTGCAGTCTTGCAAAGACACACGACGTCTTACAAGACCAAGTCTTAGCATACACGCTACACTGTACTAGACACACTGCAGTCTTACAAGACACACTTACAGTCTTAGAAGACTCAACTACAGTCTTAACAAGAAACACTACTGTCTTACATGAACACACGACAGTTTTATCAAGACACCTGCTGTCTACAGACACGACTATCGACTTACGAGACACAACTAGAGTCTTTACAAAACACAGTCTAGTCTTACATGACACACTACAGTCCTTACAAAGACACACTGCAGTATTAACGAAACAAACTTGAAACTGCAGTTTTTAAGACACACTACAAGCTTACAAAACACAACCGCGTCTTACAAGACCACAACTGTCTCACAAGACACACTACAGTCTTACAAACACAACTACTGTCTTACTAGACACACTACAGACTTACAAATACACACAGTCTTACAACACACATCCACTGTCTAGTAGTCTTTAAAAAAAAAGTCACACTTCAGTCTTACAAGGCACACTAACACTCTTACAAAAAACACTACAGTCTTACAAGACACACTAATTCTTACAATACACACTACAGTCTTACAAAACACACTTGCAGTCCTTACAAGACACATGACTTGCAAGAACACACTACAGTCTCACAAGACACAGAACAATCTTTACAAAGGCACACTACAGTCTTACAAGACCACACTACCGTCTTACAAGACACACACAGTCTTTACAAGACACAGCTACATCCTTTGCAAGACACACTCTATCTTACAAGACACCCTACAGTCTTACAAGACATACTGTAGTGTTACAAGACAACACAGTCTTTCAAGACATACTACAGTCTTTCAAGACACTCTACAGTATTACAAGACCACGCAGTCTTACAAGACACACTAACAGTCTTACAAGAACACATTTAGTCTTACAAACACCCTACAGTCTTACAAGGGCACTCTGTGTCTTACAAGACAAACTACTGTCTTACAAGACGCACTACAGTCTTACAAGGCACACTACAGTCTTACAAGACACACTACAGTCTTACAAGAGACATTGAAGTCTTACAAGACACATTGCAGTCTTACAAGACACAATACTGTATTACAAGACACACTGCAGTCTTGCAAGACACACTACAGTCTTACAAGACACAAGTCTTGCAAGACATGCTACAGTCTTACAAGACACACTGCAGTCTTACAAGACACACTACAGTCTTACAAGACTCACTACAGTCATACAAGAAACACTACTGTCTTCCATGACACACTACAGTTTTACAAGACACACTGCTGTCTTACTAGACATACTACAGTCTTACAAGACACACTAGAGTCTTACAAAATACATTCTAGTCTTACAAGACACACTACAGTCTTACAAGACACACTGCAGTATTACAAGACAAACTGCAGTTTTCAATACACACTACAGTCTTACAAAACACACTGCAATCTTACAAGACACATGACTTGCAAGACACACTACAGTCTTACAAGACAGACTGCAGTCTTACAAGACACACTACAGTCTTACAAGAAAACACTGCCTACAAGACACACTACGTCTTACCCAAAAACCAATACTGTCTTACAAGACACATACAGACTTACAAGACACCAAGCTTCTAAAACAGTCTAGTCTTTTCAAGACACACTTCAGTCTTACAAGGCACACTACAGTCTTACAAGACACACTACAGTCTTACAAGACACACTGCAGTCTTACAAGCACACTAAGTCTTACAAACACACTGTAGTTTACAAGCACACTACGTCTTACAAGAACACTGTATCTTACAAGAACATACAGTCTTACAAGACATATCGTCTTTTTCCCCG
>NC_069443.1:38774694-38793673 GCF_026875155.1 Cherax quadricarinatus | reverse complement strand
TGACCTAGAAATTCCTATATCCAAGAGGGTATGTATCCACTAGTATAACTATGCAGACTCAGACACTAGCTTCAGACGGCTCTGAGACACTGGTACTTACTGGGCATGCTCTCTCTGCCGCACGCCGGGCCCACAGTTAAAACTCACTCACAATCTCCCAAGACACTGGCCAGAACCCACGGGAAAAAAGTGAAGATCTTGTCTTACTGTATGGGCTGTTGGAGGAGGTCATCTACGGTACATCGAGGTGCCTCTACCAGATTTCCCCAGGTCTCAGATGTGAAGACACGTGGGGGCGCCGTCTGCTGATCACGGCACGTCTTGCCCAGTTGGTGTCTGTCGTAAGAAGAGCGAGCTGGTCTCCCTTCCAGACCCTCGTCTCTTCGTTCAAACTAGGGCTGCCAGTTCTCCCTAGCTAACTTATCCTAGTGTTTGCCTACATTATCGGCCTATTACTACCTATGTTAAGGTCTTAGGTCTACTTTATCATTATCTACAGATGCCTTAGTAAACCTAATATTAGTGTACTACCAGTAAAACTACCTACTCCTTCCCTGAAGAGTAATTCTATAAATTAAATAAGCTTACCAACAACCGCCAACCAGAGAATGCCTTGTTTGGGAGGGTTTAAGGGCCGCCCGGCTCAGCCGACCCGACGGCCATGCTGGATCTGAGCTGTGGAACTATTTGGACCAAATAAATTTCCACACGTCTGATGTTATCATGTGCTCTCAACATACAACACTGCTTGACGCTCGTTGAGGCTGAGCCTCGCTCTCTCAGAGCCTGCCTGCCTCTCTGGGTGTTATGCGAAATTTCTTTCAAGTTAGGACATTTCCACGATTTTTTTTGCCACATCTCATTATTCTCAGCATCAATACAGCTCCAAAATGTTTATTATAAGTATCCAACCTTAAAAAGCATTTTTGTATTGTTATGGAGCTAGAGGTATTAGTGGTCTGTAAACTTGCAAAGTTGCAAAACAAATTTAAATGCATCCCAAAGCAGTGCCGTAACTACGGGGAGCCTGGGGGATCCGCCCCCCTCTCCCTCACTAGAGCTGTGGGCTCCCCCCCCACTTGAAAAGGAGTATCTGCATAGTTTTGTGTCTAGAAAAGTAAATATATATATATATATATATTATATATATATATATATATATATATATATATATATATATATATATATATCGGCTTTAAAATCTCAAATAATTCGGGAGGGCATGCCCCCGCCATGTAAAGGATTGGCCCCTCCTTCCCCTCGCCCCAAAATGAAAACCCAGCTACGACACTGGCCCAAAGCCCAAAGAGGGCCAAAGGGGGGGGGGCCCGGGCCCCCCCCTTATATCCGCGCCTGCCTGAGAGTAGTAAGTGATCGTTGTTCATGCGTGCATCAGTTATCATACTTCCTAGGTTTTGACTAAATTGGCTAATGTTTGATTGTGGAACTCTGTAGATGTTTATCACTGTGAGAGGTTTTTGTAGGTATTTGGATTTGAATTTAGCTATTATATATTCCCCATGTTCATCCCTTGTGCAAGTATGAGTGATACATTCTAGTTGGTCTGAGTAGTATATAGCTGTGCCACCCCCTTGTTGGTCTGAGTCAAGCTCAGTGCCATAGGTTAGCTTTAGTGCCATTTAGAAAAAAAGTGTCATTTGAAAACAGGTGAATTTGTAAATGAAGTGATAAGCCTATAGAGGCAGGTGCCAGAAGTCGCCAGAAACTTACCACAGTGGTCAGCTGTTTTAATAATCTTCCTGGCCTGCTAGTGTACTCGCATATAATCTAGTGATACCAGTGAATAGCAGAATACAGTGTTGTAGTAGCAACTAACCAGTATTATAATGGTACTTAGTGGAGTGGAGTGACTTTCATTAGTTTCTTTTTTCTTGAAATACCACGGAAAGCACTAGCGACCGTTTCGGTGGTTTTATCAGGAATGGGTACTAATTCACTGTACTGCATCAGGGGTGTCACTAGCACGTTAAGAGACCATACAATAAGTGTCAGGGGCCCGAGACCGTTCAACTGCCTCCCAGCATACATAAGGGGGATTACCAACAGACCCTGGCAGTCTTCAAGCTGGCACTGGACAAGCACCTAAAGTCGGTTCCTGACCAGCCGGGCTGTGGCTCGTACGTTGGTTTGCATGCAGCCAGCAGCAACAGCCTGGTTGATCAGGCTCTGATCCACCAGGAGGCCTGGTCACAGACCGGGCCGCGGGGGCGTTGACCCCCGGAACTCTCTCCAGGTAAACTCCAGGTAAACCTGGTTATACAAACAAACCCCGTTCTTCTGACCTTTAATATATTTTTTTTATATTTTATTTAAAAACAACATACACATAAACCATAATAAGAAAAAAAAAACACAACCGACAATTAGCAAATCAAAAAAACCGTGGCAGACAATGTCAGTACACACACAAAAAACAAAAATCAAAATATATTTTAACACACTGATATAACAAAATTCTACTGAAATAAAGCCAATCAGTTTACGGAAAAAAAACATACCGACTATTAAACAAAACGTCGGAGTCATTATAAAACATGTAGGAATAAGTCCTATAATCATGTAAAATGTATATACATGTCCAGTATAGACTGGAGAATACACTAGACCTCATCGTCACTAACAATGATGATCTGATAAGAAATGTCACCATATCAAAAACATATACTCAGATCACAACATAATTGAGGTTCAGACATGTATGCGTGGAGCCCCAGACCGACATAATGAGACTAGTCACGAGGGAGCATTCACCAAATTCAACTTCATAACAAAAACATAAAGTGGGACCAAGTAAACCAAGTCCTAACCGATAAAGCTGGGAAGATATACTAAGCAACACAGACCCCAACTTATGCCTAGAACAGATTAACTTGTGGTGGCACTCGATGTATGCACAAGGCTTATTCCTCTAAGAAAAAGGCGGAGTATATGTAAAATAGAAAGAGAGACAGGCGCTCCCTTTACAGGCGACGGAAAAGAATAACAGAGCGGCTAAAAGAGGTCAATATATCTGAAATGCATAGGGAGGACACTGGTCAGAGAAATAGCAAGCATCAAACTTAAGCTAAAGGAATCTTATAGGAGTCAGGAATCGCGGGAAAGAATTAAAAGCCATAAATGAAATCGAAAGAAACCCAAAGTATTTCTTCTCCTATGCAAAATCAAGTCGAGAACAACGTCCAGTATTGGGCCCCTGCTTAAACAAGATGGGTCATACACAGATGACAGCAAGGAAATGAGTGAGCTACTCAAGTCCCAATACGACTCAGTTTTTAGCAAGCCGCTAACCAGACTGAGAGTCGAAGATCAAAATTAATTTTTTATGAGAGAGCCACAAAATTTGGTTAACACAAGCTATCCGATGTTATCCTGACGCCAAATGACTTTGAACAGGCGATAAATGACATGCCCATGCACTCTGCCCAGGGCCAGACTCATGGAACTCCGTGTTCATCAAGAACTGCAAGAAGCCCTTATCACGAGCCTTTTCCATCCTATGGAGAGGGAGCATGGACACGGGGGTCGTCCCACAGTTAAATAAAAACAACAGACATAGCCCACTCCACAAAGGGGGCAGTAAAGCAGCAGCAAAGAACTACAGACCGATAGCACTAAATCCCATATCATAAAAATCTTTGAAAGGGTCCTAAGAAGCAAGATCACCACCCATCTAGAAATCCATCAGTTACGCAACCAGGGCAACATGGGTTTAGAACAGGTCGCTCCTGTCTATCTCAACTATTGGATCACTACGACAAGTCCTAAATGCACTAGAAGATAAGAAGAATGCAGATGTAATATATACAGACTTTGCAAAAGCCTTCGACAAGTGTGACCATGGCGTAATAGCGCACAAAATGCGTGCTAAAGGAATAACAGGAAAAGTCGGTCGATGGATCTATAATTTCCTCACTAACAGAACACAGAGAGTAGTCGTCAACAGAGTAAAGTCCGAGGCAGCTACGGTGAAAAGCTCTGTTCCACAAGGCACAGTACTCGCTCCCATCTTGTTCCTCATCCTCATATCCAACATAGACAAGGATGTCAGCCACAGCACCGTGTCTTCCTTTGCAGATGACACACGAATCTGCATGACAGTGTCTTCCATTGTAGACACTGCAAGGCTCCAGGCGGACATCAACCAAATCTTTCAGTGGGCTGCAGAAAACAATATGAAGTTCAACGATGAGAAATTTCAATTACTCAGATACGGTAAACACGAGGAAATTAAATCTTCATCAGAGTACATAACAAATTCTGGCCACAAAATAGAGCGAAACACCAACGTCAAGACCTGGGAGTGATCATGTCGGAGGATCTCACCTTCAAGGACCATAACATTGTATCAATCGCATCTGCTAGAAAATGACAGGATGGATAATGAGAACCTTCAAAACTAGGGAGGCCAAGCCCATGATGACACTCTTCAGGTCACTTGTTCTATCTAGGGTGGAATATTGCTGCACACTAACAGCACCTTTCAAGGCAAGTGAAATTGCTGACCTTGAAAATGTACAGAGAACCTTCACGGCGCACATAACGGAGATAAAACACCTCAGTTACTGGGAGCGCTTGAGGTTCCTAAAACTGTATTCCCTGGAACGCAGGTGGGAGATACACATGACTGTATACACCTGGAAAATCCTAGAGGGACTAGTACCGAACTTGCACACGAAAATCACTCACTACGAAAGCAAAAGACTTGGCAGACGATGCACCATCCCCCAATGAAAAGCAGGGGTGTCACTAGCACGTTAAGAGACCATACAATAAGTGTCAGGGCCGACGAGACTGTTCAACTGCCTCCCAGCCACATAAGGGGGATTAACCAACAGACCCTGGCAGTCTTCAAGCTGGCACTGGACAAGCACCTAAAGTCAGTTCCGGATCAGCCGGGCTGTGCTCGTACGTTGGTTTGCATGCAGCCAGCAGCCAACAGCCTGGTTGATCAGGCTCTGATCCACCAGGAGGCCTGGTCACAGCCCGGGGCCGCGGGGGCGTTGACCCTGGAACTCTCTCCAGGTAAACTCCAGTCATAAAGAATTTAGTCCATTGTGCATTCCGAAACTGAGCATGGAAAGGGAGAGCACAATGTGTTTGGTCTTTTCTGAGTAGAACGAGAAGGTGGCAAAGAAGTATCATTGGCAATTGTTGTTGGTGTTTAAGAGTGGGACCAGTGTTGGTCCGATGTGGGACGGGCTAGTGATTCAAAAATTGCCGCACTGTAGAGGGAGAGGCCAGAAGCATAGTCAAAGGAGAGCGGAGGTCAGACAAATCGAAGGAGTCAGTCGAAACCCCGGCACCTGAAGTGGGTGACGAAACAGCACCAGCAAGAGGTACAGGGGCCTTAGGAGTGTCTGAAGAGTGGTCAAAAGACAAGGCGAGGTCAGAACGGGGTGCGGTAACAAGAAGGGGCCCGGGGGTAGCAGGGTCATGGATTGGGTCCTCCATGGTTAGGTTACTTCTTTCTTTTTGTTAAGAAAAAAAAGAAAGAAAAGAAAATAAAAATAAAAAAGAATAAAAAATGGGGGACTGGGGAGGGATAGTTCCTAGGAGGAATGAAAAGGCCAAAAATCTCCCTCCATGCCCAAGAGGACCTCAGCACCACAAGTAGCGCAGATGTGGCATGGAACTCGTGCCATACTCTACCCTTTTTGCCAGTAAACCAGCAATCTGGGATAGCAACCTCATATCTGCCAAGCTACCTCAGTGGACAAAAGAGAGGGCGTCCAGATATCTGCCACAAAGCATATCTCCTTTGGCCACCACCCCCAGAATCCGAAAGCAGCCTCCAGAGATACACCCATCACCCGAAAGACACCCAAAGCCACTCCTCGGGAGACTGGACAGGGATTGGGGCATCTCCAGGCTATCCAGATTCCATGGCAAACTACACCACCACCAAGAACCTCAATGGAATAGGATTGACCCCGGTACCCTTTCCCCTACCCAGGAACTAGCGTGCCAGTGGGAAAAAATCCCAAAGGCCAAAAATAGGAAGGGCAAAAGGGAGGGGTGAGGAGGAGGAGGAGGAAAGGAAAAAGGGAGGATGGCGAGGATTAGATAGGGAAGGGGGGATTGGGGGACAGTTAGGTTTTTTCTGAGGAAGGAGACCAACAGGTCTAATTCCTCAGACAAAGAGCCTCTTCACCACGCCAAGGAGCCCCCCTTGAAGAGGATGACGTGGCAAGTGATTACCCTTGCCCACTTAAAATCCAAAAGACGATGTGAGGTCCGATTATATTGATAATGCAGCACATTTCAAACTTACTGCATGGGCACATGCAGGAGACCACCAATGCATGCATGTCTGAGAATGCCTGCCTGAGGTTTGAAGAGTAGAACGTGACACTGCAGTCAAAACTAAGGTTGAAAACTGGTGCACCAGCTCATCAACAGAGGAAGAAGAAGAGTATGAGTCCCAGTTCGCTCATCCAAATTGCAATGGGGGCTACGAGGCGGTCAGGAATAGGTAATTGAAGTAAGGATAGGAAAGTGATCAGTCATGCAAATCTGGGAGAACAGGCCAAGCATACTGAAGTGCAATTGACGAGGAGCAGATAGAAAGATCAGTGCGAGAGAGTCTGATTGTGAGTCAAAATGCATAGGAGCACCCATATTATAACATGAGAGAATGAGAAGTGAGAAGAGTTCCAACTGATCACCATGAGAGTCACAGTGGGACCCTCCCACAAAGTGATGGTAAGCATTAAAATAACCTAACAAGATGGGCGGTGGCAGAGAAGAGATCAAGAATGCAATATCCGAGATATCGAATGCATGGGAAAGGGAGAGGTATAGAGAGAACTTTATATCATCTGTGCAAATAAATACAGGCTGCAGTATAATGCAGCAGAGAATGAACAAAGACCTGTTGATTGGTATACCAATTTGTGCAAGAAGTGCACTCTCATTAAATGATTTATCAGGAAAGAGATCAGAAGAATACAACAGCACATAGCCTGAAATGGGACGAATAACAGCTGAACGAATTTTGGGCTCTTGTAACCCAACACACACTGGGGAAAACTTGGAGAGCAACACCTGGAGCTCTCCCCAATTTCCCGAGTCCATGAATATTCCATGTAAATAAGTCATTATTCACAAAGATAGGTATGCCAACAATAAGAAACGATAAAATCTATGGGCTATTAGGGTCAGTGAAGTCAGTGAGTGGGGGCAATGGAAAGCGTGTAAGCAAGGAGGAATCAGAATGCTGTGATGGGAAAGATTACTGCGAGGGTCGTGAAAAATAAGAAGGGCATAAGAGGGTGCACTGGAGTCCATTGAGGGTTTTGCCTCCGCAATATAGTTGGAGATAGCATCAAGTGTTTCAGCAGAGAAGAAGATGCTGATACTATGACTTCAGAGACAGGTGAGGGAGAGCAAGTAGAGATCAGGAGACTATGGAGGGAACCAAAGAGGTCAGAGGGGAGGGGAGTATGGACCAGGAGAGATGTGCTGGCAGGGACAGAAGACAGAAGGAGAGACCTGTGGGGGAACACAAGAGGAAGGGAGCCAGAAGGGGGCTGCAGAAGAAACCTTGAAGGAACAAGAGAGAGGGGACCACACGAGGGGATTGAACCTCCACCTTCATGAGAGTTAGAAAGGGGGCTAAAAGGAGAACTGTTGGGGAATTGTAAGTGCTGGAGAAATGCGAGGAGACTTGGACATAAGAGATAGGTTCAACTTCACAGGTAAGAAGTGCGAAGAAGGTGGAGGCATGCGAGGCCTCGCAGACTGAGAAACTAGCCAGCGAGAAGATGAAGAAGTAGAGGTAGGAAAAGATAAAGAGGGGGGTTTCAGAGGGCAAAACCACGAAAGAATTAAGAGACAGGAAGGTGACCCTGGAAGACAACAGCACTGGAGGAGCTTGGTAGGGGGCAGGGAGACTGCCGAAGAGATGGAGGTCTCCCCTAGCTACTCCGAGAATAAAAGAACAATGAGGAAGTCTCTCCGAAGAAAGCTGGGACAGCCATAGCATAAGGCCTTCATTCTCCTTAAGACAGGGGGGGGGGGGGGGGGGGGGGGGGGGGACAGATTTCACATTCATTAAAAACAGACCTGATCATGAGTGGCAAAAAGAAGGGGCAGTTTTCATTGCAATTAGGACAAATGGGTGAGAGACTGCCAAGATGTATCAGCATATCTGCTATGGGGGCAGGACTGGGCAGACTGGGGCACTGTTGCATGACGGCACAGATTTTGACAGCGTTGGGGGCATAGGAATCATTTTATGGACGGCAGGCTCAGGCGATGTTCCCTGCAATATAAATGGAGGCAGCAAAGGTGGCTCATGACAGTCGAAAAGGTTAAAGGGGGCCAGGGTCGATGTTTACTGGTACAAGGGGGGCGGCCTCTAGTACCTGTGAGCAGGTAGGGGCATGATTGTATCGGGGGGGGGGGGGGGCGCACTTTGAAAATTTCGGGGGAGAAGTGTCCTGGAGGGCTAAATTGCCTCTAAAATATCGTCACCCACAAGACACAAAACATGCTGATAGGCAATGGAATGGTAGTAAGACAGCGGGTTCACTAGGCCGGGACGCTACTGGTCACACAATGTGTGGGGTGGGGGGCAAGAACTGTGATGAGTTGAGCATGATTGGGGGGGGGGGGGGGGGGGGGTTGAAGGCTGTGACAGGAATGGTTATCATATAAGATATGATGGGAAAGATTGCCATGGGGGCTGTGGCCTGTGTTCTGAGAGGGGCGTAACAAATGCACATGATTCTGCTCTGAAGAGTGTGATATACGATTATATTGTGGTCTGAAAGATGAACAGTAGGAGACATCGGGTTTTGCAAGATGTGCAAGGATCAGAAGCACTACAAGAAATGAGCAAGAGCCTTAGCACCTGTAAGCAGGTGGATGAAGCATCACCGTAGGAGGTACAGAGGTAATGGGAAAAGTCAGGAAGAATGGTTTTCAAAAATGAAGCTGGGTCTGAACAGGATGCCAGTAACAAAAAGAAATCCTGGGAGGAGTAGGGGAGGTCCAGAGAACGAAGTTTCCATGAATGGTGGTAAACCTCTTTCTATTAAAAAAAAAAAAAGAGAAAGAAAAAAAAGAGGGAAAACGAGTGAGAGTTTACCTAAAAGCATGAAAGGGCCAGAAGTTCCACCCCTCATCCAAGAGGACCTCGACACCACTAGCAGTGCAGATACAGTGTGGAACCTAGCCATAACCAAACCCTTCAACGCCTAAAACCACGCTCTGGTATAGCAACCACACATTCACTAAGCCACCTCGGTGGACGAAAGAGGGCAGTCGGAAAACCTACCACAAAGTTATACCTCCCTCGGCTGCTACCTCCCAGAACCGACAGGCAACCTCCAGAGAACCACCTGTCACCTGCAAGAACACCCTCCCCCACCTCCTGGAAATCCAGAAGGAAGCAGGGCACCTTCAGAATTCCAGATTCCATGGCAACCTACACTACTCCGAGGGACCCCTTTGGAGTGGGATGAACCCCAGTACACTCTCTTCTACCTAGAAACCATAATGCCAGAGGAGAGGACCCCAGAAGCCACAAATGGGACAGGGAAAAGGAGGAATGGGAAAGGGGAGGAGGAAAGGGATAATGGGATGGGGAAGGAGGAATTGGGGGGTAATTAGGTTCGATCTGAGGAAGAAGACCAAAAGGTCCAGTTTCCCAAACCAATAGCCCCCTTTACCCACGACAAGGAGCCCCCCCTTAAGAGGAACTCGGATCAATGTTCTTGCCAATAGTTGCGAAGGTTGCTAAAGATTACAGCAAGATAGTCGAGAATGGAATACCTCTATATGAAACTGAAAGGTCATGTACTGCTGAGCACATGGCGAGTCTGCCTGCTTGTTGCCCTGAACCTCAACATGACCAGGGCCAGCAGAAAACAATTTCTGTTTTAGCTAGAAATGCAGCGCAACCAAGATGAGGCAAATTAATTTTCTGTTAAATTTTTCAAAGCACTAAATGAGTCAGACTACCACAAATGTAAGGTAGGCCTGGGGAACAATAGGTATAAATTGCTATGAGAATTGCATACAGTTCAGCGGTGAAATGTTAGCAAGTCTAATAAGTGACCTTCCAGAACAATATCCGGGAACACTGCTGCAAATCCGACACGTCAAGGATTTAGAACCAAACAGTGTAAATTGCAATGACTTGAGAATAAGACCGGAAGAGGTTAAGAAAAAGTGAGTGAGAAAAACTGTAGGTATATGACTTTCACACACGGTAGTGGGGAAAAGGGAAAAGACTGCACAAGTTATCAACAAAAAGTGATGACCAAATTAGATGGGAGAACAAAGGGCCCGATCATTTATAGCAAATGAAGATTGAGACACTTATGCAAAAATGGAATCTTTATTCAGGAAAAAGTTTCAACCACACAGTGACTTCATTAGTCCAATACAAAGCAAAAGGTGTAAAGGAAAAAGGAAATTTTGCGGTAGTCAGTCCTCAGCCTGGAGTCGATTGTGTTCAGTCCTTCAGTCTTGTTTAAATATACAGTAATAAGCCACGTCTCAGCCCTATGCTGTATATTCTACAAGATTGATGGACTGAACACATCGACTCCAGGCTGAGGGACTGATTACCTCAAACTACTCCTCTCCTTACACCCTTCTGCTTTGTATTGGACTAATGAAGCCACTTGTGGGGAAACATTTCCTAATAAAGATTCCCATAAAGTTGCATAAGTGTCTCAATCTTCAACTTTTCGGTTTTTTCAAACCATTCATCACACACTCATTTATAGCAAGTAGAAAAAGAGTGGTGTTAAGAACACATCCATGAGGGACACCTTCAGCTTGGCAAAATCTGGAAAAACAAATTATATATTAACCCGAACACAGAAATGTCTCTCAGATAAGTTTTTTAAGGAAAGTGCAGACTGCCTCAGGGCCAAGATATTTTATCTCCAAGTAGTGTCATATGCCTTTTCAAAATAAAAACACAAACAAAACAATACTGTGATGATTGATTCAGTAATTACTAGCTAAGCATCACACAAACATTTATTATCTAATTCGAGTTGTAAAGGGTCAATTGTGGAGTGGCCCTTACAAAACCCAAAAATGACTAGGTGGAAGAGACTACGGTGCATCTCTTATACCACACCATACTTCTATTTATGGACATTTCATCAACTTGCAAACTGACACTAGTAGGTGTATAGGATGATAGTAAGAGGCATCATGGCCCAATGCACCTGGTTACCAAAAAAGGCAGGACAACAAACTGTTTTCCACAGACTAGGGAAGAATTGCCTACGACCAGATAGATTAAAAAGATGTAAATGAGGGGTTGTGGATGAATGGTTTGAAAAACGACAAGTTGAAGATTGGACACTTATGCAGCATATGGAAATCTTTATACAGGAAACGTTCGCCACACAGTGGCTTCATCACGCGCTCACCAATACAAAGAGGAAAGACTGGATGAAGCCACTGTGTGGCGAAACGTTACCTGAATTAAAGATTTCCATATGCTGCTAAGTGTCTCTATCTTCATCATGTAAGAGGGTTATAGGATTGTATATGAAGCATATGAATATGAAGCAATTCATGCCAACCACGACGATCGTTTAAGTGGAAAGTGTCTTGGTTCCAGAAGCATAAAAGGCTTATTCTCTATAGCCAACACAATTTCAACAGAAACAATGGCTTCTTTAACTTTGCTGAACCATTGGCAAGAAACTTCTTCAACGCATATCCCACATAAGAACATAGAACACTGCAGAAGGTCTACTCACTAACTTGTCCAATACTCCTGCCCAAGCTACCCAAGACTCTATAACCCCACCAGAGGATCACGATTGCAGCATTCTCAACCTGACCCTCAATACATTCTGAAATGCACTATAAATCACTCCCGTACCTTCCACCCAGGTAGATCTGTTGTGACTTGAAAAAAAGCCCCATTTGTACTCACCTAATTGTACTCACCTATTGTGGTTGCAGGGGGTCGAGACTCAGCTCCTGGCCCCGACTCTTCAGATCGCTACTAGTTCCTCATTTCTCCTGCTTCCTGAGCTTTATCAGACCTCTTCTTAAAATATGTATGGGTCCTGCCTCC
The DNA here is from genome assembly GCF_026875155.1 of Cherax quadricarinatus. Taxonomy (NCBI): domain Eukaryota; kingdom Metazoa; phylum Arthropoda; class Malacostraca; order Decapoda; family Parastacidae; genus Cherax; species Cherax quadricarinatus. Next base: position 38,781,594 of record NC_069443.1, on the reverse strand, counting down.
ATACTTCATCTTGGCTATGGCTATTCACTTCCTGACGAATCTATGGACTGAAGAAATACTTCCGGTGACCCGGTGGCCTGGTGCGCCTAAAGCTCCGCTGCACCACACGGTTGAGCCCGGGTTTCGATTCCGGCGCGTGGAAACATTTCGACACGTTCCTCCATACACCTGTTGTCCTGTTCACCTTGCAGCAAATAGGTTCCTGGTGGTTAGTCGACTGGTGTGGGTCGCATCCTGGGGCGACAAGATTATGGACCCCAATGGAAATAAGTTAGACATCCTCGATGGACGCACTGACTTTCTTGGGTTTACTCATCTGGGTGGCTAACCCTCCGGGGTTAAAAATCCGAACGAGAATCTTATTTTATTCTTATCTTATCTTACGTCCCTGTGACTCGTCTGAGTCTTAGCTTCCGTTGTGACCCTTATTCCTTGTCCCCTCTCTGGACAAAAATCATCTATGTCCACCTTGTCTATTCCCATTTGCAGTATCTTCGTATGTCGTTATCATGTCTCCACTGACCCTTCTGTCCTTCAGTGTCGTCTAGTTGAGTTCCCTCAACCTTTTCCTCGTACGACATTCCTTGAGCTCTGGGGACTAGCCTTGTTGCAAAACCTTTGTACTTTCTCTAACTTCTTGACGTGCTTGACCAGGTGGTGGGTTCCCAGTCTTGGTGCTGCATACTCAGTATGGGCCCTAACATACACAGTTGTTACAGTGTTTGAACGATTTCCTTATTAAGGTAGCGGAACGCTATTCTCAGGCTTTGCCAGGGCCCGTTATGCTGCAGCAGATTATTGGTTGATGTGTTGCATCCGGTGACATGCTCGGTGTATGGTCACCCGAGGTCTTTCTCCTGAGTGAGTTCTGTAGTCTTTGTCCACCTAGCCTATACTCTGTCTGCGGTCTGCTTGGCCCCTCCCCGATCTTATGACGTTGCATTTGGCAGGATTGAATTCGAGAAGCAGTTTACTGGACCAAATGTCCAGCTGCCCAGGTCTCTTTGCAGTCATGTGCCTCATTCCTATCTGATTTTAATTTTCTCATATCAACTTCGCTCATTGCGAATAGGGACACTTCAGAGTCTATTCCTTCCTCATGTTGTTCACTTATATCAAAAAATAGCACGGTCTAGAAGGACCTGTGGGGACCCGCTTGTCTCAGGCGCCCACTGTGATATCTTCATGTACCATGACTGTTGCTGCCTCCCTGGTCAGGTATTCCCTGATATTGCAGTGCCCTCCCTGTTACTTGCGCCTGATCTCCAGACTTCTGCACTAATCTCTTGTGGGGCACCCCCCCCGTGTCCCCCCCCGGCCCCTTCTGCAGTCTAGGAAAATGCATCTTTTTTTTACCCACCCCTCTCTCTCGTGGTCTTACTTCTGTTACCTTGTCATAAAATCCAGGAGGTTTGTGATACAAGATGTGCCTTCCATGAACCCCATGCTGATTTTCATTTATTATTCTTAAGTTCGTCCAGGTGTTCGACACTCTCCTCCTGATATTTTTCTCCATGACCTTTTGCACACATTCATGTCAGAGACAAGGTCTGTAGTTTAGCGCCCTCGTTTCTGTTTCCTTTCTTAAATATGGGGACTACACTTTGCTGTCTTCCATTTCTCAGGTAGGTTGCAGTTTCAGGGATGTTGTTGAAGATTTGTGGTTAGAGCATGCACAGCATCTCTGCTCCTTCTTTAAGACCCCATGGCGAGAGTTGTCTGCGTCCCATCGCCTTTGAGGTATCAAGGTCGCTTAGGAGCTTCTTCACCTCCTCCTTGGTTGTTAATATGTCATCCAACACTTGTTCGGTATATTCCCTCTTGTGTTCCCTCTGTGTGTCTTCCCACTGCCCTTCCTGTCTCTTACTGTATAAAAACTTCCTTAAATCTGTCATGTTTAGCTCCTCACATACATAATGATCATTTCTTGCTGAGATCTCCACCTTCTGTCCTTAATCTGATCACCTAGTCTGTGACTGTTGTATTCCTCCTGAGTGGCTAACAACCGTTTCGGGTCAAGTCTTGATTCTCGATGCTATGTCATTTTCAAACTGTCGCGGGGCTCCCTCCTTACCTGTGGTCTCGTTTCCTGGCCTCTGGACTGATCTCTCTATTTCGTGTGTTCTCTGCCTTCTGTTACTTTTTCCATTCTCTATTACACTTTGTTTTTGCCTCCTTACACTGTCCAGGTAAAAACCGGGGCTTGTTTGGTCTTTCCTGATGTTTCTGTTTGCCCTTGGAATAAACCTTTCCACTGCCTATGGCATTTTGTTGTTACATATCCATCATTTCATTTACTGGGCTTTCTGCCAGTCTTCTGTCACACGGAACCTCCGCAGGAAGTTCTTAAACCCTATGTAGTCCCCTCTTTTATAGTCAGGCTTTTCCCATTCAGCTCCTGATTACTCTTCTCTCTCCACTTGCAGCTCTACTATGTATCAAAAGCACAGGACAATGTGGGTTGCTAGATATAGGGGACTCTCATACTTGATGTCCTCAATGTCTGAGCTGCCCAGCGGTGTGAACAAAGATAGTCAAATCTTGCTGGTTCCATTCTACCCTCTCATCTGGTAGTGTCCTAACATGTTGGGCATGAAGGTTTCCAGCACAATGCCCATCATCTTGGCTCTCAATGTTTCGGGAGACCCCATGTGGCTCCAGGGTTTTTCCCAGTCAATCTCCCTCCGTGTGGTTGAAATCTCCCATACCAGCAACTTTGCTCTGCTGGGTTGTGAGCTCTTTCTTGCACCTCGCAAGTGTATCCACAATTGCTCTGTTGCTCTCTTCATATTCCTCTCTTGGCCTCCTGCAGTTCTGTGGTGCATTATAACATCACTGCAATAAGTCCACCTTGTGTTCCCGACTGTAGTGTACCTACTGTGGGGCAAAATCGTTGTCAATATGGATCACAATAAAACTGCAATGTGTTTGTTTCCACAGCATAAAGGGCTCTCTCTACTAGAAGAAAGTATCTGAAGGTAGTAACCCTCCAGAAGACTTGGAGGAAAGAAACGTGAGGCGGTAGATGGTGCAGCCCTGAGACAGGGAACAGTATGATTACCAGTTTCTGTGGGAACTTTCAAGAGGGCTTGTTAATGCTGACACAGTAGCCCTAAGATTGAGGAGCCGGATCTGGGAGAGTACTTGTTTCCAAATTCTGCACTCGTAGAGAAAGCCAAAAATTGACGGTAGGAAACATAATCCCCCACTAAGTGTATTTAGCGTCACAGACGACATGTCGGGCAACGCCTCACCCACCTGAATCAAGGAGTCGCTCTGTGGTTTTACTGTAATTCGACATTGGCCCTTCCACTTGCAGCACATTTCCAACGCATTCCTTGAGCACAAGTAGGAGACCACCAAGGCATGCATTTCTGAGGGTGCCTACCTGAGGTCTGAGGGATTGTATTCGAGGCTGCAGTTATAACAGAGGACATAAATACTTGTAATAACTCAGCAGTTGAGGACAAAGGAGAAAGTGAGGTAACGTGAGTAAATTGCCAACTCACCTGCTCAAACTGCCAGCATGAGGTCGAGAATATGCATGAAAAGTAAGTAGGATAAGAAAATGATCACTGTCATGTAAATCAGGGAACACCAACCAGATAAAGTAGGTTGAAGTTGAAGAGCAACAAATTGAGAGATTTATGCAAAAGAGAGTTTAAATGTGAGGGGTCAAAATGAATAGTAGCATCTGTATTTAAAACATGGAAAAGAAGAAAAGTCAGAGCGAGGGACCCTCCCACAAGAAATGATAAGCATTAAAATCTCCTTGTATAAGGAGAGGAAGAGGTAGGGAAGAAATCAGAAATGCCACATCCACAACAGATAATACCCGAGAAGGAGAAAGACAGAGGAGCAGAGAGTATACCACATGTCCAAGTAGATGCAGGCTGCAGTGTAATGCAGCCAAGTATGGACAAGGGCCCAAGAATGTGGCATACCGTGGTGCACAAGAAATGCAGTTTTATTAAAAGATTCATCAGGAAAAGGATTCAGTGAATGTAATGAGATACAGCCTGACATGGGATGGAAAACAGCAGAGCACAAATGGGGAGAAACTGGGAGAGCAATACCTAAAGCTCACCCCCAATTACCTGAGGCCTCAAATATTCCACTGTAAATAAGCCATGATCAACTAATAGAGCATAACAGTAACATTTTGTAGGTGTCTACAGATCAGAAGGGTCTGTTAAGTCAACATGCAGAGGCAATGGGTAACTAGTAAGGAGTGAAGTATTGGTATGCCATGAAGAATGACAGTGTGAAGAAAGGCGCAGAAGGAGAGAATGTGAAGTGTTGGCAGGTGAACTGGTGTCCATCATGTGTGTAGTCTCCTCAACAAATGTGGATATGCTTCAATAGTTTTTCAGAGAGAGAAGGGAGAGAGAGCTTGGCAGCAGAGGGAGATGATGTAGTTTGGATAAAAAGTGGAGAGACAACGGAAAACACCAAAGAAGGGGTAGAGGTGTCTTGGCAGGCAGAAGTTTCTGGAGGGACAGGCAAGGGAGCACCTGTATGTGGGGCTGGATGAACCTCCACAACAGTAACAGACACATCTAGAGGTAAAGACTGACTCACTGATAGGGAGAGAACGATGTTTGGGAATGTCATGTGGTTTGGGGGCTGAAGGAGACTGGGATATAAATGAAGATGTAGACTTTGGAGAAGGAATGCATGGAGTTGGTTTAGACTGGAGGGGGCGCATAGACACTGAAATATTTGAGTGGGAAGGTGAAGAAGTAGGCACAGTAAGAGACGATTAGGTTGGAACCTCAGAGCCCAGCTGGTGAGTTGACTGAGTAAGGGGTACAGAGGCGATTGTGGAAGCAGGCACCACCTAGGTTTGGGTACTGAAATAGTAATCAAATACAGTGGAACCTTGGTTTTCGTTTGCCCTGGTTTTCGTCGAATTCGATTTTTGACGACTTTTTTCGTCAAAATATTGTCCCAGTTTTTGTTCATCACCTTGGTTTTTGTGCAGGCACATATTAAAATCATTAAGTGTCCCTCTAATCTTAACACCATAGTTATAATACTAATATGTAATAATAATCACTCTAGGGTACATTATATGTCTTATTTTACATTACTATAGACATTTTCATTAATCCATTTAAGAAATTTTCTTCAAAATTATGTAAGAAATGCATTACATAGCATATAAGCATGCAATGTTTATATGCTATGGAGTGGTGGTAGTTGGGTGGAGGGAAAACATTACCAGAGAAAACGTGTATGACTGTGTTGGCCGTCACCTCCCTCAATACATAACGCTTTTGTTTATAATTTTAGGCATGAATTATTCATTACTTCTCCCTTTGTTTACGATGGCATCTAAAGGTAGTTGTTAGAAACGATTAAACTCAGCGAGCATGGTGTGTCTATGGTAATATGGCTCTGGGCTGCATTAAATATCATGTAGCTATGTAGGTAGGTGTATGTAGCCCTGGTACTATTCACCTCTTGCCCTACATTAAGACTACAAATATTTTAAGGTAAGTAATGAATGTGATAAAAGAATGGTGAAGCAATGTAAAAAGAGAGCAAATGAGAGAGTGGGTGAGATGTTATCAACAAATTTTGTTGAAAATAAGAAGTTTTAGAGTGAGATTAATAAGTTGACAAAGCCTAGGGAAAGAATGAATTTTATAGTTAAAAATAGGAGATGAGAGTTATTATATGGAGAGTCAGAGATATCGGGAAGATGAAGGGAATATTTTGAGGAATTGTTAAATGTTGATGAAGATAGGAAACTGTGATTTCATGTATAGGGCAAGGAGGAATAACATCTTATAGGAGTGAGGAAGAACCAGTTGTGAGTTTGGGGGAAGTTTGTGGGGCAGTGAGTTAAATAAAAGGGGGTAAAGCAGCTGGGATTGATGGGATAAAGATAGAAATGTTAAAAGCAGGAGGGGACATAGTTTCGGAATGGTTAGCGTTTTCATTTAATAAATGTATGGAAGAGGGTAAGGTACCTAGGGATTGGCAGAGAGCGTGCATAGTTCCTTTGTATAAAGGTAAAGAGGACAAAGTGTATGGTAAAGTACAGTGGACCCCCGCTTTACGATCACCTCCCAATGCGACCAATTATGTAAGTGCGTTTGTACGTGTATGTTTGGGGGTCTGAAATGTACTAATCTAATTCACAATATTCCTTATGGGAACAAATTCGTTCAGTACTGGCACTTGAACATACTTCTGGAATGAAATAATATCGTAAACCGGGGGTCCACTGTATATGGTAGAGTTATTATTGATAGAATTATGAGGAAGATGGAGAGTAGGATGGCAGATGAACAAAGAGGCTTCAGGAAAGGTAGGTGTGTGTGCAGTGAAACACATAGGTGAATAGTATTTAGATAAGGGTGAAGAGGTTTTTGTGGCATTTATTGATTTGGAGAAGGAATATGATAGGGTGGATAGGGAGGCATTGTTGCAGATGTTGCAAATGTATGAAATAGGAGGCAAGTTGTTAAAAGTGATGAAAAGTTTTTACGAGGATAGTGAGGCTCAGGTTAGAGTATGTAGGTGAGAGGGAGATTATTTCCCAGTAAAAGTAGGCCTGAGACAGGGATGTGTGATGTCACCATGGATGTTCAATATATTTATAGATGGAGTAGTAAGAGAACTGAATGCTCGGATGTTGGCAAGAGGTGTGGGGTTAAAAGATAAAGAACCTAACACAAAGCGCTCTTTGCTGATGACACTGTGCTTTTGGGATATTCTGAAGAGAAGTTGCAAAGGTTGGTTAATGAGTTTGGTAACGTATGTAAAAGAAGGAAGTTAAAAGTGAATATAGGAAAGAGTAAGGTGACGAGGATAACAAAAAAATTAAGTAACGGAAGATTGGATATCAGATTGGAGGGACAGAGTATGGAGGAGGTGAATGTTTGGTTT
>NC_069443.1:38728003-38774194 GCF_026875155.1 Cherax quadricarinatus | reverse complement strand
GGCAGGGTGAAAAAAGGGGTGTTAGCCGGGCTTTCCCCACAATGCTATGCAGGACCAGATTTTTTTTTTACGGCGCAGACCCATTCTTCACATGTAGGCCTATGAGCGCTTTCGTGCTAAATTTGAGGGCGCTAGAATTTTTTGGCGTAGACTAGGTTTGGACATCACCGACCCCGTAGATCTACGGGACGGACCGAAAGGGTTTAATTTAAAATTTTGCAAAAAGGATTCTCATTAGATAATCTAAACCCCCAAACAACGTGATTAAGTGTTTGCAAAAAAGCAAACAGAACCCTTTGGGGTTAAATCAAGAAGAAAAATAATAGAAGTCCCAAAGTTGTTCTTAAACTCTGAAAATTTTTGGTTTGGGCCTCATTTCGGTTTGCTGCACGTTCGGGGCACCGTATTGCAGAATGGATTAAATGCTTTGGAAAAAACATACAAATGAGGATACAAATTTGCCCCCATGTATCAAAAAATCTTCCCATGAGGTAGACTGAGGGTCCGAACTGCCTCTCTAAAAGGCTAGAATTGGGGGGGTTTTGATTTAAGTTTATAAATTAAAAAAACATGCTGGACGCTGCGTTTGGCACGGGACGCATTAGACGCTCTGGACGCTATTAGACGTCTGGACGCTGCTGCTCGAGCCTCAGCAGCCAGGAAACAAAAAATTTGGGGTTCTGTCATTTAATATAGTGATCACCAGACGATTTAGGAAAAGGGGTTTGTAAATCACAGAAACGGTAGGCGAAAAGGGTTCCTGCACTCTTCTTTCTCCAAAAAAAAAAACGCAAAACAAAACTTTGAGGGCCCTAAAGTGAAAGTTCAACTAATAAAACCCCACGAAACCAAAAAAACATGCCCCAAGAATACTAGAAGTAACCAAAATTTTGACAAAATTGAAGATCAAGGAAGACAGCCCGCTAACCCAAACACTCCCTCCGCTGCCAGACATCATTTAAACCCCAAGCCCGGGGAAAAAACCTTCTCCTCAATTGCTACACAGTTCTATTAAGGATATATAAAAGGATATCGCAAAGAATCAACACCAGAAAATAAAAGAATAACACAAGGACCCTAGAACTCAATTGTCTACCCAGAGGACCCCGTGTATCACAACCCCTCTTCCCCGGCCCACCAAGGAACAAAAAAAAACAGCAACAACAAACAGGCTAATCCCCCTCCAACTCCACTCCTTCAAAGGATTCCCCCATGTTAATCGGGTTGTTATTCCGACAATATAAAGGACACATCTTTTGCTTAAAAAATAAAATCAAAGATATCAAAGAAACACTCGGCGACGAAACCCAAGAAAACCCAACCTGGGAAAATAAGACCCAAACCTTTAAAGAGAAGATTACATGGGGAAAGTGTTGCACGAAAATACTCTAAAACGCTATGCCACCCACACTGGCAAATAAAAAACAATAAATATAAAGTTGAAAAAAGCAATCAAGGACTGGAATCAAACATGCACCCGACAAATGAAACCTTTGTTTTCCCAAGAGACAAAACGAACAAGATAAGTTGTTGATGCAGTTTTAAAAAAAGTCACCCCTTCCAGTGACAAAAACCCAAACACATGCAAAAAAAATGCATAGGATATACAGAACCACGTACAAGTCTCGTGCAAAACAATGAAATAAAAGAAACCTTTGCTGGAAAAACCCGGGAAAGTAAAAAAAGTTAATGATCCGACTTCATTCATACATAAAGAAAGGACTTAATTTAAATCACAATTACAATAAAAAAATGGATGTACAAAAATGAGTGTCTAAAAAAAAAAGTAAAAACCTTCTTTTCAGGCTGAAAAACTTAAACAGGAAAAAAATAATCGTGTTTCACGCGAGTGGGAAAATCTAGTAAGGAAAACTAAACAGGAAAACAATATACATCTCAAATAAACACGTTTTTCTCTCCCTTTCCTTAGAAAAGCTGACTTTTTTGTAACAGTTAGATAAGTCCCCTTAAAATTATACGTTGGGTATAGGTACGTTAATTATATTGTACATTATTTTTTTATTTTTTTTTCATCACTAGCTAAAGAAATACCCCCAATACCTATATTCTTTCTTACTACATAAATTGCTCAAAATTTTTAAAATTACAAAAAAATCTACTCCAATTAATAATTTTTTATTTTAAGTCCATTTAATTTTTGTTTATCACTACTTGTTTTTTATTCATTTTTTTTGTGTATGCAATTGGTATTTCCAATTATTTTTTTTGCAAGTCCCAAAAAAAACTTTTTTTGCTAGCTAGTACCAACTACCTCATTTTTTTTACTTTTTTGTGCAATAAACTGCTCAATTTTTTTAAATATTACAAATCAATCTTACTCCTAAACCAATATTATTTTAGGACCCCCTGTCCATTTAACTTTGTTTCCCATTATTTAAATTTTTGTCCCCATTTATTTTCCCCTTTTATTTTGCTTTATATAATACCCTATTTTATCATTACAATTGTTAAAAAAATAAAGGGTTGTTTTCTCAGGTGCTAAAGTAAATAATTCACAACTTTGCCATTTATTCAAAACTCCTTAGCTCATTATTTTAAATTTGTTAAATAATTCGGTGCTATTTTTTAGCTTAAGACTATTTATTTGTTTTTAAAACTTAATTCAATAAGATTCACTAAAAAATCTTATGTTACAAGCATTGTCCTATACCAACCTTTATTTAATGACTTAAATGTTCAAACGTTCTTGTAATTACACACTCAGAACAACAAAGGCACTTCTCAGTGCCAACAACAACAAAAACTATTTTTAACTACAATATCAATCTTTAAAAGCTTTAAAGAACCTCTTGCTTTACAAAATTTCCTTACATCCCATATGCCCATCTTTACACAAACGAAACATGGCTAAAGCCTGATAGTCAGTGTCATGCTTTCCTGGTTACACAGCCATACACAACTGTGGGCCCAGACCAAAAAGGGGGGGGCCAGCCATATTACCAGGGGACCAACTGAATGTATCACTAATACTTGACAAGGGATGAACATGGGGAATATAAAATACCCCAAATTCAAATCCAAATACCAAAAAAACCGCTAATTGAAAAACATTTACAGAGTTCCACGTAAAACATTGCCAATTTAGTCAAACCTAGGAAGTATGTAACTGTGACGCATGAACAAGATCACTTACTCCCTCAGGTGCTTCAATTAAACTCCTGAAGACCGGGGACCCACCGTTTACTGAATTCACAAACACAATGAGTAAGTAGTTGCTCCCAACAGTAACAAAACCTACAAGATTTACAGAGACTTTTTTTTTCCCCTCTTGACCAATCTGGCCCAACACCTTATTTATTTTTTTTTTTTAAAACCCCGGGCCGATTCCCACAAGGCGGGTGGCCCGAAAAAAAAAACTTTCACCATCATTCCTCCTCACGTTTGCCAGAAGGGTGTTTTTACACTACATTTTTTAAACTGCAACATTAAACACCCCTCCTTCAGAGTGAGGCACTGTACCCCTCTCCAGGATCAAGCCCGGGCCCTGCCGGTTTCCTGAACCCTTCATAAATGTTATTTTGCTACACTCCAACAGCCGTAAAAAGTATTAAAAACCTTTTTGTCCCCCATTACTCCTATCAAACACGCTCCGCTGCCTGCGGGAAAGTCCAACCCCTCGCACACAAAACCTCCTTTACCCCCTCCCCCCAAACCCCCCTAGGCCGACCCTACCCCCCTTTCCCTTTCCACTACAGCTGTACACTCTTAAAGTATTCTGTTTCGCTCCATTCCCCTTTACATGCCCAAACCCACCTCAAAAAACCCTTCCTCGCAACACCATATCCCCTTTTTAAAATCGGGATAATTACAGTAATCCCACAGACCACTCCCCTACTTTTTCATAAAAAACTTTGGTAAATTTTCCCCAAACACTACTAAAGTCCCTTTAGAAATTCACAATGAGGCAGCCATTAATAATTACAACGCATGCAAAAAATTTACTGGCCATGAGCTAGAAATTTAAAAATATTGAGAATTTTAATAATTTTTTAAAAAGACCCAATACCCCTATAACAAGCACGCCAAAAAAAAAACAGATGACGCTAAAAGGGCTGAACGTCCCTGGTTAACACCCAGCATTTTCAAATCCCTAAATACAAAACACCCCAAAATGAAAAAACAGTACAGAAAGGGTACATAACCCAAGACCAAACAAAACGTTTCTGTCAATCCTAAACCGGGGCCCATAAGAAGGGCAAAAAAATTGTATTATGAGAACAGATTTTCCAACTTAGAGGTGATAAAAAAAGACCGGAAAACCCTATCAAAATTCTAGGAACAAAAAAGATATCAGAAATAGCGAAAAAAATTAGCAAAATCAGATGAACCCCAACCCCACCAACAAAACAGCAAACAGATCAATGATTCTTCTCACTTAGGACAAAACCCTTTCCAATAAAATCCCCAAACTGATACCCCACCAAATGACTACCTCACTGAAATACCCGAAAAAACTGTTCCTAGCTCCGACTTTAAACCCCTACGAAGTTTTCCCTTTTTATCAACCGCTAAAAAAACAAGGCAGGAGATTTAAAAACCTTACCACCTTTAATACAAAAAGGTCACAAATGCTATCACCAACATTGCAACACCCCCCTTTAACAAATCCATTGAATCCCCACTTCCCCACAGTATCAAAATGAAGGGTCACCCCGATCCACAAAGGAGGGACCAAACAGAGTGAAAAAACTATGGCCAATATCCAATACACCCTCTCTCAAAAATCTTCGAAAAATTAATTTATAAAGAATCTACTCCTACCTTATCTCCAAAACATACTCAACCCCCGCCAATTTGGATTAGGCCCAAAAAAAAAATAAAGATGCTATTATACACATGCTAGAACTTATTATGCAATAGAGAAAAAAGAATCCCCCCTGGGTCTCATGACTTATAAAGTTTTGATACGTTAACCCATGACTTGCTCCACGTAAAATTTTCACACTATGGATAAGAGGGGACTCCCTCAAATACCTCAAATATACCTCGCAACGAAGCCCAAAATGTGTATGCAATGGGGGGAAAAATCTTCTGCCAACCAATTAAGTTGGGTCCACAGGGAAGGCCTTGGCCTTTCTCTTTCTCCCATACATAAATGACCTACCAAAAAACTTCGCAATTACCAAACCCACACTATTTGCAGATGACATACATACGTCTTCTCCCACCCGAGCCCCTAAAAAAGCAGCCAATACTGTAAAAAGAATTACAGAAAAATATCTACCTGGAGGGACTAACAAAACTTACACAAACATTGACAAACCTCTCATTTTATTTTGGGAACAGGCTACAGGGTCCCTCTTAACTAATGAAAACGGATCACTATCACAAAGCTAAAGAGGAAAATTCTTTGGGGAAACCCCCCTTGATAAAAGCTCAAATTTCATCCTATACAACAAATTTTCTAAGAAAATTTCCAAAACTTAGGCATACTATCGAAGATACGGTACTAGTCCACAGTCAGCCCTCCTGGCCCTATATCACTCTCTTATTTTCCCCTATTCACTATGGAATTTGTGCAGGGGTCAACAACAAGTAACCATTCAGACCCCTAATTTCCCAAAAAAAGCGCAGTTGAATGATAACAAATTCTCACATAGGGCAGCCACTCCACCAATATTTAAAACACTAAACCTATTACCATACAAAAATTATCTTATTTTCTGCACCTATTACATCTAGAACACTTAACTCTGATATTAACCCCCCCTCAAACACTCCTTGCCACCTCAACAGAACACATAACCCTAACCAAGGGCCCGATACTCTTTGATGTTCCTGTGTCCATCTCACACTATGCAAAACTCAATGCACAAAAAAGGCCCAAAATTGGAACTCTTACTGTAAATTTAAAAAAAACACTACCTTTTATAAATTAAGTCTCTTTCAAAGATCATTACTCACCCAAAACCCAAAAAAATACTGAATAATGAACCCCTTTTAAATTGTAATCTTAAATGTTTCTCACAATTAATCACTAAATGTTAAACCAAAAAACCCAATCTAACTTTATTATTTTTTTAAAAACATACCTAACAGAAAACTCCTTTTACTGAATTACAACAATGCATACAACCATATACCCGTTTTGTAATACTCACTTGTGCTTTATAGTAATCTGTTTACATTAAAGTTTTATCACCGATGTCATCATTGCTTAGTTCATCTTAAGTTAATTTTAAGCCAGCCCGTAATGCTATGCATAGTAAAGTGGCTTTTTATACTGCTCTTTCTGTTTTTTTTGTACCTCGGTATGTGTGCACAAATTTTTAAATAAATAAATAAATAAATAAATAAAAAGAGGATGTAAATAGCATGCAAAAAATATCTCGCATAGACAGCAATGGATTTAGGTTGGTAAAATTCAGATTCAGAAAGGATATAGGAAAGCACTGGTTTGTTAATAGAGTTGTGGATGAGTAAAAAACTCCCAGTCCGTTTTTAGAGCAAGGTGAATTTTGAAAAAAAGTTAGTTTAAAAACTGAGTGGGTGGGGGGGGTGAGTTGGACCTGAAGCTTGGTACAAAGGGCAGTTTTCCGGCTCCTTCCTTATGAATATGACTGGCTTAAGCCGGTGGGTGATTTGGACCTGTCTTGCATGGGCCAGTAGGCCTGAGGCAGTGTTCCTTCTTTCTTATGTTGTCTTCCTCCGACTGACACTTTTCCCCCCCCCCCTTCCCCGCCCCCTTCCCCCTTCCTTCATGCTTTTTTGCCCCTTGGGTCCTCCCCCCGAAATTCTATTTCTGGTTGGGAACAAGGGGCACTATCCATCCCTTCTTTGAGGTCCCTTTGTGGTGGGATGTTTACTGGGAATCGGGGGTCTTTGGGGGTGTCCCGAACCCCCTTTTAGAGCTTTTGGGGGTGGCTTAGGGTGTCCTTTGGGTGATGGGTATCTCTGGAGGCTGCCTGTTGGTTTGGGGGATGGGGGGCTGAGGGGGTAGGCCTTGTGGTGGAGTTTTGGCCACCCCTTTCTATGTTCTGATGGCTTAGGATTTCAGGTTGCTATCTAATTGCTGGTTTACTGGCTTGAAGGGTAAGGAAGATATGACATGTCTTTAAGAGCACTGCACGGGGGGTGCATAGGGGCTGTTTTGGCAAGAGGGGGGTGTACAATCCCTTTTTTCCCCCTGGGAGCTTTCCCCCCACATTCCCCCCACATTCCCCCCCCCAACCCCCTTGTTTTTTTCCCCCCTTTTTTTAAATAAAAAAGGAAACTTTATGGAACCCAAACCCTTGACTTGCTTCCTTCCAGACCCTTTCCTGTAGCACCCCCTACAGACTTTGGCACTCCTTCAGACCCTTTCCTGTAGCACCCCCTACAGACTTTGGCACTCCTTCAGACCATTCTTCAGACTGCTTTTCCAACTCTGTACCTTCTCCAGGTAATGTTTCATTACCCTTCTCTGGTACCGCAGTTCTGACTGACCCTTTAGACACTTCTGACCTCCTTGCAGCTTTGACTGTGATGCCAGCTTCTCTACATACAGTACGTCAGTTTTTTTGGATCGTACACGAGTCTGGACAGCCTACCTCTAACCTTCTGTCAAGACGACCTTGACTTGTTACTGATGACCCTACCTTGGTTTCCTCTCACATTTCTAAGAAACGTCCAGCTAAGCAATTCCTCTCTTCTTACACTCTGTTTCAAAGCCCTTAGACAAAATTCTTTATGCACCAACCAATTTCTACTACTGACTGTCTTTCTGACCACATCATCAGCAAGGCACTCTTATGGCATGTTGGGCAGAACATTTCCTTCCATGTTCTTAAGATTGGCACACAAGTTGTCACAGTACAAAATGCAGTGCAGGCACATAATCTTTCACTTGTTGGTATTGTTGACAGCACACTAGTTATGATTTGCAAGCAAGTCTCCCTTAATTCTTGCTGTGGATCTGTTGTCCTTCTACAAATGATAGTACAACACGACTTTCTCATGTGCAATAAAGACATTCTGGAGTAACTTGAGCTTCAGAATCTCCCGATCATTAAAGTTGACACATGCTCCTCTCTCATGGGCAGAGGTGTTATCCTTGCAATATAGTGATAGCCGTGAACTGCCACCATCTGTTTACGCAGCAGGACAATGCCTACAAGTACAGGTGGTGATCCCTACACTGTAACAATGTTGAAAATTCTGGTGCTTTGGCCTCCCAGCAAAATATTGTAATTCAGAGGCAGAATGCCCTGTCTGTGATGCTGCTGAGCATAACAGTCCATCCTGCAGCCACTCTCCCTCTTGCCTTAACTGCAAATAGGCGCACCCAGCCTATTCTTGCTGTTGCACAATTTTCTTAAGAGAAAGGATGATCCGTTGTCTTAACCCCTTAATTGTCCAAACATTGATCTACATTCTTTCTGCTAGCGCTCCAAATGTAGATTGACATTTTATTTTTCCTACCTCCAAATTTGGCTTGATAGGCCTGAGATGCCTAGTCAGTACAGAATGGGTCTTAACACTCAGTGCGCAGTATTAAAAAAATCTGGAACCACTTAGTACCTTGTGGGAGCACCAGTTCAAGTGATCGCCAGCTAGAGCAAACAGCATGGCAAACACCAGGGATTCACTGATGCCATGTCATATTAACACTCCCCTTTTGAGAGGAAAGTGATGTTGACCCTGAGTTTAGTAGCTTTGATATGTATGTGGCCACAAATGGTCGAGGAAATATCAAAAACCTCAATAATAACCCATGTGCAACATTTGTGCCACATTTTTTCAATTTTGGTACCACTGGTAGTGTTATCCTGCCAGATGTACTGTAACCTATGCCCTAAGTAAAGAGAAACAATTTTGGAACTCGGTAATATGTGTTTTGCTGGCTGGCTGGCTGACTGGCTGATGGTCTGACTGACCTGACTGACTGACCTGACTGACTGACCTGACTGACTGACCTGACTGACTGACGTGACTGACTGACCTGACTGACTGACCTGACTGACCTGACCTGACCTGACCTGACCTGACCTGACCTGACCTGACCTGACCTGACCTGACCTGACTTGACCTGACTTGACTTGACTTGACTTATTCACTCACTGACTAACTCATTCACTCACTGACTGACTGACTCATTGACTCAGGTATACCTAAGTACATCTATCATACATAGTGTAAAGTTTCTAAGATAACCAAAAAAGCCAGACACACTGCTATACTATGTAGATACATGAGGCATTATCATGGCTGGGAAGTAATATGCATTTCCACTTGTTCAGAAATCAGATGTGATGATTCTGAAATATGTGTAATACCTGTTGGTTCATGAGCGGCTCTCCAAGACGTATATCGATACATAAGCAGATACAGAGATAAACAGACAGACTGACATGTTTATTTGTAACAATGAGAATAAATAAAGCCAAGGTTCACTGGAGTAGTGCAGATCAGCAATACTGAGTGACTGCTTCATTAGCAGTGTTGAGTGATACTCTTGTCTGATACTGTCCTTAGGAGTTTCATATACTCCAACATGTCTGAAACATTGCTGGGACCTATAAATACTTTGTATATATTAATAGTCAAAACTATGTGACCAAGACAGGTGAATATGTTCACCTGTCAGTATGTTTGTGACTATAGTGGAACCCCGGTTTTTGTTTTTAATTCGTTCCAGAGAATCTGACGAAAACTAAAGCAATATTTCCCATAAGAAATAATGTAAATCCAATTAATCCATTACAGACACCCAAAAATGTTAACAAAAAATACATTTTATAGAGAACTATAGTGTTGCAGCTCTTCAGAGATTAGCTCTTCCCTGTGGTCGTCCACCAACTCTTCCACATCCTGGCCACTCATATCCAACCCTATGGACTTCCCCAAAGCCACAATAGATTCCACAACGGGCATAGGATTGTCAAATTTACACTAATGTTTATTAAGTTGGTAATAGAACTAGGCATTAAAAAACACAATAAAAAGTAAAATACATACACAGTACATTCATTATTTTTTGTTTTTTATTATAACATCGGCCGTTTCCCACCAAGGCAGGGCGGCATGAAAAAGAAAGACTTTCATCATCATTCACTCCATCACTGTCTTGCCAGAGGCATGCTTACACTACAGTTAAAAAACTGCAACATTAACACCCTTCCTTCAGAGTGCAGACACTGAACTTCCCATCTCCAGGACTCTAGTCTGGCCTGCCGGTTTCCCTGAATCCCTTCATAAATGTTATCTTGCTTACACTCCAACAGCATGTCAAGTCCTAAAAATCATTTGTCTCCATTTGCTCCTGTCTAATACGCTCACGCAGGCTTGCTGGAAATCCAAGCCCCTCGCACACAAAACCACCTTTACCCCCTCCTTCCAACTTCCTAGGCTGACCCCTACCCCACCTTCCCTCCACTACAGATTTGTGTACTCTCAAAGTTGTTCTTTTTTGTTCTATTCTCTCTACATGTCCAAACCATCTCAACCCCTCCTATAGTTTTGGTAATCCCACACCTCCTCTTAATCTCCAAACTATGGATTCTCTGCATTATATTCACGCCACACACTGCCCTCAGACATTACATCTCCACTGCCTCTAGCCTTCTCCTTGTTGCAACATACACAACCCATGCCTCACACCCATACAAGAGCATTGATATAACTATACTGTTATACATGCCCATCTATGCTTTCATGGATAAAGTTTTGTCTCCACAGACTCCTCAGTGTACCACTCGCCTTTTTCCCCTCATCAATTCTATGATTCACCTCATCCTTCATAGACCCATCTGCTGACACATCCACTCCCAAATATCCGAACACATTCACCTCCTCCATACTCTGTCCCTCCAATCTGATATCCAATCTTCCGTTACTTAATTTTTTTGTTATCCTCGTCACCTTACTCTTTCCTATATTCACTTTTAACTTCCTTCTTTTACATACGTTACCAAACTCATTAACCAACCTTTGCAACTTCTCTTCAAATATCCCAAAAGCACAGTGTCATCGCAAGAGCGCTTTGTGTTAGGTTCTTTATCTTTTAACCCCACACTCTTGCCAACATCCGAGCATCAGTTCTCTTACTACTCCATCTATAAATATATTGAACATTCCATGGTGACATCACACATCCCTGTCTCAGGCCTACTTTTACTGGGAAATAATCTCCCTCTCACCTACATACTCTAACCTGAGCCTCACTATCCTCGTAAAAACTTTTCATCACTTTTAACAACTTGCCTCCTATTTCATACATTTGCAACATCTGCAACAATGCCTCCCTATCCACCCTATCATATTCCTTCTCCAAATCAATAAATGCCACAAAAACCTCTTCACCCTTATCTAAATACTATTCACCTATGTGTTTCACTGCACACACCCTACCTTTCCTGAAGCCTCTTTGTTCATCTGCCATCCTACTCTCCATCTTCCTCATAATTCTATCAATAATAACTCTACCATATACAGTGACCCCGGTTTACGATATTATTTCATTCCAGAGTATGTTCAAGTGCCAGTACTGACGAATTTGTTCCCATAAGGATATTGTGAATTAGATTAGTACATTTCAGACCCCAAACATACACGTACAAACGCACTTACATAATTGGTCGCATTGGGAGGTGATCGTAAAGCGGGGGTCCACTGTACTTTACCATACACTTTGTCCTCTTTACCTTTATACAAAGGAACTATGCACGCTCTCTGCCAATCCCTAGGTACCTTACCCTCTTCCATACATTTATTAAATGAAAACGCTAACCATTCCGAAACTATGTCCCCTCCTGCTTTTAACATTTCTATCTTTATCCCATCAATCCCAGCTGCTTTACCCCTTTTATTTAACTCACTGCCCACAAACTTCCCCCAAACTCACACTGGTTTCTTCTCACTCCTATAAGATGTTATTCCTCCTTGCCCTATACATGAAATCACAGTTTCCTATCTTCATCAACATTTAACAATTCCTCAAAATATTCCCTTCATCTTCCCGATATCTCTGACTCTCCATATAATAACTCTCATCTCCTATTTTTAACTATAAAATTCATTCTTTCCCTAGGCTTTGTCAACTTATTAATCTCACTCTAAAACTTCTTATTTTCAACAAAATTTGTTGATAACATCTCACCCACTCTCTCATTTGCTCTCTTTTTACATTGCTTCACCATTCTTTTATCACATTCATTACTTACCTTAAAATATTTGTAGTCTTAATGTAGGGCAAGAGGTGAATAGTACCAGGGCTACATACACCTACCTACATAGCTACATGATATTTAATGCAGCCCAGAGCCATATTACCATAGACACACCATGCTCGCTGAGTTTAATCGTTTCTAACAACTACCTTTAGATGCCATCGTAAACAAAGGGAGAAGTAATGAATAATTCATGCCTAAAATTATAAACAAAAGCGTTATGTATTGAGGGGGGTGACGGCCAACACAGTCATACACGTTTTCTCTGGTAATGTTTTCCTCCACCCAACTACCACCACTCCATAGCATATAAACATTGCATGCTTATATGCTATGTAATGCATTTCTTACATAATTTTGAAGAAAATTTCTTAAATGGATTAATGAAAATGTCTATAGTAATGTAAAATAAGAATATAATGTACCCTAGAGTGATTATTATTACATATTAGTATTATAACTATGGTGTTAAGATTAGAGGGACACTTAATGATTTTAATATGTGCCTGCACAAAAACCAAGGTGATGAACAAAAACTGGGACAATATTTTGACGAAAAAAGTCGTCAAAAATCGAATTCGACGAAAACCAGGGCAAACGAAAACCAAGGTTCCACTGTATTTGATTACTATTTCAGTACCCAAACCTAGGTGGTGCCTGCTTCCACAATCGCCTCTGTACCCCTTACTCAGTCAACTCACCAGCTGGGCTCTGAGGTTCCAACCTAATCGTCTCTTACTGTGCCTACTTCTTCACCTTCCACTCAAATATTTCAGTGTCTATTGCGCCCCCTCCAGTCTAAACCAACTCCATGCATTCCTTCTCCAAAGTCTACATCTTCATTTATATCCCAGTCTCCTTCAGCCCCCAAACCACATGACATTCCCAAACATCGTTCTCTCCCTATCAGTGAGTCAGTCTTTACCTCTAGATGTGTCTGTTACTGTTGTGGAGGTTCATCCAGCCCCACATACAGGTGCTCCCTTGCCTGTCCCTCCAGAAACTTCTGCCTGCCAAGACACCTCTACCCCTTCTTTGGTGTTTTCCGTTGTCTCTCCACTTTTTATCCAAACTACATCATCTCCCTCTGCTGCCAAGCTCTCTCTCCCTTCTCTCTCTGAAACTATTGAAGCCATATCCACATTTGTTGAGGAGACTACACACATGATGGACACCAGTTCACCTGCCAACACTTCACATTCTCTCCTTCTGCGCCTTTCTTCACACTGTCATTCTTCATGGCATACCAATACTTCACTCCTTACTAGTTACCCATTGCCTCTGCATGTTGACTTAACAGACCCTTCTGATTCTGTAGACACCTACAAAATGTTACTGTTATGCTCTATTTAGTTGATCATGGCTTTTTTACAGGGGAATATTTGAGGCCTCAGGTAATTGGGGGTGAGCTTTAGGTATTGCTCTCCCAGTTTCTCCCCATTTGTGCTCTGCTGTTTTCCATCCCATGTCAGGCTGTATCTCATTACATTCACTGAATCCTTTTCCTGATGAATCTTTTAATAAAACTGCATTTCTTGTGCACCACGGTATGCCACATTCTTGGGCCCTTGTCCATACTTGGCTGCATTACACTGCAGCCTGCATCTACTTGGACATGTGGTATACTCTCTGCTCCTCTGTCTTTCTCCTTCTCGGGTATTATCTGTTGTGGATGTGGCATTTCTGATTTCTTCCCTACCTCTTCCTCTCCTTATACAAGGAGATTTTAATGCTTATCATTTCTTGTGGGAGGGTCTCGCTCTGACTTTTCTTCTTTTCCATGTTTTAAATACAGATGCTACTATTCATTTTGACCCCTCACATTTAAACTCTCTTTTGCATAAATCTCTCAATTTGTTGCTCTTCAACTTCAACCTACTTTATCTGGTTGGTGTTCCCTGATTTACATGACAGTGATCATTTTCTTATCCTACTTACTTTTCATGCATATTCTCGACCTCATGCTGGCAGTTTGAGCAGGTGAGTTGGGCAATTTACTCACGTTACCTCACTTTCTCCTTTGTCCTCAACTGCTGAGTTATTACAAGTATTTATGTCCTCTGTTATAACTGCAGCCTCGAATACAATCCCTCAGACCTCAGGTAGGCACCCTCAGAAATGCATGCCTTGGTGGTCTCCTACTTGTGCTCAAGGAAATGCGTTGGAAATGTGCTGCATGGGGCCAATGTCATTACAGTAAAACCACAGAGCGACTCCTTGATTTCAGGTGGGTGAGGGCGGTTGCCCGACATGTCGTCTGTGACGCTAAATACACTTAGTGGGGGGATTATGTTTCTACCGTCATTTTGGCTTTCTCTACGAGTGCAGTTTGGAAACAAGTACTCTCCAGATCCGGCTCCCATTCTTAGGGCTACTGGTGTCAGCATTACAAGCCCTCTTGAAGTTCCCACAGAAACTGGTAATCATACTGTCCCTGTCTCAAGGGCTGCACCATCTACGCCTCTCGTTTCTTTCCTCCAAGTCTGCTGGAGGGTTACTACCTTCAGACTTTTCTTCTAGTAGAGAAGAGCCTTTTATGCTGTGGAAACAAACACATATGCAGTTTAATGTGATCCTTTATTGACAACATTTTGCCCACACAGTAGGTACACTTCAGTCTGGGGAACACAAGGTGGTCATTGCAGTGATGTATAATGCACCACAGAACTGCAGGAGGCCAAGAGAGGAATATGAAGAGAGCAACAGAGCAATGGTGGATACACTTGCTGAGGTGGCAAGAAGAGCTCACTCCAGCAGAGCAAAGTTGCTGGTTATGGGAGATTTCAACCACAGGGAGATTGACTGGGAAAACCTGGAGCCACATGGGGCTCCCGAAACATGGAGAGCCAAGATGTTGGGCATGGTGCTGGAAAACCTCATGCACCAACATGTTAAGGACACTACCAGAGTGAGAGGGGAGAATGAACCAGCAAGATTGGACCTTGTGTTCACCCTGGGCAGCTCAGACATTGAGGACATCAAGTATGAGAGTCCCCTAGGAGCTAGCAACCACATGGTCCTGTGCTTTGAATACATAGTAGAGCTGCAAGTGGAGAGAGTAACAGGAGCTGAATGGGAAAAGCCTGACTATAAAAGAGGGGACTACATAGGGTTGAAGAACTTCCTGCGGGAGGTTCCGTGGGACAGAGAACTGGCAGGAAAGCCAGTAAATGAAATGATGGAATATGTAACAACAAAATGCAAGGAGGCAGTGGAAAGGTTTATTCCCAAGGGCAACAGAAACAACAGGAAGACCAGAACAAGCCCCTGGTTTACCTGACAGTGTAAGGAGGCAAAAACAAAGTGTAATAGAGAATGGAAAAAGTACAGAAGGCAGAGAACACACGAAAGTAGAGAGATCAGTCGCAGAGCCAGGAACGAGTACGCACAGGTAAGGAGGGAGGCCCAGCGACAGTTTGAAAATGACATAGCATCGAGAATCAAGACTGACCCGAAACTGTTGTATAGCCACATCAGGAGGAAGACAACAGTCAAAGACTAGGTGATCAGATTAAGGACAGAAGGTGGAGAACTCACAAGAAATGATCAGGAGGTATGTGAGGAGCTAAACAGGAGATTTAAGGAAGTTTTTACAGTAGAGACAGGAAGGGCTGTGGGAAGACAGCACAGAAGGGAACATCAAGAGGGAATATACCAACAAGTGTTGGATGACATATGAACAACCAAGGAGGAGGTGAAGAAGCTCCTAAGCGACCTTGATACCTCAAAGGCGATGGGACCAGACAACATCTCCCCATGGGTCCTTAGAGAAGGAGCAGAGATGCTGTGCATGCCTCTAACCACAATCTTCAACACATCCCTTGAAACTGGGCAACTACCTGAGAAATGGAAGACAGCAAATGTAGTCCCCATATTTAAGAAAGGAAACAGAAACGAGGCGCTAAACTACAGACCTGTGTCTCTGACATGTATTGTGTGCAAAGTCATGGAGAAAATTATCAGGAGGAGAGTGGTCGAACACCTGGAACGGAACAAGATTATAAATGAAAATCAGCATGGGTTCATGGAAGGCAAATCTTGTATCACAAACCTCCTGGAGTTTTATGACAAGGTAACAGAAGTAAGACACGAGAGAGAGGGGTGGGTAGATTGCATTTTCCTAGACTGCAGGAAGGCCTTTGACACAGTTCCCCACAAGAGATTAGTGCAGAAGCTGGAGGATCAGGCGCATGTAACAGGGAGGGCACTGCAATGGATCAGGGAATACCTGACAGGGAGGCAGCAACGAGTCATGGTACATGAAGAGGTATCACAGTGGGCGCCTGTGACAAGCGGGGTCCCACAGGGGTCAGTTCTAGGACCCGTGCTATTTTTGATATATGTGAACAACATGATGGAAGGAATAGACTCTGAAGTGTCCCTATTCGCAGATGATGTGAAGTTGATGAGAAGAATTAAATCAGATGAGGATGAGGCAGGACTGCAAAGAGACCTGGGCAGGCTGGACATGTGGTCCAGTAACTGGCTTCTCGAATTCAATCCTGCCAAATGCAAAGTCATGAAGATCGGGGAGGGGCAAAGAAGACCGCAGACAGAGTATAGGCTAGGTGGACAAAGATACAGACCTCACTCAGGGAGAAAGACCCGGGGTGACCATAACACCGAGCATGTCACCGGAGGACACATAAACCCAAATAACTGCTGCGCATACGGGCCCCTGGAAAACCCTGAGAATAGCGTTCCGATACCTTATAAGGAATCGTTCAAGACACTGTACACTGTGTATGTTGGGCCCCATACTGGAGTATGCAGCACCAGTCTGGAACCACCCTGGTCAAGCAGTCAAGAAGTTAGAGAAAGTACAAAGGTTTGCAACAAGGCTAGTCCAGAGCTCAGGGGAATGTCGTACGGGGAAAAGGTTGAGGGAACTCAAACTGACGACACTGAAGGACAGAAGGGTCAGGGAGAAAATGTTTAACGACATACAGATACTGCAGGGGAATAGACAAGGTGGACAAAGATAGGATGTTCCAGAGAGGGCCCACAGAATAAGGGGTCACAACTGGAAGCTGAAGACTCAGACGGGGTCACAGGGACGTTAAGATAAGATAAGATAGATAAGATTTCGTTCGGATTTTTAAACCCCGGAGGGTTAGCCACCCAGGATAACCCAAGAAAGTCAGTGGTCATCGAGGACTGTCTAACTTATTTCCATTGGGGTCCTTAATCTTGTCCCCCAGGATGCGACCACACCAGTGACTAACACCCAGGTACCTATTTGCTGCTAGGTGAACAGGAAAAACAGGTGTAAGGAACGTGTCGAATGTTTCCACCCGCCGGGAATCGAACCCGGGCTCTCCGTGTGTGAAGCGGGAGCTTTAGCCACCAGGCCACCGGGTCACCCGGAAGTATTTCTTCAGTATAGATTCGTCAGGAAGTGGAAAGCCTAGCAAGTGAAGTAGTGGAGGCAGGAACCATAATAGTTTTAAGAAGAGGTTGATAAAGCTCAGGAAGAGAGAGATAGAGGACCTAGTAGCGATCAGTGAAGAGGCGGGGCCAGGAGCTGAGTCTCGACCCCTGCAACCACAATTAGGTGAGTACAATTAGGTGAGTACAATGGGCTTTTTCAAGTCACAACAGATCTACCTGGGTGGAAGGTACGGGAGTATTTATAGTCAGGTTCAGAATGTTGAGGTCAGGTGGAGAATGCTGCATCTGATGATCCACTGGGTGGGGTTATAGAGTCTTGGGTAGCTTGGCAGGAGTATTGGACAAGTTGTGAGTAGACCTTCTGCAGTGTTCTATGTTCTTATGTGGGATAGCGATGAAGAAGTTTCTTGCCAAGTGGTTCAGCTATGTTATAGAAGCCATTGTTCTGGTTGAAATTGTTGGCTATAGAGATAAGCCTTTTATGCTTCTGGAACCAGAGAACACTTTCCACTTAACGATCGTCGGTGGTTGGGCCTGATGGCATTCATATTCATATGCTTCATATACATCCATTAACCCTCTTACATGATGAAGATTGAGACACTTATGCAGCATATGGAAATCTTTATTCAGGAAACGTTTCGCCACACAGTGGCTTCATCAGTCTTCCTCTTTGTATTGGACTGATGAAGCCACTGTGTGGCGAAACGTTTCCTGAATAAAGATTTCCATATGCTGCATAAGTGTCTCAATCTTCAACTTGTCGGTTTTTCAAACCATTCATCACAACCCTCTTACATCTTTTTAATCTTATCTGGTCGTAAGGCATTCTTCCCTAGCTGTGGAAAACTGTTGTTGTCCTGCCTTTTTGTAAACCAGGTGCATTGGGCCATGATGCCTCTTACTATCATCCTATACATCCTACTAGTGCAGTTTGCAAGTTGATGAAATGTCCAGTAAATAGATGTATGGTGTGGTATTAAGAGATGCACAGTAGTCTCTCCACTAGTCAATTTGGGTTTTGTAAGGGCCACTCCACTATTGACCCTTTACTCAACTTAGATAATAATGTTTGTGATGCCTTAGCTAGTAATTACTCAATCATCACAGTTTTGTTTTGTTTGTTTTTATTTTGAAAAGGCATATGACACTACTTGGAGATATAATATCTTGGCCCTGAGGCAGTCTGCCACTTTCCCTTAAAAACTTATCTGAGAGACATTTCTGTGTTCGGGTTAATATATAATTTGTTTTTCCAGATTTTGCCCAAGCTGAAGGTGTCCCTCATGGATGTGTTCTTAACACCACTCTTTTTCTACTTGCTATAAATGAGTGTGTGATGAATGGTTTGAAAAACCGAAAAGTTGAAGATTGAGACACTTATGCAACATATGGGAATCTTTATTCAGGAAACGTTTCACCACACAGTGACTTCATTAGTCCAATACAAAGCAGAAAGGTGTAAGGAGAAAAGGAGTTTGCGGTAGTCAGTCCCTCAGCCTGGAGTCGATGTGTTCAGTCCTTCAGTCTTGTAGAATATACAGTATATAAGCCACGTCTACAGCCCTATGCTGTATATTCTACAAGATTGATGGACTGAACACATCGACTCCAGGCTGAGGGACTGATTACCTCAAACTACTCCTCTCCTTACACCCTTCTGCTTTGTATTGGACTAATGAAGCCACTGTGTGGCGAAACATTTCCTGAATAAAGATTCCCATATGTTGCATAAGTGTCTCAATCTTCATTTGCTATAAATGATCTGGCCTCTGTTCTCCCATCTAATATTTGGTCATCACTTTTTGTTGATAACTTGTGCAGTCTGTTCTTCCCCACTACCGTGTGTGAAAGCTCATATACCTACAGTTTTTCTCACTCACTTTTTCTTAACCTCTTCCGGTCTTATTCTCAAGTCATTGCAATTTACACTGATGGTTCTAAATCCTCTGATCGTGTCGGATTTGCAGCAGTGTTCCCGGATATTGTTCTGGAAGGTCACTTATTAGACTCTGCTAACATTTTCACCGCTGAACTGTATGCAATTCTCATAGCAATTATACCTATTGTCCCCAGGCCTACCTTAACATTTGTGGTAGTCTGACTCATTTAGTGCTTTGAAAAACTAACAGAAAATTTAATTTGCCTCATCTTGGTTGCGCTGCATTTCTAGCTAAAACAGAAATTGTTTTCTGCTGGGTCCCTGGTCATGTTGAGGTTCAGGGCAACAAGCAGGCAGACTCTGCCATGTGCTCAGCAGTACATGACCTTTCAGTTTCATATAGAGGTATTCCATTCTCAGACTATCTTGCTGTAATCTTTAGCAACCTTCGCAACTATTGGCAAGAACATTGATCCGAGTTCCTCTTTAAGGGGGACTCCTTGTCGTGGTAAAGAGGCTATTGGTTTGAGGAACTGGACCTTTTGGTCTTCTTCCTCAGATCGAACCTAATTACCTCCCAATTCCTCCTTCCCTATCCCATTATCCCTTTCCTCCTCCCCTCCTATTCCTCCTTTTCCCTGTCCCATTTGTGGCTTCTGGGGTCCTCTCCTCTGGCATTATGGTTTCTAGGTAGAAGAGAGTGTACTGGGGTTCATCCCACTCCATGGGGTCCCTCGGGAGTAGTGTAGGTTGCCATGGAATCTGGAATCTCTGAAGGTGCCCTGCTTCCTTCCTGGATTTCCAGGAGGTGGGGCAGGGTGTCTTGCAGGTGACAGGTGGTTCTCTGGAGGTTGCCTGTCGGTTCTGGGAGGTAGCAGCCGAGGGAGGTATACTTTGTGGTAGGTATCCGACTGCCCTCTTTCGTCCACCGAGGTGGCTTAGTGAATGTGTGGTTGCTATACCAGAGCGCTGGTTTATAGGCGTGAAGGGTATGGTATGGCTCAGGTTCCACACTGTATCTGCACTGCTAGTGGTGTCGAGGTCCTCTTGGATGAGGGGTGGAACTTCTGGCCCTTTCATGCCTTTTAGTAACTCTCACTCTGTTTTCCCTCTTTTTTTTCTTTCTCTTTTTTTTTCTTAAAATAAGAAAGAGGTACCACCATCATGGAAACTTCGTTCTCTGACCTCCCCTCCTCCTCCCAGGCTTCTTTTTGTTACTGCATCCTGTTCAGACCCAGCTTCATTTTTGAACCATTCTCCAGACTTTTCCCATACCTCTGTACCTCCTACTGGTGATGCTTCATCACCTGCTACAGGTGCTAAGGCTCTGCTCATTTCTTGTAGTGCTTCTGATCCTTGCACATCTTGCAAACCGATGTCTCCTACTGATTATCTTTCAGACCACAATATATCGTTTCACACTCTTCAGAGCAGTATGTGCATTGTTACAGTTCAGAACACAGGCCAAGCTCATGATCTTTCCCATCTTCTATTGATAACATTCCTGTCACAGTTCACAATCATGCTACTCTCAGTTCTTGCAGTGGTACGGTGGTCTTACTACATTCCATTGTACAGCATGATTTTGTGTCTTGTGGTGACGATATTTTAGAGCAATTAGCCCTCCAGGACCTTCCGATTTTCAAAGTGGATACATATGCCCTACCTGCTCACAGGTAGAGGCGCTTTCCCAGTAACATCGCCTGCTTAACCTTTGACTGTCATGAGCGCCTGTGCTCCATTTATATTGCAGAACATCGCCTAGTGGTCCATAAAATGATTCCTATGCCCCAACAGTGTCAAAATTGTTGGTCTGCAACAGTGCCCAGTCTGCAGTGCAGCAGATCATGCTGATACATCTTGCAGTCTTCACCCATTTGTCTTAATTGCAATGAAACTTGCCCTTCTTTTTGCCACTCATGTCAGGTCTGTTTTAATGAATGTGAAATCTGTTGTCTTAAGGAGAATGAAGGCCTTATGCTATGGCTGTCCCAGCTCTGCCTTCAGGAGAGACTTCCTCATGTTCTTTATTCTCGAGTAGCTAGGAGACCTCCATCTTCGGCAGTCTCCCTGCCTACCAGCTCCTCCAGTGCTGTGTCTTCCAGGGTCACCTCCTGTCTCTTAATTCTTTCGTGGTTTTGCCCTCTGAAACCCCCCTCTTTATCTTTTCCTACCTCTACTTCTTCATCTTCTCGCTGGCTAGTTTCTCAGTCTGCGAGGCCTCGCATGCCTCCACCTTCTTCGCACTTCTTACCTGTGAAGTTGAACCTATCTCTTATGTCCAAGTCTCCTCGCATTTCTCCAGCACTTACAATTCCCCAACAGTTCTCCTTTTAGCCCCCTTTCTAACTCTCATGAAGGTGGAGGTTCAATCCCCTCGTGTGGTCCCCTCTTCTCTTGTTCCCTTCAAGGTTTCTTCTGCAGCCCCCTTCTGGCTCCCTTCCTCTTGTGTTCCCCCACAGGTCTCTCCTTCTGTCTTCTGTCCCTGCCAGCACATCTCTCCTGGTCCATACTCCCCTCCCCTCTGACCTCTTTGGTTCCCTCCATAGTCTCCTGATCTCTACTTGCTCTCCCTCACCTGTCTCTGAAGTCATAGTATCAGCATCTTCTTCTCTGCTGAAACACTTGATGCTATCTCCAACTATATTGCGGAGGCAAAACCCTCAATGGACTCCAGTGCACCCTCTTATGCCCCTTCTTATTTTTCACGACCCTCGCAGTAATCTTTCCCATCACAGCATTCTGATTCCTCCTTGCTTACACGCTTTCCATTGCCCCCACTCACTGACTTCACTGACCCTAATAGCCCATAGATTTTATCGTTTCTTATTGTTGGCATACCTATCTTTGTGAATAATGACTTATTTACAATGGAATATTCATGGACTCGGGAAATTGGGGAGAGCTCCAGGTGTTGCTCTCCAAGTTTTCCCCAGTGTGTGTTGGGTTACAAGAGCCCAAAATTCGTTCAGCTGTTATTCGTCCCATTTCAGGCTATGTGCTGTTGTATTCTTCTGATCTCTTTCCTGATAAATCATTTAATGAGAGTGCACTTCTTGCACAAATTGGTATACCAATCAACAGGTCTTTGTTCATTCTCTGCTGCATTATACTGCAGCCTGTATTTATTTGCACAGATGATATAAAGTTCTCTCTATACCTCTCCCTTTCCCATGCATTCGATATCTCGGATATTGCATTCTTGATCTCTTCTCTGCCACCGCCCATCTTGTTAGGTTATTTTAATGCTTACCATCACTTTTGGGGAGGGTCCCACTGTGACTCTCATGGTGATCAGTTGGAGACTCTTCTCACTTCTCATTCTCTTCATGTTATAAATATGGGTGCTCCTATGCATTTTGACTCACAATCAGTCTCTCTCGCACTGATCTTTCTATCTGCTCCTCGTCAATTGCACTTCAGTATGCTTGGCCTGTTCTCCCAGATTTGCATGACTGATCACTTTCCTATCCTTACTTCAATTACCTATTCCTGACCGCCTCGTAGCCCCCATTGGCAATTTGGATGAGCGAACTGGGACTCATACTCTTCTTCTTCCTCTGTTGATGAGCTGGTGCACCAGTTTTCAACCTTAGTTTTGACTGCAGTGTCACGTTCTACTCTTCAAACCTCAGGCAGGCATTCTCAGACATGCATGCATTGGTGGTCTCCTGCATGTGCCCATGCAGTAAGTTTGAAATGTGCTGCATTATCAATATAATCGGACCTCACATCGTCTTTTGGATTTTAAGTGGGCAAGGGTAATCACTTGCCACGTCATCCTCTTCAAGGGGGGCTCCTTGGCGTGGTGAAGAGGCTCTTTGTCTGAGGAATTAGACCTGTTGGTCTCCTTCCTCAGAACAAACCTAACTGTCCCCCAATCCCCCCTTCCCTATCTAATCCTCGCCATCCTCCCTTTTTCCTTTCCTCCTCCTCCTCCTCACCCCTCCCTTTTGCCCTTCCTATTTTTGGCCTTTGGGATTTTTCCCACTGGCACGCTAGTTCCTGGGTAGGGGAAAGGGTACCGGGGTCAATCCTATTCCATTGAGGTTCTTGGTGGTGGTGTAGTTTGCCATGGAATCTGGATAGCCTGGAGATGCCCCAATCCCTGTCCAGTCTCCCGAGGAGTGGCTTTGGGTGTCTTTCGGGTGATGGGTGTATCTCTGGAGGCTGCTTTCGGATTCTGGGGGTGGTGGCCAAAGGAGATATGCTTTGTGGCAGATATCTGGACGCCCTCTCTTTTGTCCACTGAGGTAGCTTGGCAGATATGAGGTTGCTATCCCAGATTGCTGGTTTACTGGCAAAAAGGGTAGAGTATGGCACGAGTTCCATGCCACATCTGCGCTACTTGTGGTGCTGAGGTCCTCTTGGGCATGGAGGGAGATTTTTGGCCTTTTCATTCCTCCTAGGAACTATCCCTCCCCAGTCCCCATTTTTTATTCTTTTTTATTTTTATTTTCTTTTCTTTCTTTTTTTTCTTAACAAAAAGAAAGAAGTAACCTAACCATGGAGGACCCAATCCATGACCCTGCTACCCCCGGGCCCCTTCTTGTTACCGCACCCCGTTCTGACCTCGCCTTGTCTTTTGACCACTCTTCAGACACTCCTAAGGCCCCTGTACCTCTTGCTGGTGCTGTTTCGTCACCCACTTCAGGTGCCGGGGTTTCGACTGACTCCTTCGATTTGTCTGACCTCCGCTCTCCTTTGACTATGCTTCTGGCCTCTCCCTCTACAGTGCGGCAATTTTTGAATCACTAGCCCGTCCCACATCGGACCAACACTGGTCCCACTCTTAAACACCAACAACAATTGCCCAATGATACTTCTTTGCCACCTTCTCGTTCTACTCAGAAAAGACCAACACATTGTGCTCTCCCTTTCCATGCTCAGTTTCGGAATGCACAATGGACTAAATTCTTTATGACTGGAGTTTACCTGGAGAGAGTTCCAGGGGTCAACGCCCCCGCGGCCCGGTCTGTGACCAGGCCTCCTGGTGGATCAGAGCCTGATCAACCAGGCTGTTGCTGCTGGCTGCATGCAAACCAACGTACGAGCCACAGCCCGGCTGATCCGGAACTGACTTTAGGTGCTTGTCCAGTGCCAGCTTGAAGACTGCCAGGGGTCTGTTGGTAATCCCCCTTATGTGTGCTGGGAGGCAGTTGAACAGTCTCGGGCCCCTGACACTTATTGTATGGTCTCTTAACGTGCTAGTGACACCCCTGCTTTTCATTGGGGGGATGGTGCATCGTCTGCCAAGTCTTTTGCTTTCGTAGTGAGTGATTTTCGTGTGCAAGTTCGGTACTAGTCCCTCTAGGATTTTCCAGGTGTATACAGTCATGTGTATCTCCCACCTGCGTTCCAGGGAATACAGTTTTAGGAACCTCAAGCGCTCCCAGTAACTGAGGTGTTTTATCTCCGTTATGTGCGCCGTGAAGGTTCTCTGTACATTTTCAAGGTCAGCAATTTCACTTGCCTTGAAAGGTGCTGTTAGTGTGCAGCAATATTCCACCCTAGATAGAACAAGTGACCTGAAGAGTGTCATCATGGGCTTGGCCTCCCTAGTTTTGAAGGTTCTCATTATCCATCCTGTCATTTTTCTAGCAGATGCGATTGATACAATGTTATGGTCCTTGAAGGTGAGATCCTCCGACATGATCACTCCCAGGTCTTTGACGTTGGTGTTTCGCTCTATTTTGTGGCCAGAATTTGTTATGTACTCTGATGAAGATTTAATTTCCTCGTGTTTACCGTATCTGAGTAATTGAAATTTCTCATCGTTGAACTTCATATTGTTTTCTGCAGCCCACTGAAAGATTTGGTTGATGTCCGCCTGGAGCCTTGCAGTGTCTACAATGGAAGACACTGTCATGCAGATTCGTGTGTCATCTGCAAAGGAAGACACGGTGCTGCTGGGCTGACATCCTTGTCTATGTTGGATATGAGGATGAGGAACAAGATGGGAGCGAGTACTGTGCCTTGTGGAACAGAGCTTTTCACCGTAGCTGCCTCGGACTTTACTCTGTTGACGACTACTCTCTGTGTTCTGTTAGTGAGGAAATTATAGATCCATCGACCGACTTTTCCTGTTATTCCTTTAGCACGCATTTTGTGCGCTATTACGCCATGGTCACACTTGTCGAAGGCTTTTGCAAAGTCTGTATATATTACATCTGCATTCTTCTTATCTTCTAGTGCATTTAGGACCTTGTCGTAGTGATCCAATAGTTGAGATAGACAGGAGCGACCTGTTCTAAACCCATGTTGCCCTGGGTTGCGTAACTGATGGATTTCTAGATGGGTGGTGATCTTGCTTCTTAGGACCCTTTCAAAGATTTTTATGATATGGGATGTTAGTGCTATCGGTCTGTAGTTCTTTGCTGCTGCTTTACTGCCCCCTTTGTGGAGTGGGGCTATGTCTGTTGTTTTAGTAAACTGTGGGACGACCCCCGTGTCCATGCTCCCTCTCCATAGGATGGAAAAGGCTCGTGATAAGGGCTTCTTGCAGTTCTTGATGAACACGGAGTTCCATGAGTCTGGCCCTGGGGCAGAGTGCATGGGCATGTCATTTATCGCCTGTTCAAAGTCATTTGGCGTCAGGATAACATCGGATAGGCTTGTGTTAACCAAATTTTGTGGCTCTCTCATAAAAAATTAATTTTGATCTTCGACTCTCAGTCTGGTTAGCGGCTTGCTAAAAACTGAGTCGTATTGGGACTTGAGTAGCTCACTCATTTCCTTGCTGTCATCTGTGTATGACCCATCTTGTTTAAGCAGGGGCCCAATACTGGACGTTGTTCTCGACTTTGATTTTGCATAGGAGAAGAAATACTTTGGGTTTCTTTCGATTTCATTTATGGCTTTTAATTCTTCCCGCGATTCCTGACTCCTATAAGATTCCTTTAGCTTAAGTTTGATGCTTGCTATTTCTCTGACCAGTGTCTCCCTATGCATTTCAGATATATTGACCTCTTTTAGCCGCTCTGTTATTCTTTTCCGTCGCCTGTAAAGGGAGCGCCTGTCTCTTTCTATTTTACATATACTCCGCCTTTTTCTTAGAGGAATAAGCCTTGTGCATACATCGAGTGCCACCAAGTTAATCTGTTCTAGGCATAAGTTGGGGTCTGTGTTGCTTAGTATATCTTCCCAGCTTATATCGGTTAGGACTTGGTTTACTTGGTCCCACTTTATGTTTTTGTTAATGAAGTTGAATTTGGTGAATGCTCCCTCGTGACTAGTCTCATTATGTCGGTCTGGGGCTCCACGCATACATGTCTGAACCTCAATTATGTTGTGATCTGAGTATATTGTTTTTGATATGGTGACATTTCTTATCAGATCATCATTGTTAGTGACGATGAGGTCTAGTGTATTCTCCAGTCTATACTGGACATGTATATACATTTATACATGATTATAGGACTTATTCCTACATGTTTTATAATGACTCCGACGTTTTGTTTAATAGTCGGTATGTTTTTTTCCGTAAACTGATTGGCTTTATTTCAGTAGAATTTTGTTATATCAGTGTGTTAAAATATATTTTGATTTTTGTTTTTTGTGTGTGTACTGACATTGTCTGCCACGGTTTTTTGATTTGCTAATTGTCGGTTGTGTTTTTTTTTCTTATTATGGTTTATGTGTATGTTGCTTTTAAATAAAATATAAAAAAAATATATTAAAGGTCAGAAGAACGGGGTTTGTTTGTATAACCAGGTTTACCTGGAGTTTACCTGGAGAGAGTTCCGGGGGTCAACGCCCCCGCGGCCCGGTCTGTGACCAGGCCTCCTGGTGGATCAGAGCCTGATCAACCAGGCTGTTGCTGCTGGCTGCATGCAAACCAACGTACGAGCCACAGCCCGGCTGGTCAGGAACCGACTTTAGGTGCTTGTCCAGTGCCAGCTTGAAGACTGCCAGGGGTCTGTTGGTAATCCCCCTTATGTATGCTGGGAGGCAGTTGAACGGTCTCGGGCCCCTGACACTTATTGTATGGTCTCTTAACGTGCTAGTGACACCCCTGATGCAGTACAGTGAATTAGTACCCATTCCTGATAAAACCACCGAAACGGTCGCTAGTGCTTTCCGTGGTATTTCAAGAAAAAAGAAACTAATGAAAGTCACTCCACTCCACTAAGTACCATTATAATACTGGTTAGTTGCTACTACAACACTGTATTCTGCTATTCACTGGTATCACTAGATTATATGCGAGTACACTAGCAGGCCAGGAAGATTATTAAAACAGCTGACCACTGTGGTAAGTTTCTGGCGACTTCTGGCACCTGCCTCTATAGGCTTATCACTTCATTTACAAATTCACCTGTTTTCAAATGACACTTTTTTTCTAAATGGCACTAAAGCTAACCTATGGCACTGAGCTTGACTCAGACCAACAAGGGGGTGGCACAGCTATATACTACTCAGACCAACTAGAATGTATCACTCATACTTGCACAAGGGATGAACATGGGGAATATATAATAGCTAAATTCAAATCCAAATACCTACAAAAACCTCTCACAGTGATAAACATCTACAGAGTTCCACAATCAAACATTAGCCAATTTAGTCAAAACCTAGGAAGTATGATAACTGATGCACGCATGAACAACGATCACTTACTACTCTCAGGCAGGCGCGGATATAAGGGGGGGGCCCGGGCCCCCCCCCTTTGGCCCTCTTTGGGCTTTGGGCCAGTGTCGTAGCTGGGTTTTCATTTTGGGGCGAGGGGAAGGAGGGGCCAATCCTTTACATGGCGGGGGCATGCCCCCCCGAATTTTTTTGAGAAAAGGGAAATTTTTATAATAAACATAAATATATATTAAAAGGGAATTTTAAATAAATATAAAAAATTTTACTTTTCAAAGGACAAAAAAATTTCCTTAGGCAAACCCTTTTTAAAAAAAGGGGGGGGACCCCCAAAAAAGTTTTCCTTGGAGGGGAAAAAGGGGGGGGCCGGGGGCCCCCCCCCTTGGTTTTGGGCCCTTTGGGGGCCATTTAAAAGGGGGGTTTTCAATTTTGGGGGCAAGGGGAAGGGACCAACCTTTAAGGGGGGGGGCCCCCCTCAATTTAAAAAAACCCTTTTTAATTAAATATTTTAATAAATTTTAATTTAATTATATAAAAATTTTTTTAGACCCCCGGCCAATAATCTTTTCGGGGGGGGACCCACATAAAATTGAAGAGGGGGGGGCCCCAACACCCCCGAGGCAGGCACTTTTTTTGGGGATGTTTTAAAGGCCCCCCTTTTGGAAAGCCCAGACCAAAACCCACCCCTTTCAAAAAAATGTTTTGGGGTTGGAACTTATAAAAAACTTTTGGAAATTTTATTTTGGAAAATAGTTAAAAAAACTGGAAATGCCTCGGGTTTGGGAAAAAAACCCGGGGCGGCACCTTAAAACCCTCCCAAAACGGGGTCCCGGTTTCCCCTTTGTTATTTTAACCCAATTTAAATTTAAAATTTTATTTGGGAAAATTTTTAAAAAAAGGGTTTTGGGATTTAGGGGGGTTAGAACCCTAAAAAGGGGTTTTTTTGGGGCTTGAGGTAATTTTTTTAAATAGAAAACCCTTTAAAAATAGGTATTTTTAGGGCCATATTTAGGCCAAACACTGGGAAAAGGTAAAGGGGAAAACCTGGCCAACCTTTTTTGAAAGGGGGAAAGACCAACCCTAGGATGGGGGTTGGGGGGAGAACTGGCCCCTTTTTTACGGGAAAAACCCTGGGGGAAGCCCGTGCCCTTGACCCCCTGGGAAGGTCCCCCCGGTATCACAAAAAGGCCCCCCAACGTGCCCAATCTAACCGGGGGTCGAAGGGCCCCCCGATGTTACCGTTTTTGACCTCCCCCAACAGCCCCATTGTATGACAAAAAAATTTCACTTTTTTCCGTGGGTTTCCTTTGGCCAAGTTTTAGGGAAAAGGAGTTGCCCGGTTTTTTAAAACTGGGGGCCCCCCGGCGTGCGGCGAGAGGGGCATCCCCAGTAAGTCCATTTTGTCCCCAGAGCGTCTGAAACCCCCCAAAAATTGTCTGAGTTGAAATTGGGTTATTTTTGTGGATCCTTTACCTTTGGTTTTTTGGAAATTTCTGGGTGCAGGCGGGGCCACTTTATTAACGATTGAAATATTGAGGAATTAATGCTCTCGGTTGCACGTGGTTTCTGGGGGGAAGGGTTCCAAAGGGGCTAAAGCTAGGTTGGGAATTTAAAGATCAGGAAAAATTGCTGCAACCCCGGGAGAAAGTTGGCCCTTTTTTTCGTGCATGGGGGCGGTTTTCTTGCAATCCCAATATTTGTGAAAATCTGTCCTTTTAAGCCATTTGTGGGCAAAAAGGTTCCCCCCTCAGAGCTCGGTGTCAACGGATTTTGGGCCGGGGTTTAGGCGACTCATTTGGAGGAGTCCCCCAAATTTTCCCCCAAAAGTGGTCCTTAAAAAAAACCGGTGTTGGGGAATGCTGGGTTTAAAGGCTTCATAGCTAGGCCACATTTTGGAAACCCGTTTAACAGAGTTAGGTTAAGCTACATAGTTTAGGCCACCGTTAGGAACCAGTTTAAAAAAGGGTGGTTTAAGTTAGCCAACAAAGGTCAAATTTACACAGAGGCAAACCCCAAGCTGACTTTAAACAGAAGTTGTTATTTCCCAGTAATTTACGGGCAGGCCAGGTAGGCTAGAGAAAGCTTTTTGAATTTAATTATTTACGTGGATTAAAGTAACCCCAGTTTAGGAGACTTGTGTGTTGATTATTTTCAGGGTTTTTGCAAGGTCCCACAGTTGGGCTGGGCTTTCAAATTTTAAAAAGGTTTTATAGTAGCTAGAACA
The DNA here is from genome assembly GCF_026875155.1 of Cherax quadricarinatus. Lineage (NCBI taxonomy): Eukaryota > Metazoa > Arthropoda > Malacostraca > Decapoda > Parastacidae > Cherax > Cherax quadricarinatus. Next base: position 38,743,944 of record NC_069443.1, on the reverse strand, counting down.
GTTTTAAAACCTAGTTATTTTTTTACAGGGGGGGAAACCCGGGTTTTAAGTTATAGCACACTAGTGGGTTGGGGATTTTCCTTACCCAACCATCCATCCCTTAGACAAAAGTAAGGGGGCACGGGGCCGGGCGGGTTTTCCATACTTTATTTATTTACTTTTACAAGTTGAATTGTTGAATTTGCTTGTTTAAACCCAAAGGGTGTTTTTAAATTTTTGTATACTGAAACCTTTTATTGTGTGTTTTCACCCAACGATTTCCTTTTTAAAATGTGGGCTTTGTGAATTATCCCTAAAGACTGGGTTTTAAGCCCCTTTTATTATTTGCTGGAAAATTGGGAAATTTAAAAGTGCTAGATTAGTTTTCACATCGTTACACTTTTTTATTTTTGGGATTTGGGAGCTAAAAAAGTTTTCTTTTTTGGGTTTCATGGGTAAAAGTCAATATAAAAAAGGGGGAATTTTTAAAAACTTGTTGAGGCTTAAAGGGACTCGTTCATTGTTCCCTAACCCGTGAGGGTTCTGTGGGGGTGGACTGGGAAAAGTACAATTAGTTCACATTTCCTTTCAAAAAAACTTCGAAATAGCAGATGGGGTTTTCAGGAGAGTCTGGTTCAGTTTTAAAAAAAAATTTTAAAAACGTCAGTAGCAGCATAAAAAAGGGCTTTCGAACAGAATGCGTAACGGTTGAAAGGCTACTTGCCAACCCCCATTTAATGAAGGATGCGATGATTTGCAAGACTCCCTTAAAGGGTTTTGGGGAAAAAAAAGGGAAACCCAAATGAATGAGATTCTCAGAATATGAGCAAAGGCTTTGAGGATGGAACCCCGGGGGGAAGTCTTCAGGCAGGCTAGGGGACGTTGGGATTTAAGGATGTTTTGTAGTTGTCTTGGGAAAAAAAGAATATTTTCCAAAGATAATTTTAAGTACTTTTAAAGGTTTGTATTCCAAGGGGGGGGTTAAACCCCGCTTTTTCCCAAAAACCCAACCCACACCCCTGTCAAATGTTGCCCAATTTGGGCCCAGTTAAATTTTCCCAATTTTCGAGGGAAACCCTTAACAAAAGTACATTGCTTTCTGGGGATCATTTAGACCCCAAGATAGTTGCCAGAAACGATTTGTGATGCCTTTCAATTTGGGCAGTATTTGCGGTCGCAGCTCAAGGGTAAACCCTGGCCCTGGTCCGGCACTACCTTTTTTGGGAAACTAATTACCAACATCCCAAAAGCCCAATTAAAAGGGACATGTTTGGCAACACTGAGGAGAAAAAAAGGTACCCTAAAACTTTATGGTTGTTGGATTAGAGGCTTGCCGACATGCGTCAAACCCTAGAGAATTTCCCGTTTTAAAGATTATGAGCTTGAAAAACAGTTTAAGAGTTTTGGCTGATGAGAATGATTCAAAATGGGTCCTTGGGCCAGGGGGTTCAGGGGAAAAACTGGCTAGCACGCAGTGCATGAGTTCCATTTAAAAATTTTCGGCAAATAGGTTCACGTTTTAAAAAAAAAATTTTTTGAAGGGTTAGGGGAAATCTAAATTCTAAACCTGGAGGTTTGGTGGGGGGGAAAAAGAAAAATTACCTCCCCAAGGGGAAAAAAGTGGGGAAAAACTTCCCCAAAACATTCGAAAAATAGCCCCTAAACCCCCTTTAAAACAAAGGGTTTGGCAGGTTATTATGCCCGGGGCGGGGTCCCCCACCCACAGGGCCGGGGGAGAAGCCAAAAGCGGCCAGTATGAGACGGTGCGTTTTTTGTGAGGGGGAAAAACTCGCAAATTTTTCCCCGGGTGTCAAGCTTCACCCCCCTATAACCAAAGGGTTCAGCGACAAAGGGGGATTTGGACTTTTTTTTAAGTGTTGTGGGAAAACTTTTTTCCCCAGGGACTGTAACACCCCAGGTTCAAAAGTGTCGGGGCGCGGGAAAGGGAAGCCCCCACATTTGCCCCTGTGTTAATGATCCCAGATTGGGCACAAGTTAAGGAGAGCAAACCGCAAAAAAGGGGCCCCGGGGGCCCCCAAGCCAAGTCGGAAGTAGCGATGAGTTTTTGGGGGGAGTACGGCCCCGAGAATTTGTTTGGTGAGCATTTTTAAAGGTCGGTGGCCTTGCCCCAAATTTTTTGGCGGTGGTCGCGAACGGAAAAAGTCGGGAAAGGGACCCGTTTGTTCTTCGACGTGGGGCACGGACCCTTCATAGCAGGGGGTCTAGAAAACTGGGTTTTGAAGCTGGGGGACAGTTGGTAAATTTTGAATGAAGGGGGAAAGGGTTTGGGGGGGGAAGTCCCAGGGCAGGTTTATCCAGTAGTCAATGTGGGGTTGGGTTTAGGGCATCGACAAAAATTTTTCACCCTTGATGGTTGAAGGGGCCCTCCCCAATATCATTACCACTAGGGACGGGCTGCAGCAGTCAAACGTTTGGGCCCAGTTGGGTGGGGAAGTTTGCAGAAAAAGCCATTGCAAAAGGGACAATGTTAGAAAATGTAGGCATCTTGGTAGGAGGGGTTCCCAGACGAGTTGTGTTACGGGGAAGGGTTTCAAGGAGGGTGGGGGCCCTGTACAGGCCCCCAGGGGGGTTTTCATTTTGGGGGCCAGAGTACCAGAAAAACTTCTGCGCCCCGGGGAAAAGGGAAAAGGGGCTCGGGGGTATTTACAGTGACTGGGCTGAAAGGGTTTTGTTTGCGGATGGGTGTGCACGAAGGTATGTCAGAGGCGCAAGTTGGAAAATCCGACAGTGAGGGGGTCCATAAAATAGGGGGCCCGGATTTAGTAGGGTTTTAAAGGTGACCCCCACCCCCCAAAACACGAAGGGACGTATCGAGGTTACTTGACCATATGCATTTCGGGGAAAAGGGGCCCGTTTTTGGGGGGTGGGGGACCCCCAAGGAAAAAGGGCCCAAACCAAACGCTGCCCCTAATTTCAAGAGGGCCCCTGGTCTTTTGGTTTTCTTTGGTAAAACAGCCTGCCAAAAAAGGGGTTTGGGTGGGGAAATATGTTGATATTTTTAAAGGGAAAACAGCTGGCCCTTGGGTTCTTTTGAAAAAGGTGAAAATTCCAGCCCGGGGGAAAAACCCCCCTTATTTTCCACACATGGCGTCCCAAGGGTCGGTAACCACTCCTTTCAGAGTAGTCTTAAAAGCACCCGCAGGTGAGTCCCGAGAGCCATCGTTGAACGAGGGCTGCTCCCCAGGGCCCTCCCTGACGCGAAATTACCCAAAATGTTTTGTTGGATTCGGGCCCAAAAACATTTCGCCTAGCGGCAGGCAACATTAGCAAACCCTTCCCTACGTATTGGGTTGCGAAACAGGACGGGAAACTACAAAAGGGTTTCTTGGGGTTTGGCAAACGGGAGGTCCCCAAAACCCCCCAAGGGGTTGTCCCCTTTTGTTTTCAGGGCAGTTTTGTTGGTCCCATAGTTCCCCCTTTTACTTTTACAGGCTACCTTTAAAACTCCCACCTTGTGAACTGAAACAGCCCACTTAAAGAATTTAGGGAAGCCCCCATTTTATGTAGAAAAACATGAAAGGTTTACCCCCTAGAGAAGGTGTTGAGGGAAAATTTTTTCCCGAGAGTCTAATCAGGAGATGCTCTCGGCAATACCCATTGAGGAAGGGTGACAAACTTTTCCCAACGTTGGGGGGCCGGTGGAAGGGGATTTATGGGCTACTCAGGGGCTGGGGGGAAAACATCGGGGGTTGGGGGAGGGAAAGGGGGAAATAAAGGGGAAGACGGGGATTTGGCTAAAGGGGAAAAGGGAGGGGGAAGGGGAAGTGACCAGGGGGTCTTTGCTGACAAAGGCAGATCCCTTCGCCCTTTTGGGTTTGTTGCCCACCCATCCCCATTTGGGGGGGAAAGGAAATTAGTGCAACGACCTGGGGGGGCTAAACCTGGGTTTGGGGAGGACCCACTGCCAAAAACCCAGTTCCCGGAGGGGGGATCGGGTTTAAACAAAGCCCTAGCGAATTGCCGAGTTCACATTCCCCAGGTCCATCGGGGGCACCGGGCGGGTTATGATTTGCCTTTCTTCTGTGATGCCTCCTCCAGGGCCCTTGGGGCATTTAGCGTTTTTGGGGGCCGGGGGGACCAAGCCCAATTTTGGCACCATTTCGTGCGGGGTCCCCCCTGAAAGGAAATTGTGGGAATCCCAAAAGCTAGAGCTCACGGCGATGTTGTGGGAGAAAGATTGGGGAAGTATGTAGGGATTTTGTTGAGTAATCTGAGGGTGACACACACCAAATGTATGGACAGACTCGGAGGGGGGCCTTACACGGGGGGGGGGGTCCGGAATGAGGGGTTTCAAAGCTCCCCTATGTCGGGAATGGGAAAAGGAGAATAGGGGGAAACAAGTCAACGTCAAAAAATTTGTAGTCCCTACAGTTTCAAAACCAGCCGACCTGATAAGCCGGGGGGTTGCCACACGGGAAAGCTGGGGAAAAAGCAAATTTTTGGGTTCAAAGGCCCGGGACTGGTTACCAAAAAGGGGTTGCTGGCCCGAGCAAAAATTCGTGGGGGGAAAACCAGCAGCATATTTCTTTTTGCAGGGGAACACGACACGGGAATTATTTGACCCCGGGGCGTACTCCTCGTGGAGAAAATTATAGGAGTCAGGGAAAAAGGGTATTTCGTTTGTGGGGAAAAGCTGCTGACAAGGTAACCCAAGGTCGCAGTTGTCTCTCGTGGGCCCCAGAGAATTTTGGGAAAAGGCAGTCCCAAAGGGGGGGTTTTCCCAGGAGTGCTAAAAGTTTGCGCCCCGGCAGCAGGTTATGGCGTCGGGCCCGGGTTTTCCAAACGATGACGCTCGGGGAAACCCCCACCCCCCCCAAAATTGGTTCACTCATTGGGATTGTTCCTAATCTTGCGGGGTATAAGATGCGGGGGAAGAATAAAAACTTTGACCCTTTGCTAGGGGGGCCAAATTTTCCCGTGCTGCGGGAAAAAAAGGGGGGGAGGGGCGCAGAGCTTTTTGATACAAGATGCCCATCAGGGGAAATTTTACAGGGGGGGGGTTTGGAGGATACCTCACCTCCCTGTCAAAATTACTGGGTACTAAAGGGGTTAGAGCGGGCCGTCAAAAGGGTGCAAAAGATTTGCACGGTTCCCGGGCCCTTTACAATGGGAGGCCCTACCATACCCAGGTCCCCCCCGGGCCCCTCAGGAGGGGTTTCATAGTGACGGGCCCCTTTTGGGGGGGGGTGGGAAAATTAACTATACTGGGGCTATCACAGAAAAAACCCGGGAGACTTTGGGTGGGGCCTCAGAAAGTATATGTCTGCCTGTTTACTTTTTCCACTCTCGGCGGGGCATTTGGTTGCAGAAGATATGACAAAAAGAGGGGCTTTCGTGAGGTTTTTTCAGGAGGTTTTCTGCCCAAATTTTCGTGCCCGGATTGATTATCTCGGGGCAAAGGCACAAGCTTTGGGTGGCCCAAAAAAGTTTTCAGGAATTTTTTGGGACAACGGGAGAAGTTCGGGAAAACCTGAAGAGAATGAGTGTGGTGGAGGGTTATTTGCCCCAGGGCCCCCCTGGCAAAGGGGGTTTTTATGAAAAGCTGGTGGCACAGTCAAAAAAGGGCATTCGGATGGTCTTGCAAGGGGGAGGGTTTAGCTGTGATGAACTGAGGGAAATGTTTTGTTGGATAGAGGCAAGAGTTTTAAAAACAGGCCTCTGACCTTTCGTACAAAAAAGGGATTGACGAGCAAAAAGCTCTCACCCCAATCACTGCTGTTTGGGAAAAGGGGGTTGAGCCCCTTCCCCCCAAATTTTTTAGTCAGTCTTCCAAGGAGGGATTATTATGGGCCGGGTGGTCCCCCCATCAATGAAGAACTGCACAGGGTCACAACAGACTGGTGAACATCCTGGACAATTTGGGAACCCCGGTGTGGGCCCGGGATTACTTGGGCAACCTTGCAGGAAAATTTCTTTTGGTGCCCAAACCCCCAGGCAAAAAAGATGATGCTAAGTGAAAGGGGGCCTGGTGCTAGAAAAATCCCAGGCACCCCGGGCATACTGGCCTCTTGGGCCCGGTAGTTTTTCAAACCCCCCCAGACAAGGCCCGGGCGGTTGAGAATGGGGAAAGTGAGAATAACGGTTTTTCGAGCTATAAACCCATCAACAGGGGTTTAAATCTCGGGTCCCACCGGGGGGGCCGGGACATGGAAAAATTTGACCAGAGGTTGGTGAGCTGAGCGGGGCCCGGGCAACCCGTGAACGGGCTCAAGTTTTGGGCCCCTGGGGGGGCCCGCGGGGGGCGGGCCTTTATCTAGGGGCTTCACGCCTAAACCTTTGCCGGCGGGGGGGATGTGGGAAATTTTTAAAAAATTTTGGGCCAAAAAGTTCCACACCCCAGATCCAGCCCTGGCCCTCGGGGCGGCTTTGGGCCGGGTGCCCCTTTAAACCCTCCCAAAAAAGGCATTCTTGGTTGGGGGGTTTTTGGTTTAAACTTATTTAATTCCTAGATTTACTCTTCAGGGAAGGAGTAAGGGATTTTATGGTAGTACACTAATATTAGGTTTAATAAGGCATCTGAAAATAAGATAAAATAGACCTAAAACCTTAACTTTGGTTTGTAATTGGGCCCATAAGGGGGCAAACCTTGGGGTAAGTTGCTAGGGGGGAATGGCAGCCCTAGTTTGAAAAGAAGAGACGAGGGTCTGGGGAAGGGGGGGACAGTCGCTCTTCTTGAAGCCCAACTTTGGGAAGACGTGCCCTGATCAGCAGGGCAGCGCCCCCACGTGTCTTCCATCTGAGACCTGGGGAAATCTGGGTTTGAGGCCCTCGATGTTTTCCGTAGAAGACCCCCCTCCCTCAGCCCATACGTTTAAAACAAGTTTTTCACCTTTTTTTTTTCCCCCGGGTTCTGGCCAGTGGGCTTGGGGAATTGTGAGTTTAGTTTTTAAATGTGGGGCCCCGGGGTGCGACAGAAGAGCATGCCCAGTAAGTACCGTGTCTCAGGGGCCCCTCTGAAGCTAGTGTCTGAGTTGCATGTTTACTAGGGGATACATACCCCCTGGATTTTTGGAATTTCTGCAGGTGCAGGGGAGGACACTTTAAAAACGATGAATTTTTGCAGGAATTTAAAGCTCCCGGGTTTCCCGTGGTTTCTGAGGGGAAGTCCAAAGGGGGTAAAGCTAGGCTTAGGAAATTTAAGATCAGGATATTTGCTGCAACCCAAGTTTAAATTGGGTCCTTTTTTCGTGCATTTAAGCCCCCAAAATTTCTTTTCTTTCCAAAACATTTGTGGAAAAAACTGTCCTATAGCCACTTGTGAGGCTGAGGTACCCACCTCAGGTCGGTTTTCAACAGAGTTTTTCCAGGGTAGGAGAATCATTGGAGGCCGGGCCAACAAAATTTTTACAAAAAATGGCTGATGCAGCTTGGGCCCCGTGACGGTGAGTCACCACCCCCCGGTTTTTCAAGGTCCCACACATTCACTCATGCGGCCCCCCACGAACCCCCACGAGAGGGTAAGGGTTCATGAACCCTTCAGTGGGGCCTTTCTTTCCCAGGGAAAAGGGGGCCGGGCAAGTTTTAATTTCATTAGGCTTTGTGTTTTGCCGTTTTTGGGGGCCCTTTTGGGACCCGTGCCCCGAGTGGAGTGGGTTGGAGCCCTTTGGGGCTATGCCACGGGGAGCCTACCCTGAAAGAGTATAATAATAATAATAATAATAATAAAAATTTAATTTTAAATTTTTTATTTTTATTAGGCTAAGTTTCAAATATTTACCCAAAAATTTAGAGATAAGGGTAAATTTTGTTGAAAATTTGCCCAATAAAAAAAAAAAATTTATTTTTTTATTATTATTATTATTTTTATTATTAATTTTTATTTTTATTATTATTCTTTTCCCCGGGAGGCTACCGTAGGCATAGCTCAAGGCTCCAAACCCACTCCACTCGGGGGCTGTTTCCCCCAAAGGCCCCCAAAAAAGGCAAAAAACACAATTGCCTAAAAGTATTATTTTGCCCCGGCCCCCCAAATGGTGCAGTAAGGTCAAGAATGGGGTTTATGAACCCCCTTAAAAATCTCGTCCTGGTTTTTGTGCCCGGGCGCGTGAGTCAGTATGTGTAGCTTGAATAGTGAGATATTATCTCATTTTTCAAAATACCCAAAAAAGTTTAGACCCTTTTTGAAAACAACAGAAAATTCTGTGAGATTTAGTTTGCCAAATAGGTTTTTTTTAGACAGCCCAAACCCCCCCAGGGGAATAATTTCCGTCCCCCCAGATGACTGTTTTAAACAAAAACCGGGAACTGTTTTTCATGATGGTAGGGGTTGCTGGTTTTTTTTTTTCTGTCTCATAAAACCCCTAGATAACAGGGAAAATCTTGCTACTTTCCCACTTACACTTTGGTCCACTTCACAGACAAGCACATGCATATATATAAAATACATAATCTAGGTTTTTTTTCCTTTTTTTAAATAGCCTTTGTTTTTTTTTATTTCTTTTTATTGTCATGGGGGAAATGGAAAAGAATCTTTCCTCCGTAAGCCCCTGCGTTTTCGTATGAGGCCTAAATGCCGGGGGGCAATGGGGGTTTTAACCCCTTCCCTGTATTTCAATTACTAAAAAAAAGAAGAAAAAAAACTTTTTAAAACTGGGTTGCTTAAATGTGGTGGATGTAGGGGCGGATGACAAAAAACAGTTTTTGCTGATGTTTTGAATGAAAAAAAAGTTGGGGTGTCCTGGCCCCAACGAAAAAAAGCTGAAGGGGGTAGGAGAGTTTCAGTGGGGGGGAAAAAAAATGGGATTAAATTGGGTTCTGAAGGGGGTTTTGAAACAAAGGGAAGGGGGGTTTGCGTAATGGGTTTAAAAATCAGTTATGGGAAAGGGGAAAAGAGAAAAATGAAAAATGTAAATTCAAGATTTTTGTGGATTAAAGTAAAGGTTGGATGCGAGAAGTGGGTCAAAAATAAGTGTGTATGCACCTGGAGAAGAGAGGAATGCAGAGGAGAGGGGGAGAGATTTTTTGGGGATGTTAAGTGAATGTATAGGAGCCTTTGAACAAGTGGGGAGAGTAATTGTGGAGGGGACTTTAATGTAAAATGGAGAAAAATTTTTTGAGAGGGTGTGGTAGGTAAATTTGGGGTGCCAGGGGTAAATGATAATGGGGGCTCTTTTATTGAACTTTGTTTAGAAAGGGGGTTTTGTTTTAGGTTTAAAACATATTTTAAGAAAAAGAGGATTAAAAAAGTATACACGATATGGGTGTTGGGGCGAAAGGGCCCGTAAATTTTTTGGATTTGTATTGGTAGATAAAAAAATGTTGAGTAGACTTCAGGAAAGTAAAATGTTTTTAGAGGGGCCACCAAAATTTTATCAGATCACTTTCTAGTTTTAGTACACTGAGAGTAAAAGGGAGATGGGATAAAGGAGGGAAAGAAGCATCAGGGAAAAAGAGAGGTGAAGGTTTTAAAACCCAAAAAAGGAGGCAGTTTAGGGTAAGATTTTTAAAAGCTTTTGGAGGATAGATGGGCTAATGAGGGTTTTAGGGGAAAGGGGGGCCCAAAAGGGTATGGGGTAGGTTTAAAAATGTTGGGGTTGAGGGTTCAGCAGAAGGGGTTTTTGGTTACAGGAAAATGGGTGCAGGGGGGGAAGGGGCGATTTTGGGGGAATGATGATGTAAAAAAGAGTAGTTAAAGGGGGAAAAAAGTTAGCATTTGAGAAGTTTTTACCCAAATTTGAAGTGATGCAAGGAGGGGAAAAGAAAATGGGGAAAAAAAGGGGAAGTTTAAAAGAGTTGGGGTGAAACAATGTAAAAAGAGGAGCAAATGAGAGGTGGGTGAGATGTTATCAACAAATTTTTTGAAATAAGAAAAAGTTTTGGAGTGAGATTAACAAGGTTAAAGAAAGCCTAGAGAAAAAAATGGATTTGTCAGTTAAAAATAGGTGGGGGGGGTTATTAATGGGAAAAAGTTAGAGGTATTGGGAAGATGGGAAAGGAAAAATTTTTAGGAATTGGTTTAAAAGTGTGAAGATTGGGAAACTGTGATTTAGTGTTAGGGGAAGGAGGAATAACCTTTTTGTAGGAGTGAGGAAGGGGCCGGTTTTGAGTGTGGGGGAAAGGGTTTGTTTAGGGAGTAGGGAAAATGAAAGGGGGTAAAGGGGAGCCGGGATTGATGGGATAAAGTAGAAAAGTTAAAAGCAAGGGGGGGGATTTAGGGTTTTTGGGGTGGTTGGTTTCAATTATTAATAAATGTATGGAAGAGGGAAGGGGACCTAGGGATTGGCAGAGAAAAATGCATAGTTTTCCTTTTTTTATAAAAGGGAAAGGGGATAAAAGAGAGTTTCAAAAAATTTTTAGGGGGGTAAATCTGGTTTAGTGTACCTGGGAAAAAGTTTGGGTTTGGTTATTAAATTTAAAGAAAATTTTTAGTAGCGGGAATAGGAAAAAAAAAAAAAGAAGAAAGGGAAAAAGGAGGGGTTTAGGAAAAGGGGGGGGGTTTTGTGGAAACCGGTGTTTACAGTTTAAACATTTAAATGAACAGTATTTAGATAAGGGCCCAAAAAGGGGCTTTGTGGCATTTTTTGGAAATTTTGGAAAAAACGTATTCAGGGTGGATAGGGGGGCAATGTGGGGGATGTTGCAAGTGTTTGGTGTAGGGGGGTAGGTTACGAAAACAGTGAAGAGTTTTTACGGGGGATAAATGAAGGTCAAGTTAGAGTATGTTGGAAAGAGGGAAATTTTTTTCCCCCGTAAAAGTTGGCCTTAGACAAGGATGTGTGATGTTTACCGGGGGTTGTTTAATATTTTATGATGGGTTGTAAGAGAAGTAAATGCGAGGGTCTTGGCCCAAGGGGGCGTGGAGTTAAAAAATAAAGAATACCCCACAAAGTGGGAGTTGTCAACAGCTGCTTTTTTGCTGATGGCCCCTGTGTCTTGGGGGATTTGAAAGAAATTGCAGAGATTGGTGGGTGAAATTTTGGGAGGGTGTGCAAAAGGAAAATAATTAAAGGTGAAAAACAGGAAAAAACTAAGGTTTTGAGGATAAAAAAAAGATTAGGTGAGAAAAGATTGGATATCAGATTGGGGGGGAGAGAGTATGGAGGAGGTGAAAGATTTAGATATTTTGGGGGGTGGACCCTTGTAAGCCCGGGGGGGTCTTTGAAAGATGAGGTGGAAAAAAGAATTGATGAGGGAAAAAAAAAGTGAGTGGTGCACTTAGGAGTTTGGGGACAAAGAAATTTGTCCTTGGGGGCAAAGGGGGAATGTATGAGAGTATAGTTTTAACCCCAAAGCTCTTAAAATTTTGGGTTTTGAAGCGTGGGTTTATTTAAAAGTTGCAGCGAGGGGGGAAAAGGGTGGAAGGGGAGTGGAGATGTCATGTCTGAGGGGAAAAGTGTGGTTTTTGAATATTAAATTGGCCCGAGAATTTGTTTGTTTGGAAGTTAGGAGGAGGTGCGGGATTACCCAAAAATGTTTTCCAGAGGGCTGGGAAGGGTTGTTGAGGTGGTTCGGACATGTAGAGAGAAAGGAGCGAAAAAGAAGATTCAAAATGGAGTTAAACATCTGTAGTGGAAGGGGAAAGGGGGGTTTGGGGGTTTGGCCTAGGAAGGGGTTTGGGGGAGGGGGTAAAGGTGGTTTTTTTGTGCGAGGGGGGTTTGGGCTTCCCCCCCGGCATTTCGTTTAGGGGTTGTTTTTAGGAGGGGAATGGAGACAAAAAGGGTTTTTTAAAACTTGAGTGCTGGGTTTTGGAAATGTGAGCAAAATAACATTTATGGGGGGATTAGGGGAAAACCCGGGAGGCCGGGTTGAGGTTTTCCCCGGAGATGGGAAATACCCGTGCCCTGCCTCTGAAGGGGGGTGTTAATGTTTTCAGTTTTAAAAAATGTTTGTGTAAAAACAACCCCCCCTGGCAAGACAGTGATGGAGTGAATGGTGGTGAAAATTTTTCTTTTTCGGGGGACCCTGCCCTTGGGGGGAATCGGCCCGGGGGTGTTTAAAAAAAAAAAATATAATAATTTAAAAAAGTATTCGAATCAAACTGGGAGTGAAAGTTTGTACTAAAAAATTTTTTTTTCATTGGTACTGTATTTCCCTTTTTTCCCTTTTCATTTTTTTTCGTTTTATAGTTTGATTGACTGTGCTGAGGAGTACTATCGGCGTCGGTGTATATTCCGTTCGTTGACCATGTGATCGCTGGTTTAAGGCAGAATTTTATGATGCCTGTGCCAGTTTTCTCTCCCATTGAAAAGGGGCTGCTCGGGGGGTCAAAAGCAAACGTGGATGCTGTTCTTAAAGCCCCTAAACTCTTCGAAAATGACGTTTTAGTCACTTTTGTCGGCAGACGGAAAACCAGCGGTGGCATGTTCCGCTCCGGCCTTCGAATCGTCAAAAAAGCAAAAGGGAAAATGCCGGGCCCCTATGTTTCCAAACATCGCGAAGCTCCTTACCATCCTATTTACCCCGCCCGGGCTCAAATGCAGAAACTGATAAAAGCATGAAGCATTTTTGAGGAGCACCCCTAGGGCAGGATTTGCCCCCAACGGCCCCGCACTCCCCGCCCCTCCATAACGATGTAAATGTTCCGTTGATCGGGGTGAAACAAAAAGTTTGCGGAAAGGAACCGCCCCTTCTCTTTTCTTTGGCTGCAGTGTGATTTAAAACCCTTTTAAATGTAAAAAACCTTTGCATGTTACTTTTTTAAAGGGTACTATTTTAGGTAATATTTTTAAAGTATATTGTTTTAAATACCCCCAAAACCCCTACTAAAAACCCTTCAGACTTCCCCAATGGGGCAGCCATTTAAAAAACTTCCCCAAACATCAGTAACAAACATTTGACTGGCACACTGAGCTGAAATCTATTAAAAATAATTTGGGCGAATGTTTTAATAATTTTTTTAAAAAAAGACCCAATTCCTCTATTAAAAAACCTGCCCCAAAAAAAAATTAAAAAAAGATGACAGCTAAGATACTGAACAGTCCCCGGGGTAACACCCCCCCTTCTCAAAATCCATAAAATACAAAACACCGATATGAAAAAAAAGTAAAAGAATGGGTTTACATAACCAGAGACCAAAAAAACGTTTCTCGTCAATCATAACCCGCCTGATAAGAAGGGCAAAAAAAAATGTATTTTGGAAAAAAGTTATCCAATTAAAGAGGTGGGTTAAAAAAAAAACTGGGAAGGGCCCTATCAGAAATTCTGGGAAAAAATAAGATATCACGAAAAAAGGGGAATAAATTTTTTTTTTTTTATTTTTTTTAAAATCGGTCAAAAAAAATATGGGTACATAAACAAAAATGTACAGATACAGGCCAAGGGGGAACAATAATTTAACTGTAACTACTGGGAGGGGATAATGGTCTGTGGGGAAACGCAGCAGGATAATTCTGCACCCCCTCTTTGGGGCCCCTTAAAAAACAAAAAAACAGTTTGGTTTTGGGTCATGGGCGCCAACACATGGTGTGTGATTCTCTCCTACTATTATTATTTTTTTTTTTTATTATCACACCGGCCGATTCCCACCAAGGCAGGGTGGCCCGAAAAAGAAAAACTTTCACCATCATTCACTCCATCACTGTCTTGCCAGAAGGGTGCTTTACACTACAGTTTTTAAACTGCAACATTAACACCCCCTCCTTCAGAGTGCAGGCACTGTACTTCCCATCTCCAGGACTCAAGTCCGGCCTGCCGGTTTCCCTGAATCCCTTCATAAATGTTACTTTGCTCACACTCCAACAGCACGTCAAGTATTAAAAACCATTTGTCTCCATTCACTCCTATCAAACACGCTCACGCATGCCTGCTGGAAGTCCAAGCCCCCTCTCCTACTATAGCCATTTATCAGTGATGCAGATTACATGGTGAGTTTAAATATGTGGCCTGTAGTTATAACTTTTCTCTTGACATATGCAAGACATCACCATCCCTGTAGAAGCCATTATTAGATGTACTAGTCATTATATTTTGTTGTTGCAGAAGTACTATGAAGATTCTATGTTCAATAAAGCCTAGAGATAAGGCCTGTGTTTCTATCACAACACTACACAGTACTGAAGAAGCACATATATAATGACAGAACTGGCTGCACTCAAATCAAACACCGCTTGTACGTACTGTGCTTCGCATGAAAAGGTGGTCATATAAAAAAAGATAGAACCTACCCAGTAAAGCTTACACTCCCCCCCCCCATGAAAACGTGCCACTTTCACCTTAGATACACAGTGACAAATCTCTTATACATACACATTTGTAAAAGCATTAAAAACTTCAATGACCACCCATCTAGAAACCCATCAGTTACACAACCCAGGGCAACATGGGTTTAGAACAGGTCGCTCCTGTCTGTCTCAACTACTGGATCACTACGACAAGGTCCTAAATGCACTAGAAGACAAAAAGAATGCAGATGTAATATATACAGACTTTGCAAAAGCCTTCGACAAGTGTGACCATGGCGTAATAGCGCACAAATGCGTGCTAAAGGAATAACAGTGAAAAGTCAGTCGATGGATCTATAATTTCCTCACTAACAGAACACAGAGAGTAGTCGTCACAGAGTAAAGTCCGAGGCAGCTACGGTGAAAAGCTCTGTTCCACAAGGCACAGTACTAGCTCCCATCTTGTTCCTCATCCTCTTATCCGACATAGACAAGGATGTCAGCCACAGCACCGTGTCTTCCTTTGCAGATGACACCCGAATCTGCATGACAGTGTCTTCCATTGCAGACACTGCAAGGCTCCAGGGACATCAACCAAATCTTTCAGTGGGCTGCAGAAAACAATTATGAAGTTAAACGATGAGAAATTTCAATTACTCAGATATGGTAAACATGAGGAAATTAAATCTTCATCAGAGTACAAAACAAATTCTGGCCACAAATATAGAGCGAAACACCAACGTCAAAGACCTGGGAGTGATTATGTCGGAGGATCTCACCTTCAAGGACCATAACATTGTATCATCACATCTGCTAGGAAAAAATGACAGGATGGATAATGAGAACCTCAAAACTAGGGAGGCCAAGCCCATGATGACACTCTTCAGGTCACTTGTTCTATCTAGGCTGGAATATTGCTGCACTCTAACAGCACCTTTCAAGGCAGGTGAAATTGCGGACCTAGAAAATGTACAGAGAACTTTCACGGCGCGCATAACGGAGATAAAACACCTCAATTACTGGGAGCGCTTGAGGTTTCTAAACCTGTATTCCCTGGAATGCAGGAGGGAGAGATACATGATTATATACACCTGGAAAATCCTAGAGGGACTAGTACCGAACTTGCACACAAAAATCACTCACTACGAAAGCAAAAGACTTGGCAGACGATGCACCTGTTGTGATAGAAACACAGGCCATATCTCTAGGCTTTATTGAACATAGAATCTTCATAGTACTTCTGCAACAACAAAATATAATGACTAGTACATCTAATAATGGCTTCTACAGGGATGGTGATGTCTTGCATATGTCAAGAGAAAAGTTATAACTACAGGCCACATATTTAAACTCACCATGTAATCTGCATCGCTGATAAATGGATAAAGTAGGAGAGAATCACACACCATGTGTTGGTGCCCATGACACACGCCAAACTGTTGTTGTTGTTAAGGGCCCCTAGAGGTGGTGCAGTATTATCCTGCTGCTGCTCCCCACAGGACCAGTATCACTACAATCTCCCCCTTCTAAAATATCAGAGACAGTAATCTCCCAAACTGTTAGGTGGGCGACGTACACGTCCCGACCTTCGTAGCCCTTGAGCCTCTTCACCAGGTTCGATATTTTCCAGCGGGTTTGATTAACTGCTGGAGCAGAATCCTCTATTTCCATAGGGGTAGTCTCAAGGGGCTTTCCAGGGAAAACGAAGCATCTTTCACATCTATTGGTGTATCTTGAATTCCACACTAATAGGGATTTCAACTGGGGCTAAATGTTTTTGTAGATACTGTAGCTCTTCACCATTTTGGGGCGAATGTGGGGTAAAGTGGGGTTAGCTTGCAG
>NC_069443.1:38560927-38727503 GCF_026875155.1 Cherax quadricarinatus | reverse complement strand
GTTTTGCAAAGGTGCAACTGTGATTACGAAACAGTGACTGCAAGTGTTAGAAAATGTTGAGAGACTGTTATTGGTGTGGATAAATGAAAAACAGATAGCAGGAGATAGCATCTCTCAAGCAGTCATTTGTGAAAAGGCTAGGCAGTTGCATGACGATTTGGTAAAGAAATTGCCTGCAACTAGTAGTGATGCGAGTGAATTTAAGGCCGGCAAAGGTTGGTTTGAAAGATTTAAGAATCGTAGTGGCATACATAGTGTGATTAGGCATGGTGAGGCTGCCAGTTCAGACCACAAAGCGGCTGAAAAATATGTGCATGAATTCAAGGAGTACATAGAGGCTGAAGGATTGAAACCTGAACAAGTGTTTAATTGTGACAAAATAGGCCTGTTTTGGAAGAAATTGCCAAGCAGGACCTACATTACTCAGGAGGAAAAGCTACCTCAAGTCCTAATGGAGGGGGATTCCCCTTCTAAACAATAGGTTCAACACACTCCCCTCCTCCCATCCCATCAATCATCACCAGATCTTCATTAAAGGTAAGTGTCAATTATTCTATTGTTATTATTCTATTGTTATTGTAATTACAGTGGACCCCCGGTTTACGATATTATTTCATTCCAGAAGTATGTTCAGGTGCCAGTACTGACCGAATTTGTTCCCATAAGGAATATTGTGAATTAGATTAGTCCATTTCAGACCCCCAAACATACACATACAAACGCACTTAAATAAATACACTTACATAATTAGTCGCATTGGGAGCTGATCGTAAACCGGGAGTCCACTGTATTCCATTGTATTAAACTTAATATTTCATGTGGTAAAAGTTTTTTTGTTCATACTTTTGGGTGTCTTGCACGGATTAACTTGATTTCCATTATTTCTTATGGGGAAAATTGATTCGCTTTCCAATAATTTTGGTTTGCGATGAGCTCTCAGGAACGGATTAATATCGCGAACCGGGGGTCCGCTGTACGGTCACCGTGCCCCACTCAGTTTGTTTACATTCTATGTGAGATCCGTAAGCACTCTTTCGAATATGTCTGGAAACTCCAAAATTTCAAGTGTTTTTAAAAGTTATTTCATATTTTATATCTACTCTGATAATTATATTATGTATACCTGTACCTAAATAAACTTACAGACTGTGCTGGCGTGCAGGTACATATTAAAATCAGTAAGAGTGTCTTATGTCTCGAGATGCCATATTAGTAATGATGATGATAATCACCGAGTCTCATTGAATGTCGTATATTATGTTAATATACATATTTTCATTAATCCGTCTATGATATTTTTTCAAACTTATATAACAAACACGATACATAACATATGAAGATGATAAATACACCCCACAGTAGAATAAATAAACATAAATATGAGATGTGGTAGCCAGACAACATGTACAAGTGACGACAAGAATAACATTTTCTCTACTCCAATGTAAGAGAAAATGTGTTACTGGGGGTAACTGTACAAAATTATTCCTTTCGTATGCAAGTTTATTCAGGTATACACAAATACAGTTACATAGATTATCATACATAGCAGCATATGTGTAAAGTACCTAGGATAACCCAAAAAAGTCAGAGCGACTTATTTCCATTGCCTTCACTCAGAGTGTCATTTCTTCTAAAAATGGCATTACATGAGAACGGGAGTGTTCCTCTTTAATTATTCTACCATATCAATGTAGAGACAACTTGTACACAATGTAATTTGTACATAAACCAGATGTGTACACCTGGTTTGTTTACAAAACTTGCGTTCGGCTGGTTTGTTTACATAACTCTGCGCCAATCCTCCCTCATGTACTCATTCTCTCTCTCTCTCTCTCATTTATTCGTTTTATCTCATTTACTCACCCCTGAACCTACATTAAGACTACAATATTTTAATGTAAGTAATGAGTGAACTGTATATGCATTTTATCGCTCTGGGGTACTTAAATGTCATAGAATATTGTGTAGGTGGGGTGGCCTGATATGGTAGCCTGGCTGGCTACCATACATACCACACCTGATTTCTTACAATAAATACTACTACTCACCCTAGAATAAGACTACAAATATTTTAAGGTAAGTAATGAGTGTACTATATGTGTATTTTACTTTTTTATTGTTTTTTAATGCCTAGTTCTATTGCTAACTTAATATATGTTAGTGTAAACTTGTTATCTAGTATTTGTATGCATTTATAAGTGGAAAAAAAGGGTGTTCCACTTTACGGCAGTAGCCTGGAACCTAACCTGCCATATAAGTGGGGCTCTACTGTACCTGAAAGAACTCTTTTGGGTTAGTCTTCGAAACCCTTGTGACTTTAGCCTTATAATCACTTTTGGTTTTTAATACTTGACGTGCTGTTGGAGTGTGAGCAAAGTAACATTTATGAAGGGATTCAGGGAAACCGGCAGGCCGGACTTGAGTCCTGGAGATGGGAAGTACAGTGCCTGCACTCTGAAGGAGGGGTGTTAATGTTGCAGTTTAAAAACTGTAGTGTAAAGCACCCTTCTGGCAAGACAGTGATGGAGTGAATGATGGTGAAAGTTTTTCTTTTTCGGGCCACCCTGCCTTGGTGGGAATCGGCCGGTGTGATAATAAATAATTATTCCTTTTTTTATTTCTCTCTTTAATTGAATATATTGATTTCTTAACTGCCCTTTCCCTCTTTTGATATGCCTATATGTGCCTCTGTTTTAACCAATGAGATGTTTTAATCCATTGTTTATCCATTTGGGATCAATTTTGGTAGATCTAATTTCCCTACTCAGAACAAAAGTTGTCTGGGCAGCTAACACTATGCTCTGAAACACGTCATATTGGCAACCAACACCACCTACCTGACCCATAGTCAGGTCATACCAATTTAGCCCACCCTGGTAATTTCTCAACTCCATGTTACAAAAAACGCAATTCAAAAAGCTTAGAGATCTCCAGTGAATACTAGAAAGGACTGCCCTTCTAGCATCCAGCCTGTTACTGGGTTTTCGTAACAAGTAGTCAGTATCCTTGTCCAATTATCCATTAGAATTCAGTATGATTCAATAGTGTTTAAGGATTACAACTGGTAGGCTACTAACTAGAGAAATTAAAATTTAATAAATTTATTAAGTCTAGAGGTATATTATCAAATTAAATTAAATTAAATTAATCACAGTAATCAAAATAATATCACTTCTCTCAAGTACAATATTATTGTGCTGAAAGCACATATCATATTTATAATTCTTAAGTACCATCTGGTACATTAACATTTAATAAGATATTACAAATATGTACAAGTAAGTTTGTGTGTATGTGTGTAAGTGCTCTAAGTAGTTCGCTATGTCTCATGACTCGACTAGACTTAAACAAGTGACTGACAAAGTCCTCAAATAAACTAACTTCTTGACCAACTGGCAATCAGAACAGTCTGCTTGAACAATAAAAAGAATGCTAAGCCCAATAGCAATATAACAAGCAACTGCGACACAGAATCAGGAACAAGGAGATAATATAACGACACTAAGTAGGGACCATCAGCAGATCCTCCACAAAAGTCACCAAACTCCCATACTACTGAATCTAAGTTCAGCATAAGAAAATCCCCGACTGTGATAATACACAGTACAAGTTAGGTGAGAAGCTAAAGCTCAGGACCTGAGATGTTTCGAGTGTATGTGACACACAACCTCAGTACAACGTCAAAAATCACTAAGTCTATACAATGTTCTGTGAACAGAGTTCTACAGAACTAACAAGAATAATGAGACAGACAATCTGTCCGACCACAAAGAGAGTCTAGACCAGACTGAATACGTGATAGCTCCGTGGGTTGCTGCCCAGCAACAACGAGAAGCCGGCAGTCTAACGAGCAACAAGCGATAATTACAGTAGTTAGACAATCAAGACTTGAACTGAGCACATAATATGTTACATCCTACCTCACAAAATTTAGCTAAGTCAAATAATAATAATATAAAGCAATATATTTACGATTTAGCTATTATCGCAAATATAAGCAATATAAAATTATATGAAAAGGTAATAATTATATATATACATTATATTCATAATCATAATATACATTATATATATTGCAACCCATTCAGGGGTTGCAACACCCCATGAAATCGGAAAAGCCTAAGTCTGGGACAAAGACTTGATTGCAGTTATCTGGGTAATTCCATGATATGTTGAAACTAAGTGACTTGTGATCGCTTTCCCAAAGCTCATCATTAACCTCACGATTATTAACTAGTGATTCTTTGTTGGCAAGAACAAAGTCAAGCAGGTTGTTTCCTCTAGTTGGTTCAGGTCTGATTCCTTAGATCAAAAGCCTCTTTACCTTGTCAAAGAGCCCCCCTAGAAGAGGCAAGATTTATGAAACTATAAACATTGTCTGGTTCATTGTACTTCCTATGTCTAATACTTGACTGGCATCTATAAGTACATACATGGTAAAATATTTGGATAATTTTCTCTAAATCTGACCTAAAATAAATACATGTACATGTATATGCTTTATGAAACTATAAACACTGTCTGGTACACTTTACTTCCACATGTCTAATATAAAGGACCCTGGGAAGGTAAGCACTTCTCAGTGCCTGTAACCACTGCTTTATCATACAGATGACAGCCATATTGGATATCTAATTAACCTTTTCAGGGTCGCCAGGCCCTCTCCGAGACTTGTTCTCAGGGTCGCCAAATTTAAAAAAAAAAAAAAAAAGTTATTTTTTCTTATGAAAAGATAGAGAATCTTTTCCTGATCATAATAACACCAAAAGTATGAAATTTGATGGAAAACTTACGGAATTATGCTCTCGTGAAGTTAGGGTCTCGACGATGTTTACGCATCGGTGATTTTGCCCACTTTGAGCCCTATTTTTGGCCAATTCCAGTGTACTAGTCGACAAAAATCATAACTATTTCACTAGAACTCCATTTTTTCTATCGATTGAGTACAAGAAACCACCCATTTACTGATTTCAACTATCCAATAAAGTGGTCAGAATTTAGCAATTTTGCCAATTTCAAACAAATTTCAAAAGATGCCAATTTCCAAATAGGGTCCAGAATAAACAAGAAAGACATTCCTGGCACTAAAATAACATTTCCTCTGTTCATTAGTCACATCCCCACACCCCTCTTACATTCTTTTGTTTTCCACTTAGAATTTTTATTCTCACAAAAAATAGAAGATTTACTGTTATGCAGACTACTGCATTAGTGTAGAAATGGTATAAATAATATCAGCGCACTTGTGAAAGAATATTAGACTCACCAGTTGACATGTATTGGGCACGTAGCATGATTTGTTTACTTTTGAACTTCGGCAAAAATCGAAGATTTCTGAAATTTTGAGCTCAATTTCAAGGTACTTTTCATGGTAAAACCAATCAAAATTGTCTCAGTTTCTGAAATATGTCTTCCATTCTATAAAATGAGACCAGGAAAACTAGAATACCATCATAATTACCATACGAAAATACAGTTCAAAGTCGCTGTTTTAAACCAAAAACAGTGTCAAAGTTTTTTTCTCTCATTACGCACTGTGTGCTGCAGGATTTTTTTTATACTGCGCACACTGACCACATAGACCCATTCTTTCATATGTAGGCCTACCAGCTTTCTCTCACTAGATGTGAGAGCACTAGAATTTAGGCATACTAGTACGTCCGAAACCCTGAAAGGGTTAATACATGATCATCCTATCAGCATGAAAGAACAAAAGGTGACCATTTATTTTAATATATACAAGGGACGAATCTAATTAAAATGCTCAATATTCATGTTGATCCATGTCTTTTAGGATTCCTGGCTGACTGGCACCCACCTCAGCAGCCATCTTGGATTTCTCAAATTCATTAAGGGTGACAAAGTGGCACTTGATAGAATTATCAATTTAGATGCCTCAGAAGTTAAATATAAAGTAAGAACACTGATGAACCATAAAATTCCAGGCTCATCCATCTTTCTAGCAGACTACTCTATCCATCCAGTGTAATAGTGCACACAAGAGTAGTTGTTCCCGGGACTGGATCAACTTGCAGGTGAGCAGAAAGAGTATGCATGTACTGGACTCCATGCCTAGGAGATACACTTGGCAGTGTTCAGTCATACTGCCTTCAACAGCCCCCCCTACAAAGCAACAGCTCCCAACCAATTTATTGATTACTGCATTATATATATATTTCCCAGTCATTAAATAACATAATTGTTTTAATGATTTTTAAACTTGAAAATATAAAACAAACAATAATATTATTTATTTTATATTATTTTGCACGTTACTACATTAGGAGGATATTAAATAACATTCATGCCTTAACATTTATACACATTTTAATATATATGCATTACTAACATCTACAACCTTAGCTTAGAGATTACATCTACCTTGTACAGTACATTAAAGTATATATGACAGTGGATAACTGTCAGTTATACAGTCACAGCATATAGGAGAATTAGTAATTGTTTGTAATAATAATAATTATAATAAGACAGTAATAGGAGGGACAGTGTAACAATTTCTATCCTGGGGGGGGGGGGCTAGGAAACTTGTTTGGAAGTAGCACTATTATTACCATTTTCATTTAGGGGCAGAAGCCCCCCAAGCCTCCTCCCCTTCAGTGTTAAAACTAAGCAACATAGTAAATCCTTAATTTAATGGACAAACGTTCTGAACTGACAACACCAAAAAACACAAGACAATCTGCTTAATGCACAATTGTTTGTTATTGTTTTACTCATGAAAAAAAAATCTAATTATCTGGATTTAACAGACAATCATCTACAACAGATAGCCCCTTCCTCCTATTAGTTCCTTACACTGAGAACCCTCTGTAAAACAACAATAATAGTAATAATAATAAAGAATAAAAAGGCAAAATACCATGACTGGAGCAATACAGGTCGGCCATCACTAATCTGGCATCACTGGGACCTGTAGTGCGCCGGATTAGTTAGTTTGCCGGATTACAGAGTGGTTAGGTTAGAATACTCTTAATTAACCTATCAATACAGACTCTTTCTGCTACATCTTCCTTGCTGCATTCTCCTCCACTGGCTTGCTGCTGTGGATATATAAACATCTACACAATTTCTGAATCAGTATAATGATGAAATTTGAAATTATGCTAGCCAAAATTAGTGCTGGATTGGAAATAAATGGTAAAAAATACCAACACAATGGAAATATAAACACATATGCAGTATAATGTGATCCTTTATTGACAATGTTTCACCCACACAGTGGGCTTTTTCAAGTCACAAACAGATTTACCTGGGATAGAAGATACACGAGTACCTTCCACCCCAGGTAGATCTGTTTGTGACTTGAAAAAGCCCAGTGTGGGCAAAATGTTGCCAATAAAGGATTACATTATACTGCATATGTGTTTATATTTCCATAGTGCCGGATTACTGATGAAACCGGATAACTGATTGCTGGATTAGTAATGGCCGACCTGTACACAAATAACCCACACATTGGAGAATGATACTTATGGTGACGTTACGCTCTGACCTGCACCACCAACTAGTAACACTATGGCAAGTTAATGGGCAATGTCAGACTAAAACATCACAAGGTTCATTCTCCTATGTGTGGGTTGTGTAAAAAAAGACTAACCAAAAAGGAGGAGGAGCAATAATAAAAATGATAACAATAATAATATAGTCAAGCACTGAAATTACACACAGCTGGATTGGGATTAAAATCTCCGTGAAGTTATTAGCCATCACACTGACACGAAATTTAAGAGAAAATTTTGAGGAATAATTTGCAATACAAAACCTTACAATACAGAATAAAGACTATATATATCAGAATCAAAGTAACAAAATATAACAATTCAATGATGCATCAGACTCTGAACTTTCTGCACTTGACTAGTAGTAATAGAAGTAGAAATAGTAGTATCAATAGTAGCAGCAATAGCAGTACTAGCAGTAGCAATAGTAGTAGTAGCAACAGCAGTAGTAGCAGTAACAGTAGTAGTAGTAGCAATAGTAGTAGTAGTAGCAACAGCAGTAGCAGTAGCAACAGCAGTAGCAGCAGTAACAGTAGTAGTAATAGTAGTAGCAATAGTAGCAGCAGTAATAGTAGTAGTGGCAACAGCAGCAGCAGTATAGTAGTAATAGTAGTAGTAGAAACAGTAGTAGCAGCAATAGTAGTAATAGTAGAAACAGCAGTAGCAATAGTAGTAGTAATAGTAAAAACAGTAGTTGCAGCAACAGTAGTAGTAGAAACAGTAGTAGCAGCAATAGGAAAAGTAGCAACAGTAGTAGTATAGTATTAGCAACAATAATAATAATAGCAATAGTAGTAATAGTAACAATAGTAATAGTGGCAGCAGTACTAATAGTAATAGTGGCAGCAGCATTAACAGTAGTAGTATCAGCAACACTAATAGTAGTAGTATCAGCAACACTAATAGTAGTATCAACAACACTAATAGTAGTAGCAATAGTAACAATAGTAATAGTGGCAGCAGCACTAACAGTAGTGCCAGCAGCACTAATAGCAGCAGCAGCAACACTAATAGTAGCAGCAGCAGCAACAATAATAGTAGTAGTATCAGCAACACTAATAGCAGTAGTAATAGTAACAATAGTAATAGTGGCAGCAGCACTAATAGTACCAACAGCACTAATAGTAGCAGCAGCAGCAACACTAATAGTAGCAGCAGCAGCAGCAACACTAATAGTAGCAGCAGCAGCAGCAACACTAATAGTAGTAGTATCAGCAACACTAATAGCAGTAGTAATAGTAACAATAGTAATAGTGGCAGCAGCACTAATAGTAGTAGCAGCAGCACTAATAGTAGCAATAGCAACACTAATACCAGCAGCAGCAACACTATTAGTAGTAGTAATAGTAACAATAGTAATAGTGGCAGCAGCACTAATAGTAATAGCAGCAGCACAAATAGTAGCAATAGCAACACTAATAGCAGCAGCACTAATAGTAGCAGCAGCAGCAACACTAATAGTAGCAGCAACATTAATAGTAGCAGCAGCAGCAGCAACACTAATAGTAGCAGCAGCAGCAGCAACACTAATAGTAGTAGCAGCAGCAACACTAATAGTAGTAGCAGCAGCAACACTAATAGTAGAACCAGCAGCAACAATAATAGTAGCACCAGCAGCAACATTAATAGTAGTAGCAATAGCAACACTAATAGCAGCAACAACAATAATAGTAACAGCAGCTACACTAATAGTAACAGCAACAACACTAATAGTAGAAGCAACACTAATAGTAGCAGCAGCACTAATAGTAGTAGCAGCAGCAACACTAATAGTAGTAGCAGCAACAACACTAATAGTAGCAACAGTAGCAACACTAATAGTAGCAGCAGCAGCAACACTAATAGTAGTAGTAGCAGCAACACTAATAGTAGTAGTAGCAGCAACACTAATAGCAGCAGCAGCAACACTAATAGCAGCAGCAGCAACACTAATAGTAGCAGCAGCAACACTAATAGTAGCAGCAGCAACACTAATAGTAGTAGCAGCAGCAACACTAATAGTAGCAGCAGCAGCAACACTAATAGAAGCAGCAGCAACACTAATAGCAGCAGCAGCAACATTAATAGTAGCAGCAGCAACACTAATAGCAGCAGCAGCAACACTAATAGTAGTAGCAGCAGCAACACTAATAGTAGCAGCAGCAGCAACACTAATAGTAGCAGCAGCAGCAACACTAATAGTAGTAGTAGCAGCAACACTAATAGCAGCAGCAGCAACACTAATAGCAGCAGCAGCAGCAACACTAATAGTAGTAGCAGCAGCAACACTAATAGTAGTAGCAGCAGCAACACTAATAGTAGCAGCAGCAGCAACACTAATAGTAGCAGCAGCAGCAACACTAATAGTAGCAGCAGCAACACTAATAGCAGCAGCAGCAACATTAATAGTAGCAGCAGCAACACTAATAGTAGCAGCAGCAACACTAATAGTAGCAGCAGCAACACTAATAGTAGCAGCAGCAGCAACACTAATAGTAGCAGCAGCAGCAACACTAATAGTAGCAGCAGCAACACTAATAGTAGCAGCAGCAGCAACATTAATAGTAGCAGCAGCAACACTAATAGTAGCAGCAGCAACACTAATAGCAGCAGCAGCAACACTAATAGTAGCAGCAGCAACACTAATAGTAATAGCAGCAGCAACACTAATAGTAGTAGCAGCAGCAGCAACACTAATAGTAGCAGCAGCAACACTAATAGTAATAGCAGCAGCAACATTAATAGTAGTAGCAGCAGCAACATTAATAGTAGTAGCAGCAGCAACAACACTAATAGTAGTAGCAGCAGCAGCAACACTAATAGTAGCAGCAGCAGCAACATTAATAGTAGTAGCAGCAGCAACATTAATAGTAGTAGTAACAGCAGCAACACTAATAGTAGCAGCAGCAGCAACACTAATAGTAATAGCAGCAGCAACATTAATAGTAGTAGTAACAGCAGCAACACTAATAGTAGCAGCAGCAACAACACTAATAGTAGCAGCAGCACTAATAGTAGTAGCAGCAGCAACACTAATAGTAGCAGCAGCAACAACACTAATAGTAGCAGCAGCAACAACACTAACAGTAGCAGCAGCACTAATAGTAGTAGCAGCAGCAACACTAATAGTAGTAGCAGCAACAACACTAATAGTAGCAACAGTAGCAACACTAATAGTAGCAGCAGCAGCAACACTAATAGTAGTAGTAGCAGCAACACTAATAGTAGTAGTAGCAGCAACACTAATAGCAGCAGCAGCAACACTAATAGCAGCAGCAGCAACACTAATAGTAGCAGCAGCAACACTAATAGTAGCAGCAGCAACACTAATAGTAGTAGCAGCAGCAACACTAATAGTAGCAGCAGCAGCAACACTAATAGAAGCAGCAGCAACACTAATAGCAGCAGCAGCAACACTAATAGTAGTAGCAGCAGCAACACTAATAGTAGCAGCAGCAGCAACACTAATAGTAGCAGCAGCAGCAACACTAATAGTAGCAGCAGCAGCAACACTAATAGTAGTAGTAGCAGCAACACTAATAGCAGCAGCAGCAACACTAATAGCAGCAGCAGCAGCAGCAACACTAATAGTAGTAGCAGCAGCAACACTAATAGTAGTAGCAGCAGCAACACTAATAGTAGCAGCAGCAGCAACACTAATAGTAGTAGCAGCAGCAACACTAATAGTAGCAGCAGCAACACTAATAGCAGCAGCAGCAACACTAATAGTAGCAGCAGCAGCAACACTAATAGTAGCAGCAGCAGCAACACTAATAGTAGCAGCAGCAACACTATATAGCAGCAGCAGCAACATTAATAGTAGCAGCAGCAACACTAATAGTAGCAGCAGCAACACCTAATAGTAGCAGCAGCAACACTAATAGTAGCAGCAGCAGCAACACTAATAGTAGCAGCAGCAGCAACACTAATAGTAGCAGCAGCAACACTAATAGCAGCAGCAGCAACATTAATAGTAGCAGCAGCAACACTAATAGTAGCAGCAGCAACACTAATAGTAGCAGCAGCAACACTAATAGTAGCAGCAGCAGCAACACTAATAGTAGCAGCAGCAGCAACACTAATAGTAGCAGCAGCAACACTAATAGTAGCAGCAGCAGCAACATTAATAGTAGCAGCAGCAACACTAATAGTAGCAGCAGCAACACTAATAGTAGCAGCAGCAGCAACACTAATAGTAGCAGCAGCAACACTAATAGCAGCAGCAACACTAATAGTAGCAGCAGCAGCAACACTAATAGCAGCAGCAGCAACATTAATAGTAGCAGCAGCAACATTAATAGTAGCAGCAGCAACATTAATAGTAGCAGCAGCAACATTAATAGTAGCAGCAGCAACACTAATAGTAGCAGCAGCAACATTAATAGTAGCAGCAGCAACATTAATAGTAGCAGCAGCAACATTAATAGTAGCAGCAGCAACATTAATAGTAGCAGCAGCAACACTAATAGTAGCAGCAGCAGCAACATTAATAGTAGCAGCAGCAACACTAATAGTAGCAGCAGCAGCAACATTAATAGTAGCAGCAGCAACACTAATAGTAGCAGCAGCAACACTAATAGTAGCAGCAGCAGCAACACTAATAGTAGCAGCAGCAACACTAATAGTAGCAGCAGCAACATTAATAGTAGCAGCAGCAGCAACATTAATAGTAGTAGCAGCAGCAACACTAATAGTAGCAGCAGCAGCAACACTAATAGTAATAGCAGCAGCAACATTAATAGTAGTAGCAGCAGCAACATTAATAGTAGTAGCAGCAGCAACAACACTAATAGTAGTAGCAGCAGCAGCAACACTAATAGTAGCAGCAGCAGCAACACTAATAGTAGCAGCAGCAGCAACACTAATAGTAGCAGCAGCAGCAACACTAATAGTAGCAGCAGCAACACTAATAGTAGCAGCAGCAGCAACATTAATAGTAGCAGCAGCAACACTAATAGTAGCAGCAGCAACACTAATAGCAGCAGCAGCAACACTAATAGTAGCAGCAGCAACACTAATAGTAATAGCAGCAGCAACATTAATAGTAGTAGCAGCAGCAACATTAATAGTAGTAGCAGCAGCAACACTAATAGTAGTAGCAGCAGCAGCAACAACACTAATAGTAGCAGCAGCAGCAACACTAATAGTAATAGCAGCAGCAACATTAATAGTAGTAGCAGCAGCAACATTAATAGTAGTAGCAGCAGCAACAACACTAATAGTAGTAGCAGCAGCAGCAACACTAATAGTAGCAGCAGCAGCAACACTAATAGTAATAGCAGCAGCAACATTAATAGTAGTAGCAGCAGCAGCAACACTAATAGTAGTAGCAGCAGCAACAACACTAATAGTAGCAGCAGCAGCAACACTAATAGTAGCAGCAGCAACACTAATAGTAATAGCAGCAGCAACATTAATAGTAGTAGCAGCAGCAACATTAATAGTAGCAGCAACAGCAACACTAATAGCAGCAGCAACACTATTAGAAGCAGCAGCAACACTAATAGTAGCAGCAGCAACACTAATAGTAGCAGCAGCAACACTAATAGTAGCAGCAGCTGCAACACTAATAGCAGCAGCAGCAACACTAATAGTAGTAGCAGCAGCAACACTAATAGTAGTAGCAGCAGCAGCAACACTAATAGTAGCAGCAGCAACACTAATAGTAGTAGCAGCAGCAACACTAATAGTAGTAGCAGCAGCAGCAACACTAATAGTAGTAGCAGCAGCAGCAACACTAATAGTAGCAGCAGCAACACTAATAGTAGCAGCAGCAGCAACACTAATAGTAGCAGCAGCAGCAACACTAATAGTAGTAGCAACAGCAGCACTAATAGTAGCAGCAGCAGCAACAACACTAATAGTAGCAGCAGCAACACTAATAGTAGCAGCAGCAACACTAATAGTAGTAGCAGCAACACTAATAGCAGCAGCAACACTAATAGTAGCAGCAGCAGCAACACTAATAGTAGTAGCAGCAGCAACACTATTAGTAGTAGCAGCAGCAACACTAATAGTAGCAGCAGCAGCAACACTAATAGTAGCAGCAGCAACACTAATAGTAGCAGCAGCAGCAACACTAATAGTAGCAGCAGCAACACTAATAGTAGCAGCAACAGCAACACTAATAGTAGCAGCAGCAGCAACACTTATAGTAGTAGCAGCAACAGCAACACTAATAGTAGCAGCAGCAACACTAATAGTAGCAGCAGCAGCAACACTAATAGTAGCAGCAGCAGCAACACTAATAGTAGTAGCAGCAGCAACACTAATAGTAGCAGCAGCAACACTAATAGTAGCAGCAGCAGCAACACTAATAGCAGCAGCAACACTAATAGTAGCAGCAGCAACACTAATAGTAGTAGCAGCAGCAACACTAATAGTAGCAGCAGCAGCAACACTAATAGTAGTAGCAGCAGCAACACTAATAGTAGTAGCACCAGCAACACTAATAGTAGTAGCAGCAGCAACACTAATAGTAGTAGCAGCAGCAACACTAATAGTAGTAGCAGCAGCAACACTAATAGTAGTAGCAGCAGCAACAACACTAATAGTAGCAGCAGCAACACTAATAGTAGTAGCAGCAGCAACACTAATAGTAGCAGCAGCAGCAACACTAATAGTAGTAGCAGCAGCAACACTAATAGTAGTAGCAACAGCAACACTAATAGTAGTAGCAGCAGCAACACTAATAGTAGTAGCAGCAGCAACACTAATAGTAGTAGCAGCAGCAACACTAATAGTAGTAGCAGCAGCAACACTAATAGTAGAAGCAGCAGCAACAACACTAATAGTAGCAGCAGCAACACTAATAGTAGTAGCAGCAACAACACTAATAGTAGTAGCAGCAGCAACACTAATAGTAGTAGCAGCAGCAGCAGCAAAAAGAAATTAATAGATGCATTTTGTCCAGAAGTACTATTCAAATTATCTTAAATATATAAAACATATCTGATTTCAAAAACACTTAAAAACAACAATGGGAATTTTTAAGAGAACAAAGAAAAGACTTATAATTTCAATGTGAAAAAGCTCTCTAATTTGTAATTTTCCAAACAGAAAAAGAACATTCACTAAAAGCAGCAGACCTCTACTGTAGGTCAGGAATAATGTCATCATTAGTAAATCAATATGTTAGAGATGATAGTCAAGGTTGTCAAAGTAAGTCAGTATTAGCTAGAAAATAATATTGTTAAATATGGAGTGTGTGTAAAGATAAGGCAGGTTATACAGTGACTGAATAAGAGGTGGATGTATGTTGTAAACAAATGACACAGTTAATTATGCTATCTGGGGAATCTGGTAGATACTCGACTGCAAGTGTTAAACACAACATGAGGAGTTACAAACACGTGTTTTATTCTGCTATGTTTGTACTCATGTTTGCAGACAGCACCAGAGAATAAGGAATGGGAAGAAATCAGATTTGACCCAAGGAAGTAGAGGATAGCTACAATTCCCAAATGTAGAACTTTCCACAAGCATCAATGCACCTTCTTTGAATGGGTTGTATATATATGTAGGAATCTTAAGTTCTATGTGGTACTTTAAGTTGTGGTGCTTCAAGTAATAACTTAGTAAAGAATCAAGCCTCAGGATCTGGCCACTCCTGATGGTAAATTCAACATCTCATTAATATTAAAAACTTCACCTATCTCAGCTATTATAATTAGAAATTCTCTTTAAAAGTATTCAAGCATTTATAAACTCCTAATTTAGCATTCCTAGTTCTAAACCTAAGCTAACCTAACTTACTTTAAAACTATAGCAGCAGAAGCTTAGTGCTTGTCCACTTGTGGTTGCACACGTGAAGCAGGTGGCAGACACTTTCCACACACTTGTGGTAGCACAAGCGAGGCAGGTGGTAGACATTGGTTCCACACACTTGTGGTAGCACCAGTGAGGCAGGTGGTAGCCACTGTTTTCACACACTTGTGGTAGCACAAGTGAGGCAGGTGGTAGACACGGTTTCCACACACTTGTGGTAGCACATATGAAGTAGGTGGCAGACACTTTTTCCACACATTTGTGGTAGCACAAGTGAGGCAGGTGGCAGACACTGTTTCCACACACTTGTGGTAGCACAAGTGAGGCAGGTGGCAGACACTGTTTCCACACACTTGTGGTAGCACAAGTGAGGCAGGTGGTACACACTGTTTCCACACACTTGTGGTAGCACAAGTGAGGCAGGTGGCAGACACTGTTTCCACACACTTGTGGTAGCACAAGTGAGGCAGGTGGTACACACTGTTTCCACACACTTGTGGTAGCACAAGTGAGGCAGGTGGTACACACTGTTTCCACACACTTGTGGTAGCACAAGTGAGGCAGGTGGCAGACACTGTTTCCACACACTTGTGGTAGCACAGTGAGGCAGGTGGTACACACTGTTTCCACACACTTGTCTGCTGGACACTGCATGTTTTCTCGTCAATAGCCTCAAAACCTTGTTTAATTTGCTTAACTAAGAGTGCAGGTAAGTTGCTAGCATGCAACATTGTCCATGTATTTTGTCTAAACAATCCTATAGTTTTTTTTTTTTTTTAATTTTCAAGTGCTGATAGTTAAGGATTCAACTCTTTCTGTATTTTTTTTACCTCTACTTTCTTACCCCATTTGTAATTTGACAATGGTCAAGGGCAGATTGAAATGTTGCCAAAAGGTTACTCACCTCAGTGTGGGTTTTAGGTGAAATGTTCCAGCCATAGTTCTCTGGCTTTACTCTTCAAGGAATTAATACCTACATTATTGCAGTCTACCACTCAGCACAGCAAGTGGTATACAAGTGTTTCCCCTAAAATAATTCCTTATAAAGTAGGTTATCGATCAAACTGTTTTGGACAGGGCGTCACTTTTCAGCAGGAGTGACCAGCTGACAGCATTATAGGGTTGGGTCAAGTAGGTCAGATATTATTTTTAGCTAGTTAATAAAATATGACAATGTTGCATAAACAAAAACAGGCTTTTGAAGCATAATAAAATTCAAACAAACAGAAACCCCAAACAAAAACAAAACCACACACATACAGCAAACAAAGAGAAAGCCACCACACTTACACCAATGAGAAAGCCACCACACCTACACCAAACCCTCATCTACCACAGATGAATGAATTTAATAAGTACCAAATGAGAAAACATAGAAAGAAGGTAGGGTGATCCAGGACAGGAAACATTCACCATCATTCATTCAATAGTTTTCATACCAGAAGTGTGCAGGCATCCCAGTTCAGAAATACAAATGACCCTCAGAACTGCAGCATCTTCACCCCTCCTTCAGAGTGCAGGCACTGAATCTCCAGGACTTGGGTCTGGCTAACTGGTTTCCTCTGAATCCTTTTATAAATGTTACCTTGCTGACACCTTAAAAAAAAAAGGACACCAAATACTTCACTCACTGACCTAACACACACACACATACCAGCTGGATGATAAAGCCCCTATCAGTTAAAACCTCTTTTACACATCCCCTACAACCCTTCCTAGGACAACCCCCTACAACCCTTTCTAGGGCAACCCCAACAACCTTTCCTAGGATAACCCCTACAACTCTTTTCCACCCTGGATTTATACACCCTCCTGATCATCCTAGTCTACTACAAATACCCAAATCACTTCAACTCCTCTTCTGACCTCTGACTTATACACTGCATAACCCCACACTAGCATCAAATTTCTATATTCCACGTTTTCTGCATAATTTCACACCAAACATTGCTCTTAAACATGACATCACTGTTCTAGCCTTCTCTGCACTACTATATGGTTCACCTTACTTTTCATAGAGCTACATGCTGACACATCCACTCCGAAACACAGTAAAAGGTCAATTAAAGTGCAATTTGACTGTGCAAGATTGTCTTGACAAGATTGAGAACTTATAATAGATAAAATACAGAATGGCTAAAGGAATGGTACTGAGCACTATAAAGTATGAGAAGAACAACACAGGTATGAAGTAATGGTTGTGCATGCCATTGCTAGTTTCTCCCCCTTTGCCCTTCCGGGCCTACAAGTGAAAAACTTTCTTATTAGAGAAGGTAACATAGCTCCCTCCTCCACCTGCCCTGTCACCCTCGCCACTCCACAGGCAGTGGAGATGGCACACACACACACACACACACACACACACACACACACACACACACACACACACACACACACACACACACACACACACACACACACACACACATGGTCTGAGAGAATCACTGACTCGTACAATCAGAAACAGTGAGAAGAAAATAAGAGCTTATGCAATGACTAGCGTAGATAGTGATATTCCAAAAAGAATGACAGAAGTCAATACGGCTAAACAAGAAAGAAAAGTTACTGAATAAGAAGAATGAGGAGAGCTGTCACAAAAGTTCAAGCTGATGGTTTAAAAGCTTTAATTAAAAGGCTTACTGGCGAGTGCATAAGCTGATAGTGTTAATGTATTACAGGTCGGCCATCACTAATCCGGCATCATTGGGACCTGTAGTGTGCCAGATTAGTGAGTTTGTTGGATTACAGAGTGGTTAGGTTAGAATACATTTAATTAACCTATCAATAAAGACTCTTTCTGCTACATCTTCCTCATTTTCATCACTGCTTCCTCCATCACTGGCTTGCTGCTGTGGATTTACAACCATCTGCACAATTTCTGAGTCCGTATAATGATGAAATATGAAATTATGCTAGCCAAAATTAGTGCCGGATTACTGATGGAACCGGATAACTGACTGCTGGATTAGTGATGGCCGACCTGAATTATTATAATCAACCAAGCACTAAATCCGTAAGGGTCTATTGTTACTGATTTTTTGAGAATGGTTACAGTCCCAATCAAATATTTAAGACTGATGAGACAAGTGTATTTTGGAAGTGCACGACATGAAGAACTTATATTAACAAACATGGAAAATGTGCAACTGGATTCAAGGCAGCTAAGGATGGTTCAGCTTACTTCTCTGCACCAATGTAACAGGTTATTTAAAGTTATAGTTTATGGTAAATTATCACTAAGATTCTCCTAGCTTTAAAAGGTCAAGAAAAAGCCTGTCTGTCTGTTATCTAAAAGAGTAGCATGGATGACTGAAACCCTGTTTGTTGTATGGTTTAAATATTTTATTCCTGTAGTCAAGATGT
Organism: Cherax quadricarinatus; assembly: GCF_026875155.1. Classification (NCBI taxonomy): domain Eukaryota; kingdom Metazoa; phylum Arthropoda; class Malacostraca; order Decapoda; family Parastacidae; genus Cherax; species Cherax quadricarinatus. Next base: position 38,708,871 of record NC_069443.1, on the reverse strand, counting down.
ACCTTGCTACAAAGAACCTTGTGTTCAAGGTTTTCCTCACTTTAGGAATCCTGTACTCATTCTCAAATTCTGCAATTTGCAAACCTAAATCTCAAGGTTGTATTTTTACCACCTAATATAACATTTCTGATACAACCACTGAATCTAAGTGTAAGAAAGACATTTAAATGCCACTACAAATGCAAGGCCATGACACATCAGACTGGAATCTTAGAATTCTGGCACAGCTTAAACATTGTTACTCTATGTAGGCAGATAAAAGTGGCATAGAAGGAAGTGCCCTAACCAACCTTAAATGCAGGTTGGGGTAAATTTTGGCAATCTATAACTCTGGTAAGTGCTGTGACATATTAGAGCTTTTAAGATATGCATGAAGATGTGCATGAACTGTTAGATGATGATGAAGTATCTGCAGAAGAAATGCTGGAGAACCTTAATTCCCAGTTAGGAGAAAGGCAGATAAAAGAACAGGATGATGAATAACAACTACAAGAAAAACATATAATAGTGAGGAGTTATGAGAGATATTCCTTTTTTTTTTTTTTTTTTTTTTTTAGCAAACTGGAAACTTTTTTCACCAAAAAGGACACAGACATCTAGAAGTATTCCCAGGAAGTGAGGTCTGCAGGAGGCAATGATGCTGTATTGTCATCTGTATAAAGTAAAGCAGCAGGGTAAAAACAGACGAGACACGACTCACGAAATTGTAATGACACGATTGCAAACAAACCATACCACGGGCGGGGATAGAACCTGCGATCAGAGAGTCTCAAAACTCCAGACCATCGTGTTAGCCACTGGACCAGCTAGCCACAAAAAGATTCATACGACTATGTATATTTCTACACCATAGGAAGGTTAGCATAAGCACCACTGACCACAAATGCAAGTTTTTACAGACAAATCTCTAGCTAGCGTGGCCGTGACGAACTCTAGCTCAAGTCCCCTCAAAGCCGTTAACATGACTCACGAAATCATAATGACACGATTGCAAACAAACCATACCACGGGAGGGGATAGAACCCACGATCAGAGAGTCTCAAAACTCCAGACCTTCCTATGGTGTAGAAATATACCTAGTTGGACGAATCTTATTGTGGCTAGCTGGTCCAGTGGCTAACGCGACAGTCTGGAGTTTTGAGACTCTAATCACGGGTTCTATCCCTGCCCGTGGTATGGTTTAGACCAGACACATTACAGAATACTTGAGCACTCCCATACAACCATCAACTACTGACTTTATATCCACATTGGCAAAAGAGCAACTGACATCCACCTTAGCTGAGTAGAGCCACATTAACCCTCTCTATATACTTCAGTTCAACCCTCTCTACATACACTTCACTGTTAACCTTCTCTATATACTTCAGTGTTAACTTTCTCTACACACTTCAGTGTTAACCTTCTCTACACACTTCAATGTTAACCTTCTCTACACACTTCAACATCAACCCTCACTACACACTACAACATCAACAAGCTACTTTAGAATACAAGGCAACAAACTCTATGTAGGCCTATTGATATTGTAAAACAAAGTTTTTTTGCATAAGTGCATGAAATTAGACACGCTGAATCTTCACTTCAATACACAATTTTAAAATAGCACATAAAAAGATCCACACTTAACACAGCTGTAATAAACTGAATCATTCTTTAAAAAATATCTGCATATTTTACTATGATAAATATACTATAATAAACATGTGCTTATGTATATAGATATTTATGTATAATTCTTTTTGATGAAATATTTATTTTTCATTTTATGTGACTTTAGAATGTTGATTTTTTTGGCTGGCAGGTTGCAGAGAGGTACGGAGGTTAGGCGGGGAGGTGCGGAGGTTAGGCGGGGAGGTGCGGAGGTTAGGCGGGGAGGTGCGGAGGTTAGGCGGGGAGGTGCGGAGGTTAGGCGGGGAGGTGCGGAGGTTAGGCGGGGAGGTACGGAGGTTAGGCGGGGGAGGTATGGAGGTTAGGCGGGGGAGGTATGGAGGTTAGGCGGGGAGGTGTGGAGGTTAGGCGGGGAGGTACGGAAATTAGGCAGGGGAGGTATGGAGGTTAGGCAGGGAGGTACGGAGGTTAGGTGGGGAGGTGCGGAGGTTAGGCAGGGAGGTACGGAGGTTAGGCGGGGGAGGTATGGAGGTTAGGCAGGGAGGTACGGAGGTTAGGTGGGGAGGTGCGGAGGCTAGGCGGGGAGGTACGGAAGTTAGGCAGGGAGGTACAGAAGTTAAGCGGGGGAGGTGTGGAGGTTAGGCGGGGGAGGTGCGGAGGTTAGGTGGGGGAGGTATGGAGGTTAGGCGGGGAGGTACGGAGGTTAAGTGGGAGAGGTACGGAGGTTAGGCGGAGGAGATATGGAGGTTAGGTGGGGAGGTACAGAGGTTAGGTGGGGAGGTACAGAGGTTAGGCGGGGGAGGTATAGAGGTTAGGCGGGGGAGGTATAGAGGTTAGGCGGGGAGGTACGGAGGTTAGGCGGGGAGGTACAGAGGTTAAGTGGGAGAGGTACGGAGGTTAGGCGGGAGAGGTACGGAGGTTAGGCGGGAGAGGTATGGAGGTTAGGCAGGAGAGGTATGGAGGTTAGGTGGGAGAAGTACGGGGGTTAGGCGGGAGAAGTACGGGGGTTAGGTGGGAGAAGTACGGGGGTTAGGCGGGAGAGGTACGAAGGTTAGGTGGGAGGAGGTACGGAGGTTAGGTGGGGGGATGCAGAGGTAAAGTGGGGAGGTTCAGAGGTTAGGTGGGGGAGGTATGGAGGTTAGGTGGGAGGAGGTATGGAAGTTAGGCAGGAGGAGGTATGGAAGTTTTATGGGAGGAGGTATGGAAGTTAGGTGAGAGGAAGCATGGAGGGATGGAAGTTAGGTGGGAGGAGGTATGGAGGTTAGGTGGGAGAAGGCATGGAAGTTAGGCAGGAGGAGGTATGGAAGTTTTATGGGAGGAGGTATGGAAGTTTTATGGGAGGAGGTATGGAAGTTTTATGGGAGGAGGTATGGAAGTTAGGTGAGAGGAGGCATGGAGGTTAGGTAGGAGGAGGTATGGAGGTTAGATGAGGGAGGTGCAGAGGTTAGGTGGAGGGAGGTAGAGTACTGAACTAGCCTGGATCTTTAAGGTGACCATGAATAAGAACATAAGAAAGAAGGAACACTGCAATAGGCCTACTGACCTATGCAAGGCAGGTCCAGTTCTCACACCGGCTTAAGTCAATGCCTTGACCTATTAACCAAACCTCTTTTAAAAGGGGCGTGAATCTGATTTTTACCATACATTTTCTTTTTTGTTACATTTGTGACTTTTCAATTGGAATGTTCACCTATGAAAATCTTTGAAAAGATAATTCAGCACCCACTTTGCAATATTTTTTTTATGCAGGATGAAAACCCTTGGGACCATATATTAAATCCAACTGTTACTCTTTGATTATGGGGGGCTAAACTAGTGTGTTTGAATATCTTCTCTGTGCCCTGGGTGTGATACTATCCTGGCAACTTTCTCATCTGCTATTGTCTTAATTATGACCAAGACCATAATTTTGCTACACTTGTGTTTATATAGCTTACTATTACAATCAACATAGCACTGTGTGGATTTGTTGCTCAGCCCATTAACCTTCCAATCCCGTCAATTTATTGGGGTTTCTCTGTGTTCATACCCAATCAACTTTTCTTAAATTAAGCAAGCCAGAAACTGACTGCTTCCTTTTATTTTTTATCATTTGGAATTAGCACAACTGCCAACCTAACATAGTAAGTTTCTTTACTTGTGTATCCCTGCTAATGAATACTATTGCTAATGTAAAGTGCCAATTCCTAATAATGCACTCTTAATGACTGGAACGATCAGTCAAGTTCATCCAGTAACAAAACATGATAATTCTTAAAAGGTACTGGACGTCCCTTCATATGATTACTATGAGTGAGCTCCGTATGTCCAAATACCAGGTGTACAAGTACTGTTTCCCCACAACCAACAATGAGGGAAACACATCTGCTAGAAATTTAATTGTGGTTTGATTAAAAACTGCTTCTTAATCAAAAACTGACTAACAACACTGCCAATTATTTCAAATGCATCAGGACAGCATTGGAAAAAAGTTGAATAAAGGCAAGTCTCTATGCAAGATAGGAAAGCCCTGAATAGCAGAATTGCAGTCAAGAACTTCACTGCCCTGAATACCATAATGTTAAGATACAGTAAAAGGCATAATCCTTGTATTTGCCAAAGAGGTGACACAGTGATTGCTGAATGCAAAGTAAATACAGGGAACCAAAGTTCTGTAGTAAAGCTACTGTAAAGAAGCTACAACAATGAAAGACACAGACAGAGAAGTGATGTGGATAACAGCATCAAGAAGTGAATGTAACTATTAAATACTGACTGTTTTTTGCCAAGTATCTGTGAATTACACTATCAGGAAAATCTGCTGCATATTACACATCACAGGCTTAAAAATAAATTGTTTACACAGTGGTACCATTCAAGCACAAGTGAAAATAGAGTAACCCCTCTTATAATGTAACACTACATGGTACTGTATGATTTTTGTCTAAACACAACTGGAAAAGTGCATTCATTTTTGAAAATTGCTTGAAAAGCCTTGAAAGTATGCACTACATGCAAAAGAATCAAGATATATGCAAAATTTTAGTAGTCCGCATTGTGGGGATTTTCCCCTCCGACCCAAGTTGGTCCCAATGGTTGGCTGGGATCAATGTGCCTGTTTATCAAACTTCTTGGATCCTCCCACTGCCTTATTTCTTTCAAGAGAAATACTAGTGATGCTGGAGGTGTGAAGTAAATAGAGCAAGAATTACTAGAGGTATTGTAATAAGTGGAGTACAGGCAGCCTGCAATTTTGGTCTGAGAGAATCCACTGTTTGTACAATTCAAAACAATGAGAAAATATGAGATTATGCAATAAGTAGTGAAGATTGTGACCTGGATAAAAGAACATCAAAAAGGTCAATACTGCAGAGTAAAACAGATCAGCAATACATTACAGAATACAGCCTCTCCTCACTTAACGACGGAGTTATATTCCTAAGACCACGTCAGTAAATAAATTCATCGCTAAGTGTTCTAATGTCACCTTTGCACCATTTACAACATTTCTGGTATATTTTAAAATGTTTATACGCTATTGTATTGTATATTGTAATAAACAGAATTGAGGGAATCAGCTGTAATATACAGTAGGGCCCCACTTACATGGCAAGTTAAGTTCTAGGCTATTGCTGTTAAGTGGACATCGCTGGAAAGCAGAACACCATTTTCCTCCACTTTTAAATGCATATAAATGCCAGACAACAAGTTTATACTAACTTATATTAAGTTAGTAATAGAACTATGCTTTAAAAAACACAATAAAAAGTAAAATACATACACAGTACATTCACTACTTACCTTAAAATATTTGTAGCTTTATTAATGTAGGGCAAGAGGTGAGTAGTACTTATTTGTAGAAGTCAGGTGTAGGTAGCTGGTAATTGTAGCCCACCTGAGCTACACCTACCGGCTGCCTACACTGCAGCCCAGAGCCATATTATTACCATCGACATACCTTGTTCACTTAATTTAATTGTCTCTAACAACTACCTTTAGATGCCATCATAAACGAGGGGAGAAGTAATCAATAATTCATGCCGAGAATTGCAAACAAAAGTCGAGTGTTAAGGGGAGTGACTAGGCCAAATGCAGATTCATACACGTTTTCTTTGGTGCTGGACCAGAGAAAACGTAATGTTTTCTTTCCGCCCAGCTACCACATGTGTTTCTTATATAATTTCAAAGAAAATATCATACATGGATTAATGAAAATGTCTATATTAACGTAAAATAAGACACTTAATTTGCCCAAGAGTGATTATTATTACGTACTATTAGTACTACTATGGTGTTAAGACTTGAGGGACACTCTTAGTGATTTTAATGTGTACTTGCATGCCGGCACAGTATGTAAGTATACAGTGGACCCCCGGTTAACGATATTTTTTTCACTCCAGAAGTATGTTCAGGTGCCAGTACTGACCGAATTTGTTCCCATAAGGAATATTGTGAAGTAGATTAGTCCATTTCAGACCCCCAAACATACACGTACAAACTCACTTACATAAATACACTTACATAATTGGTCGCATTCGGAGGTAATCGTTATGAGGGGGTCCACTGTATTTAGGTACAGATACACAAGTACAGTGGACCCCCCGGTTAACGATATTTTTTCATTCCAGAAGCATGTTCAGGTGCCAGTACTGACCGAATTTGTTCCCATAAGGAATATTGTGAAGTAGATTAGTCCATTTCAGACCCCCAAACCTACACGTACAAACGCACTTACATAAATACACTTACATAATTGGTCGCATTGGGAGGTGATCGTTAAGTGGGGGTCCACTGTATTATTATCAAAGCGCATATAAAACAGGCAATAACTTTAAAACACTTGAAATTTTGGAAAGTTTCCAGACAAAATACAGTGGACCCCCGCATAACGATTACCTCCGAATGTGACCAATTATGTAAGTGTATTTATGTAAGTGCGTTTGTACGTGTATGTTTGGGGGTCTGAAATGGACTAATCTACTTCACAATATTTCTTATGGGAACAAATTCGGTCAGTACTGGCACCTGAACATACTTCTGGAGTGAAAAAATATCGTTAACCGGGGGTCCACTGTAGAGAGATGTGCTCACGGAGAATGTAACTGGGTGGGGTGTGCCGTATTAGAAAGACGGGTTGCCGTATAGAGAGTTTTGGTCGAAATTTGAAATCGCCATATAAGCGGAATGCTATAAGGCAAAACACCATAAAGTGGGGCCCTACTGTACGTTATTTATGCTTGCACATGGGTCAGAGAGCCCGTCGAAAGGCTGAGTCATCAGTAAACGAGTATGTTGCTAAATGAGGAGAGGCTGTACACAAGTAGTCCATTGCAGACAACTACTGATATTCCTGCACATCAACACAAACCACAGCCATCCACCTCAGTTCAGTAATGCCAAATTAACCTTCTCTGCACACTTATATGCTAAACAATGACAACTAGACTGTAATGAAAAATAAATTGCAATAATTTGATTCACAAATTTGGAGGTGACTAACATAACCTTATTTCTTCGTCATGTGCTCTTCACTTCAGAGACAATTTCCTTAAGATCCCAATTATCAGGAATGTATTGTAATGAGAGTGTTTACTATTCTCAGGAAGAAGGAACGTGTCTAATGTGGAGATGCAAAACTTTGCAAAAGAAAGGACATAAATGTACCACCAGAACCAAATGCAATAATTAAAAAGGCAAACAAAGCAAAACAAAGCTGAAACAGGGTAGGGCAGGTTCAGTGGGGAGAAATAAATGGGATTAGGTTAAGGGCATCAGAGAGTTAAGAGATAAGGAAGGGGTTGGAAAAATAATTTTGAAGGATTAGCTATGGCAGGAGAAGAGGGAATATAAATGTACAAATTCAAGAATTACAAGGATTAAAATAAGAGTTGGATGCAAAAAGTTTGTTATAATAAGTATTAATGCACCTGGAGAAGAGAGGAGTGTACAGAGAGAGGAGGAGACTTTGGGAGATGTCAAGTGTTTAGGAACCTCTGAACAAAGTGAGAGAATAACTGCAGTTGTGAACCTAAATGCTAAAGTGGGAAAAATGGTTAGAGAGGGTGTGGTAAGTTTGGGGTGCCAGGTGTAAATGATTATGAAGGGCCTTTGACTGAACTTTGTATAGAAAGAGGCTTAGTAATAGGTAATACATATTTTAAGAAACAAAAAAAGGATAAATAAGTATGCGAGTTGTAAAACAGCAGATTGTCGTTTAACACTGTTTTATTTGGCACTCATACTCAAATAACCCGCACATAAAAGACAGAAGCTTACGACGACGTTTTGGTCCGACTTGGACCATTGACAAAGTCACACTAACAGAGAAGGAGCAGGACGGCTATATATAGGCAGAAAGAGGTGGAGGTAGTAGTAGTGGTAGTAGTAGTAGTAGTAGTACAAGAATTGTATATAATACCGACAGGATGAAATGACACACGCACAACACCCGGGCATCCCCACCGTAGACGTTTCGCCATCCAGCCAGCCACTGGATGGCGAAACGTCCACAACAAAGACAACCAGACGCCGCACATGTGTTAGTGTGACTTTGTCAATGGTCCAAGTCGGACCGAAACGTCGTCGTAAGCTTCTGTCTTTTATGTGCGGGTTATTTGAGTATCGTTCCAGTCACGGTATTGTGCCTTTTTGTTATTTATTTTATTTGGCACGTTTTGGTTATAGCATTAATGAAGAATTGTGGTATATTTTTGTATAACACTTTGCAAAATTAACTTAACATGGTTCACTTTGTGGGAGGGGAAAAAATTTGGAGCATGTGTTGCTCGCGGCATACACTCTGCTTGGCTGTGGGCTAAACCACTGAATCAACGGAGGAGACCTACTGCCATCCCCTGCCACCCGTCCCACCATTGTCCCAGCCGGTTCATACGTGTGTAGGACGCCTGCTAGGAGCTACCTGTGTTTATTTTTGTTTGTGGTTTGAGTTTAGATCTTTTAATTGCCATATCTTAAATCTGCCAAGCAATCATGGCACCCAGTAGGCATACAAGCATTGCTGAAAGTGGCAAGAAAAGATTTCAGCGTTTAAGGCTTAGAATTAACGAAGGAAATAGAGATATTAGACAATTAGACAAGAGATAGCCTGTGGCCATAATGGAGCGTCACTTTGTGCAAATAAAACGACCGAGGTAAATCTGAGTTTGTGTGATGACTTACTGATTTACATGACTGACTGACTGATTGACTTACTGATTTGACTGATTTACTGACTTAAAGTTACTTTTTCACTGAAGAGGATCCTGAAATGGTGTCTAGAGCAGTTGATGCCTTACCCTAAGTTGTATAATGTACTGTGGGGTAAAATAGAACAGAAATCCATTACAGAATTCATGCGCACTCCAGTACAACCATCAACTTCAGTACAAGGACCTCTACCATCCACCTCAGCCCAGTAGGACCACAGCATAACTCTCCACTCTCTTCACATTCATCCACAAACACAAGCACCCATAATTTAAGGTAAGAAATACTATTATTTCTGTTACATTTGTAGTCTTAAGCAGTGAAAACAACATAGTACATCACGACAATGAACCACAATTATATATTCACTTTTATTTTTGTAAGATCTGTTGGTCTAAAAAAAAAGTTGTTTGGCTTTTTGGGGGCTCCCAGGAACGTAACCTTATTTTTTCCACAAGTTGTCCAGTTTGTCTAACATGGTTTTAACTACCACAGCATTTTCAGGAATGTAACTACCGTGTTAAACCAAGGTCTACTGTATATGACAGTAGTCTGTTAGGCTATGTATTGGTAAACAAAAGTTGATGGGTAGACTTCAGGATATGCATGTTTATAGAGGGGCAACAAATATATCAGAACACTTTTTAGTTGCAGCTACAGTGAAAGTAAAAGGTAGATGGGATACAAGAAGAATTGCATCAGCAAATAAGAGTGGTGAAGGTTTAAAAACTAAAGAGAAGGCAGTTAGGGTAAGATATAAATAACTATTGGAAGGAAGATGGGCTAGTGTGAGTATAGGCAATGAGGCTGAAGAAGTATGGGTAGACTTAAGAATGCAGTGTTAGTGTTCAGCAGAAGTATGTGGTTACAGGAAAGTGGGTGTGGGAGGTAAGAAGAATGGTGAGGTAAAGAGAAAAAGTTAGCATATCAGAGGTTTTTTACAAAGTATAAGTGTTATAAGGAGGTGTTATGACCAATGTCATAATGTGATTAATTTATATGTATTATCCACTTAATATTATACTCTGGGTTTCTTTAATATTAGCTAAATTAAAGATTCCACTAGTTTATAATATTATCTGATTTAGGAATATACCCGGGTATGATGTATATATATATATCTTGAGTAATGTGTTAGATAGGTACTCCTGGCTAAGGTTTATAACAAGGTATCTCCACTGGTGGGTAGTTTGCACCGCTCTACCCTCTCCCCCTTTTGACGAGTTGATGTCATGAAGGAATTTACTGTATAGTTCAGTTCACTCTCTCTGCTGACTCAGTGTGCATTGACTGAGCTACCCTCCTAGTACTCCGCCTTATTCTCACTTGGATAGAGAATTGGGTTATAGAAACTCCTGATCCAGCTTGTGGTTTATTGTGAAGTCTGCTGACAATCATATACTGTTATCTTCAGGTTACGATGTGACGACCAGTGTCAAGCTTAGAACTTTGTGATATATTCCTTATGCCAGGGAGTTACTCAGAAAAAGTGTTAATTCTCAATATATGTACTTGCACACAAGTAATGTTACTACTGAGGAAGCGATAATATTCCTCTGATCATTGTCAAGTGTAGTGACCATATTGACATGTACATTCTATTTAAGAGTTTTCTTGTGTGAAGGAAAGTTCCTGACAGTGATATTTAATAGATATTTATGAATATCTAAAGTATTTAAGCTTTTAAATAAAAAGAAACTTGAAAAGACTGAGTAACTATTATTTGTGCCTTACATTTCTAAGTTTGGAAACATATCCTTTCATTCTATGAAGTGTGTTGTTACGGAATGCACTAACCTGGCTAAAGATTAAGATTTGAACCGTAACAGGAGGTAGGAGTATATGGAGAGAATAAGAGATAGATTAAGAAAGTAGGGAAGGAATGTAAAAGGAGAGCAAATGAGAGAATGGGTGAGATACTGTCAACAAATTGTGATGAGAATCAGAAAATGTTTTGGAGTGAGATTAATAGGTTGAGAAAACCTAGGGAATGAATGGATTTGACAGTTAAAAATAGGAGAGGAGAGTTATTAGATAGAAAGTTGGAGGCATTAGGTAGATGGAGAGAATATTTTGAGGAACTGTTAAATGTTGATGAAGATGGGGAATCTGTGATTGTGTCCACTGGGCATGGAGGTATAACATCTTGTAGGAGTGAGGACGAGGCAGATGTTAGTGTGGGGGAAGTGCATGAGGCTGTGGGTAGAATAAAAGGGAAGTAAACCAGCTGGGATTTATGGGATAAAGATGGTAATGTTAAAAGCAGGTGGGAATATAGTTTTGCAATGGTTGGTGCTTTTATTTAATAAATGTACAAAAGAGGAGGAGGTACCTAGAGACTGGCAGAAAGCATTTATAGTTCCTTTGTAGAAAGGCAAAGGAGACAAGTGAGAATGTAAAAAATTATAGGAAAGTAAGTCTGTTGAGCATACCTGGTAAGATGTATGGTAGTTATTATTGAAAGAATTAAGAGTAAGATGGAGAGCAGGATTTTGAGTGAATAAGGAGGCTTTAGGAGGTGTGTAGAACAAGTGTTTACAGTGAAGCATATAGGTGAACAGTATTTACATAAAGGTTTTCATTGCATTTATGGATTTGGAAAAGACATATGATAGGGAAGCACTGTGTCAGATGTTGCAAGTGTATGGAATAGGTGGTAAGTTACTGAAAGCAGTTAAGAATTTTTACTAGGATAGTGAGACACAGGTTGGAGTATTTAGGAGAGAGGGATATTATTTCCCAGGATGCATGACCCTTATCTAAATACCTTGTGGCGTTCTGCTAATACGGACATTTCAAATTATGACCAAAACTTGCTATATGGTTCCTCCACCTGACTTTCTAATACGGTCACCATGCCCCACCTGGTTTGTTTACATTTTCTGTGAGCACGACTCTCCATTACGTCTGGAAGCTTTCCAAATTTCAAGCGTTTTAAAGTTATTTTATATATACGTACTCTGATAATTATACTTGTGTGTATTTGAACAGTGGACCCTCTGTTTTTGCTACCCTCTGATTTCGTGATTTTCGGTTATCGCCGACTTTTTTTGTCACAATATAGTCTCTGTTGTCGCTAATTTCCTCTGGTTTTGCCGGTTGTACAGAACACACCCGAGTCCCCACACACACAAAGCCTCCCACACACCATTCTGAATCAGTGTGGCATTGTTTCTTGGCAAGTGAACATTACCCTGCCAGGTTATACAAAACATTTCATAATCCATTATTTTTTGTGCTTGTTTATTGTGTGTAACTACTAAATAAGCCACCATGGCCCAAAGAAAGCTCCTAGTACCAGCCCTTTGGTGGAGAAGGTGAGAAACGTGATAGAATTCAAGAACTCATAGCAAAGTACCAAAGTGGAGGAGGAAGAGAGAAGGGAGAACGTGCCTTCCTCAGTGATTCTGCAATATGTATGATACTAAAGCAGCAGGAGTCGATAAAGACTACAGCACCAGCCAGCGACAAAGTGTTGCATTATCGGTGTAGCAAGTAAGTTAAGCGATTAAGTGATAGAAAAGACAACACGAAACTAACTCCTCCAATGTTGTTGGAGGTATACAGGGCCAATGACAACATATGCCGCACTGAGTATCTTCCACCACCCTAAACCTCTGCCAGCATCTCCAAGGTGTGTGTAAATATTGTAAATATTTCTTATTTATGAATTACTTACATTGTTTCACTGTAATTAATGGTGGTGGCCTCTACTGCCACCACCACCACTATATGTATGGCTTATGCTGTCAGTGGCCCTTATAAACCCAACAATAACACCACCGCCACTCGTCACATACGCAATGACATATTTTATTCATTCTAGTGTATATATCATGCTTCTACAATATTAACATTGTTTACTATGTCATATTAGATGAATTATGATAAATAAATAAGCCGCAGAGTTGATATTAGCGTCATATTGTTGATATTAGCATCATATTGAAGCATTTTGTCCTGTCTCCAAACAAACTTGCCTCCCTCTCCCCTCCTCACTCTTTTCCATATGCCAACAGGAGTCTTCAATAAAGGTAAAAGTGATTTAACCCTTTCAAGGTTGAGAGGCCCTCTCAGAGACTTGTTCTTAGGGTTGGCCAAATTTCAAAAAAAAAAAAAAAAATTCTTATGAAAAGATAGAGAATCTTTTCTCGATCATAATGACACCAAAAGCATGAAATTTGATGGAAAACTTATGGAATTATGCTCTCGCGAAGTTAGCAGTCTCGACGATGTTTACGCATCAGCGATTTTGCCCACTTTGAGCCCTATTTTCGGCCAATTCCAGTGTACTTGTCGACAAAAATCATAACTATTTCGCTAGAACTCCATTTTTTCTATTGAATGAGTACAAGAAACCACCCATTTACTGATTTCAACTATCCAATACAGTGGTCAGAATTTAGCAATTTTGCCAATTTCACACAAATTTCAGAAGATGCCAATTTCCGAATAGGGTCCAGAATAAACAAGAAAGACATTCCTGGCACTAAAATAACATTTCCTCTGTTCAGTAGTCATGTCCCCATGCCCCTCTTACATTCTTTTGCTTTCCACTTTGAATTTTTATTCTCACAAAAAAATAGAAGATTTACTGTTATGCAGACTACTGCATTAGTGTAGAAATGGTATAAATAATATCAGCGCACTTGTGAAAGAATATTAGACTCACCAGTTGATGTGTATTAAATGTATAGCATGATTTGTTTACTTTTGAACTTTGGTAAAAATCGAACATTTCTGCTACTTTGAGCTCAATTTCAAGATGCTTTTCTTTGTAAAACCAGTCAAAATCATCTCAATTTCTGAAATATGTCTTCCATTCTATAAAATGAGACCAGGAAAACTAGAATACAACAATAAATACCATACAAAAATACAGTGCAAAGTCGATGTTTTAATCCAAAAACACAGTCAGTTTTTTTTTTTTCTCATTACGCACTGTGTGCTGCAGGATTTTTTTTATACTGTGCACACTGACCACAAACCCATTCTTTCATATGTAGGCCTACCAGCTTTCTCTCACTAGATTTGAGGGCGCTAAAATTTAGGTGTACTAGTACAGTGGACCCCCGCTTAACGATCACCTCCAAATGCGACCAATTATGTAAGTGTATTTATGTAAGTGCGTTTGTACATGTATGTTTGGGGGTCTGAAATGGACTAATCTACTTCACAATATTCCTTATGGGAAAAAATTCGGTCAGTACTGGCACCTGAACATACTACTGGAATGAAAAAAGTTCGTTAACCGGGGGTCCACTGTACGTCAAAAACCTTGATGCATAAGCCGTACTAGTACTGCCGAAATCCTGAAAGGGTTAAATGTTCATTTATCCATTTCATTAGTGTTTTATATTTATTTCTCATTGTTTTCTTATTATAAAACTATATTCTCTAAAAAATGTATTTTTTGTTAATACTTTTGGGTGTCTGGAATGGATTAATTTGATTTACATTATTTCTTATGGGGAAAATTATTTCAGTTTTTGTAATTTTCGAGTTTCGTCAGATTCTCTGGAATGGATTAATTATGAAAACCAAGGGTCCAGTGCACCTAAATAAACTTACACACTGTGCTGGCATGCAGGTACACATTAAAATCACAAAGAGTGTCTTATTAATCTTGGAGACACTGTATTAAAAATGATAAAAAAAAACACAATAATAATTACTCTGAGCTGCATTAAATGTTGTATAAAACATTAATATAGACATATTGCTTAATCCATCTATGATATTTTTTCAAAATTATTTAATAAACAGCTACATAACATATAAACATGATAAATACAACCTACAACAGAATAAATTAAAAAAATATTAGATGTTGTTCCAGTCGTCTTGTCAGAAAGAATAACAATTTCTTTGGTTCAACACCAAAGAAAATGTGTACACAATAGTATTACTGGGGGTAACTGTAGAAAATTATGCCTTTTGTATGCCTTCATTAAGGGCATCATTCCTTCTAAAAATTGTGTGCTACATGAGAATGAGTGTGTTGCTCTTTATTTATTTTACTGTACCAACAAGGAGACAACTTGTACTCAACATCAGGCATTTTTATTATGATATAAGCTTTACAAATATGGAAATGAACATGTATCAACCCACCAGTGACATTGTTTACATACTCTGCAGCTCTGTCCTTTCTCATTTACTCATTCTCTCTCTCTCTTGTTTAATCATTTTTATCTCGTTTACTCACCTCTCATCCTACATTAACCCTTTCAGGGTCCGTCCCGTAGATCTACGGCTTTACGTTCAGGGTCCAAACCGTAGATCTACGTCATGAGCTCAGCTCTCTCTGATAAACTGTGAGTGGTACATTTGGGCCTAGATATGAGAGAATACATCTATGTGGTATGCGTGCACCACAAAACAAATCCTGCAGCACACTGTGTATAATGAGAGAAAAAAAAATGAGACCATGATTTTTTATTAAAACAGCGACTTTGCAGTGTTTTTTTCGTATGTTTTTTATAGTTGTATTTGTGATTTCTTGGTCTCATTAGATAGAATGGAAGACATATTACAGAAATAGAGATGATTTTGATTGGTTTAAGCACTGGAAATGGCTTGAAACTGAGCTCAAAGTAGCAGAAATGTTAAATTTTTGCTGATGTTCAAGAGTAAACAAACGACCTCACATGTCTAATACACGCCAGCTGGTGGGTCTAATATACATTCACAAATGTGGTGATGATATTTATACAATTATTACAATATTGCATAACAGTAAATCTTCTATTTTTTGGTGTGAATAAAAATTCATTATGTGAATAAAAAATCAAAATGGAATCTATTTATAAAGCCTCAAAACATAACTAATGAACAGAGGAAATGTTAGTTTAGTGCCAGGAATACCTACATTGTTTATTCTGGACCCTATTTTGAAATTGGAATATTTTGAACTATGTTAAATTGGCCAAATTACCAACTTACGATCAATTTATTTTGTAGTTGAAACAGTTGACTTGGCGATTTCTTGTGCTCAATCGATAGAAGTAATACTAGTGAAATAGCTAAGAATTTGGTCGACTGGAATAAAGTAATTGGCCTAAAATGGGAGTCAAAGTCGGCAAAATAGCCGATTCGCAAATATCCCTGACACATCAAAATTCGCGAGAGCATAATTTCGTCAATTTTCCATCAAATTTCATACTTTTTGTTTTATTACCTTCACAAAAAGATTCTCAAGCATTTCATAAGAAAAAATAACTAATTTTTTTTTTAAATTCTTGGACACTGGGGCACCACTTCAGATTTTGGCCTTGGACCCTGAAGGGGTTAAGACTTCAAATATTTTAAGGTAAGTAATGAGTGTACTATATATGCATTTTATTTCTC
Organism: Cherax quadricarinatus; assembly: GCF_026875155.1. Classification (NCBI taxonomy): domain Eukaryota; kingdom Metazoa; phylum Arthropoda; class Malacostraca; order Decapoda; family Parastacidae; genus Cherax; species Cherax quadricarinatus. The sequence continues at coordinate 38,692,725 of NC_069443.1, read as the reverse complement.
TATGGTGATTTAAATGTTGTAGTACATGTATATTACATGTAAGTGGGGTGGCCAGGGAGGCTACCATACCTCCCTCAACTGACTTTTTACAAATAAATACTGTTCACCTCTCACCCTACATTAAGACTACTGCTAACTTAATATATGTTAGTGTAACCTTATTATCTTGCATTTATATACATTTATAAGCAGAAAAAATGGCGCTCTGCTTTCCGGCGATATCCGCTTTCTGGCGGTAGCCTGGAACCTCACCTGCTGTTTAAGTGGGGCCCTACTGTATTTATAGATGGGGTTGTAAGAGAAGTGAATGCTTGGGTGTTGAGAAGAGTTGTTGGATTACGAGTGGGAGTTGTCACAGTTGCTTTTTGCTGATAGAATGAAAGACTGACTTCGAAGGCGTATAAATCTATTGTGGAAGGAAGGCGGGGTAGGGGTCGTCCTAGGAAAGATTGGAGAGAGGAGGTAAAGGTTTTGTGTGTGAGGAGCTTAGACTTCCAGGAAGCATGCATGAGCGTGTAAGACAGGGGCGAGTGGAGGTAAATAGTTTTCATGACTTGACATGTTGTTGGAGTGTGAGAATTGTAACATTTATGAAGGGATTCTGGGAAACTGATTTGCTGAGCTTGAGTCCTGGAGGCAGGAAGTACAGTGCCTGTGCTCTGAAGGACGGGTGGAGATACATTGCAGTTTTTGAACTGTAGTGTAGGCACACCTCTGGCAAGACAGTGATGGAGTGAATGATGATGACGATGAAAGTGTTTCTTCTTTTTCGGGTCACCCTGCCTCAGTGGGAATCAGCTGATGTGTTAATAAAAAAAATAAACCCTCAGTGGGAAATGGGCAATGCATTAATAAAAAAAATATACAGAAAAGGAAGTATAAGTGAGGTAAGCAACAAGAACCTGAAAGTAGAGACTGAAGGACTGTAACATAGGTGATGATTGTAAAAGCAATTTTAATAATATCAGTGGTAATTTTAAAGGTTGCAGGATCATGAAGGCCATGGAAGCTAAAAAGACAGCGGAAATGATAGGCATGACTGCAGTCTGTTAAGGAAGGAACATTAGGATATGCATATAAACTTCTGACTGGGAACAAAGAAAAGGCTCTAGACACAAATGCACTTCCTGAAGAAGAATGACACCAGGTCCAAAAAAAATTAATGTACAGAAGCCTAAAGAGAATTTGCCTATTACTACCTCAGAAACAATGAGAAAATTCTAAATAAATCCAGTCTATTACATGCAACTTTCAGGAAGCTTACAAAATTTGATTTGCATACTAAGCACCTAAGGATGTGAGGTGTGGTTCAAGTGGTATTACAGTCAACTGTCGCTTATCAATGTCAACTGACTGTACCAGTATGAGTAATGGCAAAATCATTCAAATTTAACATATATAAAACTATATTAGGTAAAATCATTGTGCACTTTATATTCTTCTGGGCTACCTCCTGCCTGAGCAAAGGCTTGGCTGGCAAAGACTGTTATTAAGCCAAACACAAAAGTGTCTGCCATAAATGCCTTGGAACAAGAGTTCCAGTTAGTCTCTAGACTAAAAGAATGTACTTGGGACAAGATGTGATATTATCCAATGTATAATTATTTTTTCTAGGTCAAAAAATGAAGACAATAACATCCTGGCATTCAAAAAAGGCATGATGACCGTACACAAGATAGTGGAGTAGCCAAAAAGCTTTAAAGTCTCTAGGTACCATATAACTTTAAATGTCCTTTGCAATTTGCAAATAAGAGGGTAATTACTTGAAATGTTATCCAACTTATGAGGTGTGCTAGAAAGTCTATGTTGAAGCAACACCTGGGTACAATAATTTCAGATAACCTATCATTTAGAAAACACAAGGTAAATGCTGCCAAAACCAGAAAAATGAGAGGGTGAATAACAAGAACTTTCAAAACAAGAAAATAATGTCAATGGTGACACTACTGAAATCACTTGTGCTTTTTCTCTTGCCTAAAGACCACTGTCTGACTGACTGTTCCATTCAAAGCACCTGTAATATACCTGTGACCAGTTTCAATAATCTTCCTATTCACGCAGCCTAGCCCAGGGACAGGCTTTTCCATTGTTTGTCTGGTTAATCTATAGGTAGTAGGTTGGTAGACAGCAACTGCCCAGGGAGGTACTACCATCCTGTCAAGCGAGTGTAAAATGAAAGCCTGTAATTGTTTTACATGATGGTAAGATTGCTGGTGTCCTTTTTTTCTGTCTCATAAACAGGCAAGATTTCAGGTACATCTTGCTACTTCTACTTACACTTAGGTCACACTACACATACATGTACAAGCACATATATACATACCCCTCTGGGTTTTCTTCTATTTTCTTGCTAGTTCTTGTTCTTGTTTATTTCCTATCTCCATGGGGAAGTGGAACAGAATTCTTCCTCCGTAAGCCATGCGTGTCGTAAGAGGCGACTAAAATGCCGGGAGCAAGGGGCTAGTAACCCCTTCTCTTGTATATATCACTAAATTTAAAAGAAGAAACTTTCGTTTTTCCTTTGGGGCCACCCTGCCTCGGTGGGATACAGCTGGTACGTTGAAAGAAAGAAGAAAGCCTGGTTAACCAGACAACTGCTGTTGGTGGCCCACTGTGTCACATATTCATCACCAGTGACATATTTAGCAGAGACAATGATTTGAGTCTCCTCATGAAAACTACACTCATTCCAGCAATATTTCTGATATCTGCTGGTAGCAGACTGAGCAGCTGCAGACCATGGATTGTAATACAATATTCTATTTTGTGTCCATTACACCTCTGCTCTTCACTGAGTGTATTTTACATTTATGCTATAATGAGAAAAAGGGAAATGATTGTTGTTGTGGAGATCATTTGTTAAAAGTCAAATCAATATCAAACACCATAGAAGAAGCAGACAGAGAGATCTACACACAAGGGAGAGATTACAGGTGTGGGAATCTAGATGTGTTGGAACAGTCACATAACCAGGAGACAACTGAATCATCTAATCTAGCATAAAATAAAGATGAAAGCATCCTTGACAATAAACAAGAAGCCACTAATCAACCCTGAGAAGTGATCCTTTTTCGTGTGATGAATAGTGCAATTATTCTCAAAAATAATCTCCAGCCCTAACCAGGTTGACACCACCAAAAGTAATTGAGCAAGGCTTATCAAAACCATATATTTAGACAAGAGTAATTGTCTTTCAGGAAGTAATGGCAGAGGACAAACCAGAAAAAAAGCCAGCAGTACCCCCATTTTAAATGGGTTATGAATCCAAGGCCAGGTTGGAGGCGGGGATGATAAAGATCTGGAATAATGTCATAGGTAGTTGTATCGGTCGTGGTATCTTTCAGGAAACTTCTTACTGGCTGTTACAAGAGCAGTTAATAAGCCTCTAATGCACTGTGGAAGATGCCAGGGCTGTGATTAAAAGACAATCAGTTAGTTGATAAATTTCATTCTGTCCAGCATACTTAACTTACATTAGGGTGAAGTTTGAAAGGAAAGCTCCATCCTGCCACTGGGGGCATTGCTAATCAACCCACATTACAATTATTATTTTATGTCTTTAAGATGCTGGTGGTCCTATATGAGCACAAAAATAATTTGACTACAAAATCAAATTTCATTTTATCTAGTCACAAGAGTCCCAGAGACAGAGAGAAATACTGTATACAAGTTAGTCCTTGGATTTCTGCAGGCCATGGGGTGATCAGACTTAGTTACCCCAGAACTGAGGTTTTAGCCCAAGGTTGGGGTTGGTTGACCCTGATTAGAGCCAGCTTTACTGAGTTTTGAAGAGACCACTGATAATACCAAAATAAAGATACTGACTACACATCACTGACACTCAAGTATATAACTGTTACACAACTTTTACTCAAAGACAGTGCGTCACCACCATAAGTACACTGGCACCAAGACAACAAGCATCCATCCACACCCACAGGGATGGCACCACTGGCACCATGACAAACATCTATCCACACCCACAGGGATGGCACCACTTGCACCATGACAAGCATCCATCCACTCCCACAGGGATGGCACCACTGGCACCATGACAAGCATCCATCCACACTCACAGGGATGGCACAACTGGCACCATGACAACAAGCATCCATCCACACCAACAGGGATGGAACCACTGGTACCATGACAACAAACATTCATCCACACCCACAGGGATGGCACCACTGGGCTCCCAACAGAGGGCTAGTAATAGTACCTCAGTTCTACATCACCCTCTTTCCTTCAGGAGTGAGTGAGTGGGTCATCTGAGAAAACTTTTATCAGGATGCTGTTCCTGATGAATAAATGACAAATGAAAGTCTCTTAGCAGCAATGTGACCAGAAGATAGAAGTCCCATAAAAGGACTTGCATCACAAAAGGGCTTTGAAAAACCTTAAAGACCAACAGACTGAGGTAAGTAGGTAAGTCTGAACCTGCCAGCCAGAAGTGTTGTCATGCATGACAAACAGCAGAGGACAGTTGTTGATCAACCTCTGTATGTACAACTTCACTGTATAGGAAGTTGCAGGCAATGCAGTTTACTATGCCCAAGTGCTGACCCACAAAGGGCTAAGGGCTAGTACCCAATTTTTTTCTAGATAGTCCTAGTTAAAAATTTTTTTTTTTTTTTTTGGTTACAGCTTTTTCCCCTTATATTAAGTTTCACAATAATTTTTTTGCATATTAATACCACAAGAACAGTCACTACATTGTATCTCCAATTATACAATCTAATGATATTATCATAGCTGCTAAAACCTTCAGTACCTTGAGCACTTACCCAGGCTCCTTACATATACACTTTACTAGCTCCAATTTTGTAGTGTATTCTAATCAAACAACACATTTACATGATAAGTATATGATTTAACCCTTAAACCATGTCAGACCAGGAACGGTGTGTAGACAGAATGAAAATTAAAAAAAAAAAAAAAAAAAAAAGAATATCTTACCATTTAAAATTTTTCAGTTTTTGAAAGCAAACTTAAAATAATGAAAGACGGAAGAAAGTTTACCAATTTATAGTGTTGAAGTGGGTAAAATACATCAGTGATCGTCAACACCAGAGTAAATACTCATAGGAGTACTCACACTTTCCAATTAACTTAAGCCAAATTTATAGTATTTATAAATGTTTTGTTTTCAATGTTCAAAACAATGTACAGTGTTTAAAAGAGTTTTAGCACTTGAAAAATGCAGAGAAGCACAGCAAGTCTTAGCCCAAATTCCAATATTCGCTGTAAATTCTACAATTTTTGTCTTATTTTCAGTGGTTGTATCTGTCTTCTAATACTACCTACAAGGAAATCTTGTGATATTTCAATAATGTCAAATTGTAATACTCCTTAAAATGTAGAAACAAGTCATATTGTTTGTTTGACTTTTGTTTTTTTTTGATGATCCTATGTTAAATTATCTACATGTTTTGGCTGAATTCCACTGTTAAGATTATAAAATTGCAATAAATTTGAAACAAATTTATTATAGTTTCTTGCCAGCTTGAAACCCTATCAAAGTCTGATAATCCTCAAAATTGGAAAACAAGCCACATTGCCTTTATTGGCAAATCCTGAGAAAATAAATTACATGCTCAAGTGTGCATTGACTGAATTCCAAACTAATAAATTTAGAACAAGCAAGGCATCTTTCTGCCAGTACCATACTATGTTTGCTGGGAAGAATGTAATTAGGGCAAAACAAGTCTTGTCTGTGTTGTTAACATGTGCTTCTGAGACACTGTCTCCTCATGATACACTAGTGAACCACCTGGTCCTGTACTGTTTCACCATGATACACTATGTGGACCACTTGGTCCTGTACTGTTTCACCATGATACACTATGTGGACCACTTGGTCCTGTACTGTTTCACCATGATACACTATGTGGACCACTTGGTCCTGTACTGTTTTACCATGATACACTATGTGGACCTAACTGGTCCTACAGTTTTTTCCTAGGCAAGAGGTGGTGGTAGGTAATCCAAATGGTTGACCCAAGACCTAAAATGGTGACTCACAGCAAAGTTGAAGGCACGAAAAAATTGGGCATACACTGTGAGTCATACACAGCCAAGTCCACAAATGCATGAACCAAGACATACACAGCTCAGTCCCCGAATGTATGACCCAAGTTATACACAGTCTAGTCCCCAGATGTATGATTCAAGTCATACACAGTTTAAGGGTTAACAGACCTTGATTTAACAGACTCTGGAAATACGAGACAAAACCCACGTAGAAACAACAATGTTGGTTGGTTACACACATTTTGATATATCTTTGACGAGTTTCAAGAGTTTTTCTACTCCCAGAGCCTGGCCCGGGGTCATTACTGTTACTGTCACAACTGCCACCTACTCCACCTATCAGTATGTATTCTCTAATATGAGTTTCTCATGCATTTTACTAAATGATTTATAAAATCTTTTAAGACACAATGAGCACAGTAATATTTTTCACACAAAATGAACTCTCATCCACTTAGAGAATTAATTTGGTTTCTTTCCTATATGATTTTTCATGTGATTTATTAAATATATTTACTGCAATAGAAAAATCTCTGGCGCTAAACACTGATATCATTATCTCCAGTATGCCTTGCCATATGTCTAGCTAAATTTGATTTACTCGAATAGAATTTTAAACACTGTGAACACTGATGTGCTTTCTCTCCTGTATGATTTCTCATGTGATTTACTAAATCATACTTATTGGAACAAACTTTGTCACACTCTGAACACTGATACGGCTCCACTACTTGCGTATGAATTCTCATGTGTTTCGTTAAATCAGATTTATCAGAGAAATCTTTTTGACATTTTGAACACTGGTATGGCTTCTCTCCAGTATGAATTCTCAAGTGTTTTACTAAATCAAATTTATTTGAGAAGCGCTTGGAACATACTATGCATTGATAAGGTTTTACCCCGAGATGATTTTTGAGGTGTTTTATTAAATTAGATTTTGTTGAAAAATCTTTTACACACAAAGAACAATGAAATGGGTTTATTCCTGTATGAACTCTCATGTGAGTAATTAAACCAGCTTTATATGAAAAGTTTTTTGGACATTCTGTACACTGAAATGGTTTCACTCCGCTATGAAGTCTCATGTGTCTTACTAGGTAAGTTTTTTGCAAAAACTCTTTTTGACACAAAGAACATTGGTATGGTTTTGGTCCTGAATGAATATCCATGTGTTTTAATAAATCAGAATTAAGTGAAAAATCATTTTGGACCAATAAATCCTGGTGTGGTTTATCTTCCATATGAATTGCTCTGTGTGATAGCAACTCAGATATGGTTGGAAAATCTTTTACACACTCTAAGCATTGGTATGTCTTAACTTCTGTTGCTGGAGCAGAGTTCTCTTCAAGTATTTCAGAGTTCTCTTCTGAAGGAACTTTAATTTCTGTTGCCAGAGCAGATTCAAGTATTTCATATGCTTTCTCTTCTGAATGACTTTCTACTGGAACAGATTCTTCCTCAGGTATTTCATGTGCTTTCGTTTCTAAATTAATTGTAAGTTCTGTTGCTGGAGCAGCAGCAGCAGCAGTTTCTTCTTCCAGTATTTCAGACATGATGAACACACTTTTCAATATATCCTCACATTTATTTTAGTGGACTTTTTGTGAAAAATTGATAAACAAAAATCGAATGTCTCTTCTCTGTGAGACTGTTTCTAAAAATATCTTTGACAAAGGCTATAAACCCATGTGAACACTGATATAATTCTGTAAAAAACTCTATGCACTGTAATAGATTTTCACAGTTTTGTAAAGCTTCCTACATTTATATTGTATATATTAGAAAACATTATGTCAACAATACAATAAATTCTATTCAAAGTTTTAAATAATGATACAGTTCTTTCAGTACAGCCACACTATACATGGGTAAATAATTTACTTTGCTTAAATTCACTGATATGTTACCTAAATGAATTTCTTATAATCATGAACTTGTAAAAAAATTATTATTTTTCCCTGTCTCTTTCCTCGATATGTAGTCTACATACATTATTGCACCCTGAAATAGCTTTGAATTACCTTACTTTAACTCATGTATACCGACATAAGACAGCGTACAGAAGTGAGTTCATAAAAGCGAGGTTTTATTCAGTAAGGAATGAGGAGAGTGTCTGCAGCCGCGGGTGTTTGTCGTGTGACATCATGATTCATTCAGCTGTTAAACACCTGCTGTTGTACCACAACTTGAGTTTCCATCACATCTAAAAAAAAAAATAAGGGATCAAAACTACATCAGTATACACATCTTCAGAGATAAAATTTAATATGATAATGACAACTAAAAGTAAGAATAAATCAAGAAATCATAACCAGTGCTATATCCTATTGAATTATTATTTTTCTAAGAGTTAACATGTTATACAGCATGAGGAATGTCATTATTCCTTCAAAAGTGCAGCTATTAATAGAATAGGACACAATGATAAAAACAAGGACTGTTTATACATGAAAATGTGATTATTATAACTGGAGTTGTAAGAGAAGTGAATGCGAAGGTCTTGGCAAGAGGTGTGGAGTTAAAAGATAAAGAATCAAACACAAAGTGAGAGTTGTTATAGTTGCTCTTTGCTGATGACACTGTGCTCTTGGGAGATTCTGAAGAGAAATTGCAGAGGTTGGTAGATGAATTTGGTAGGGTATGTAAAAGAAGAAAATTAAAAGTGAATATAGGGAAGAGTAAGGTGATGAGGATAACAAAATGATTAGGTGATGAAAGATTGGATATCTGATTAGAGGGAGAAACTATGGAGGAGGTGAATGTGTTCAGATATTTAGGAGTGGACTTGTCAGCAGATGGGTCTATGAAGGACAAGGTGAATCACAGAATTGATGAGGGAAAAAGGGTGACTGGTGTACTTAGGAGTCTGTGGAGACAAAGAACTTTGTCCATGGAAGCAAAGAGGGGAATGTATGAGAGTATAGTTATACCAACACTCCTATGTGGGTGTTAAGCATGGGTGATGAATGTTGCAGCGAGGGGAAGGCTGGAGGCAGTGGAGATGTCGCGTCTGAGGGCAATGTGTGGTGCGAATATAATGCAGAGAATTCATAGTTTGGAAATTAGGAGGTGCAGGATTACCACAACTATTATTCAGAGGGCTGAGGAGGGGTTGTTGAGGTGGTTCGGCCATGTAGAGAGAATGGAACAAAACAGAATGACTTCGAGAGTGTATAAATCTGTAGTGGAGGGAAGGCGGGGTAGGGGTCAGCCTAGGAAAGGTTGGAGGGGGTAAAGGTTTTGTGTGTGAGGGGCTTGGACTTCCAGCAAGCATGCGTGAGTGTATTTGGTAAGAGGGAATGGAAGCAAATGTTTTTTAATACTTGACGTGCTGTTGAAGTTTGAACAAAGTAATATTTATGAAGGGATTCAGGGAAACCGGCGGGCCGGACTCGAGTCCTGGAGATGGGAAGTACAGTGTCTGCACTCTGAAGGAGGGGTGTTAATGTTGCAGTTTCAAAACTGTAGTGTAAAGCACCCCTCTGGCAAGACAGTGATGGAGTGAATGGTGAAAGTTTTTCTTTATCGGGCCACCCTGCCTTGGTGGGAATTGGCTGATGTGTTAATAAAAAAAATAAAACAAGAACAGCAACAATTTGGAATGTAATACAGGCATTCCTCACTTAACAACCAAGTTCCATCCCTACAACAAGGTTGTTAACCCCTTCGGTATTGGTTCCATCATATTAACCCTATGACTGTTTCAGTCATATATATATACATCTTACCAGCAAATGTTTCCGACGTATTAATACACGTATTATTATTATTATTATTATAATCAAAAAGAAGCGCTAAGCCACAAGGGCTATACAGCGCTGCAGGGTAGGGAAGGAAGCAAGGGAATTGGATGGCAGAAGGGAGGGGGGATGATCAGCAGGTTACAGAAAACAGCGGGGCAGGGGATAGTACGGGGGTAGAGGGTAGCAAGAGATTGAAGTAGAAAGGGCTGAAGGTATCAGATTTTGTGAAGTCAGTCAGTTGTTGTCAAAAAGTCAATGAGAGAGTCCGGATGAAAGGTGGGTCCATCAGCGAGAAGGGAAGGTAAAGAGAGAGCAGCGGAGCGAAGACGACGACAGAGGTAAATTCTGCGTGCTCGTTGATAAAGTGGGCAGTCCAACAGAATGTGGCTGACTGATAATGGAGCTTGGCAATTCTCACAGAGAGGAGCAAGACGCCTCTCCATGAGATATCCATGAGTAAGACGAGTATGGCCAATGCGAAGACGGGAGAGAGTAGTCTCCCAACCTCGACACTGGTGATACGAAGACGGCCAGTAACCTATACTCGGTTTAATAGATTGAAGTTTGTTGCCGAGCATAGTAGACCAACGTTGTTGCCAACGGGTGTGAAGGTGGGAAGATATTGCAGTAAAATAGTCCGTAAATGGAATACCTCTATAAGAAACTGGTAGGTCATGTACTGCTGACCGCGCAGCAGTGTCTGCCTGTTCGTTGCCCTGTACGTCAACATGACCAGGGACCCAACAAAAAACAATATCTTTATGCTTGGTAAAGATGTGGCGTAGCCAAAGTTGGATACGGAGGACTAAGGGGTGAGGTGTATCAAATTTTTGTATAGCCTGTAAAGCACTAAGGGAGTCTGAGACAACCACAAATGATGACACAGGCATAGATGCAATACGGATAAGTGCTGTAAGGATGGCATATAATTCAGCAGTAAAAATACTAGCCGAAGATAGTAAATGCCCTTGTACGACGCTGTCCGGAAACACTGCTGCGAATCCTACGCCGTCAGAAGACTTAGAGCCATCTGTGTACACAGCAATGGCATGAGAATGAGAGTGAAAGTGGTCAAGAAAAAGAGAGCGGGAAGCGACCGTAGACAGTTGGGCTTTCGAGCAAGGGAGGGAGAAAGAACAGACTCGAACAGCTGGAACTTCCCAGGGGGGTAGGGAAAAGTGAGATGCTACATGTACATAGAAAGGTGGTAGTTGAAGAGAAGACAAGAGCGAATGAAGGCGAAGAGAGAAGGGACAGAGTAAACAGGGGCGGCGAACAAATAAAGAATGTCTACTAATATCAGTGACCATTCTATAAATGGAAGGATTGCGGAGATCATGAGAGCGTACATAGTAGCGCAGGCAATGGGCATCACGGCGATCGGATAAGGATGGAACGTTCGCTTCTGCATAGAGGCTCTCGACAGGGGAAGAGCGAAAAGCACCAAGGCATAAACGTAATCCTTGGTGATGAATGGGGTTAAGGCTAGAGAGAGTAGCAGGAGATGCCGCTGAATAGATCTGGTCACCATAATCAAGTTTCGATAAAATAAGGGTGGAATGTAGGCGAAGGAGGGTTCGACGATCAGCTCCCCATGAAAGATGAGCAAGGGTTTTAAGAAGGTTCAGCCGGCTGTGACAAGTTGCCTTCAGAGAGGTAATGTGAGTTTTTCAGGATAACCTACGATCAAAGAGGAGGCCTAGAAACTTGACTGTATCACGTTCAGAGATACGGGAGCCATAGAGGTACAAAGGATGATCGGAGATGACAGAGCGTCTAGTGAAAGTGATTTGGTGGGTTTTAGTGCTGGAAAATTTAAACCCACGTGTGGTGGCCCAATTGGAAACACGGTCGACTGCATGTTGGAGAGAAACTGTAATGAGGTGACAGTCAGCGCCTGCACAGGCAATAGCGAAGTCATCAACATAGAGTGATGACCAAATATTTGATGGAAGACTAGAGGCCAAATCATTAATAGCAAGGAGAAAAAGTGTTGTGCTCAGAACACATCCCTGGGGGACACCTTCAGCTTGGATAAAGTCCAGGGAGAGCACATTATTAACCCGAACACGGAAACGCCTGTCAGTTAAAAAGTTCTTAAGGAAGGATGGTAGATTGCCTCGAAGGCCTAAGGAGTGGGCTTGGGCTAAAATATTATACCTCCAAGTTGTGTCATATGCCTTCTCAAGGTCAAAAAATATGGCAATAACTGAGTGGTTATTCGCAAAGGCATTACGAACATACGTATCCAAGCGTAGTAAGGGGTCTATGGTAGAACGTCCCTTACGAAAGCCATATTGACGAGTGGAGAGACTGTTGTGTGTCTCTAAATACCACACTAAACGTCTATTTACTAGGCGTTCCATTACTTTGCAAACTGCACTGGTAAGAGCAATGGGACGATAGTGGGAGGTTTCATGTCCCATAGTGCCTGGTTTGCGGAAAGGGAGAACAATGGCGGATTTCCACAGCTGTGGAAGAACTCCTTGTGGCCAAATAAGATTGTAAAGGCGTAATAGGACTGCAAGGGCTGACTGATGTAAATGCTGTAGCATACGAATATGAATGTCGTCGGGCCCAGCTGCCGATGATCGACAAGCTGAGAGTGTTGCCTCCAGTTCTTGAAGTGTAAAAGGCACATTATACTGTTCTTCTCTGAGAGAAGAAAAGTCCAAGGGTGCTAACTCTCTGGCAGACTTTGAGGAAAGAAATGAGGGGCATAGATGGAGTCCCTGAGAAATACGGACCTGATGATTGCCAATTTCATTGGCAACATCTAGTGGGTTTGCTATATCAACACCGGCAACCTGCAGAACAGGAGCCGGGTCAGGAGAATATTTACGACTCAGTTTTTGTACTTTTTTCCAGACTGCACTCATAGAGGAAGCAGAGGTGATGGTGGAGACATAATCTCGCCAGCAAGTGCATTTAGCGTCACGGATGACACGGCAAGCAATCGCACGCTTCTGTTTAAAATCAAGGAGTCACTCTGTGGTTCTATTGTACCGGTACCTGCCCCATGCAGCGCGTTTCAAACGTACTGCACGAGCACAAGCAGGAGACCACCAAGGCACGCATTTCTGAGAATGCCTGCCCGAAGTTTGGGGTATAGAATGAGAAGCTGCGGTGAAAACGGAGGACGAGAAGAGGTGTAAAAGCTCATCGATGGAGGACGAAGAAGGAACCTCTTTAAAACAGTTGGTGTGAGTAAAGGTTCCAATTTTGCCCGATTAAATTGCCAGCGTGGGTGTGCAAAGAGGTGGCGAATATGAAGGGGAAGAAAGAATGATGTGGAAATGATCACTGTCATGTAAGTCCGGGAGAACAGACCAAGTGAAGTCTAATGCGGCGGAGGAAGAGCAGACTGAGAGATCGATGCAAGAGAGAGTATGAGTCCGAGGATCAAAATGGGTGTGAGTACCTGTATTTAAAACATGGAGGGGGTGGGTGGCAAGAAAGCCTCTACTGAATTCCACGGGAATCACAGTGAGACCCCCCCCAGAGGAAATGGTGGGCATTAAAATCACCAAGTAACAGAATCGGTGGCGGTAATGACGAAACAAGGAAGGCAAAATCCAGAATAGATAATGCCCGAGAAGGAGAGAGATATAAAGAACAGAGCGTATACCACCTATGTAAGTGGATACGGGCTGCTGTGTAATGCAGCGAAGTATGAACAAATAGCTGATGGTACGGAATATCAGTGCGGAGAAGAAGGGCACATTCATTAAAGGTCCCATCAGGAAAAGGATCTGAAGAATACAATAAATTATAGCCTGAGATGTGAGAAATAACAGCAGAGTGTAATTTTGGTTCCTGTAAGCAAACACCAACAGGGGCAAACTGGGAGTAACATCTGAAGCTCACCCCGATTACCCCTGAGGCCGCGTATATTCCACTGTAAATAGGCATGATTGGCAATGATAAAGATACTTGAAATCCGCAGGTAAGGGTTCCTACGGACTAGAAGGGTTAGAAAGTCCACATGCGGAGCAGTGGGAAAAACGTTCAAGCAGCGAAGGAATGGTGCGCTGTGAAGAAAGGAGTTGCGCAGATGGAGCAGAGGAGAGAGAAAGAGCGGAAGGTGGATCAGTGTCCATTGATGGTTTGGTCTCTGCAATATATTCAGAGATTGCTTCAAGTGTTTCGGAATTCAGAGATGTCGTATGGGAGACAATATTGGGAATGGTAGGGGGAGGATGAGTAAAGATTGGAACTGTATTGGACTGTACCGAGGTAGGGGGGGGGCGAAAGGGTGGAGGGAACTGGAGAAGCGTGGCAGGGAACAGAAGAGGCAGGAACCTGGGAGGTGGCAGAAGAGGAAGAAACCTGGGAGGGAACAGGGGAGGAAGGTACAGTACGAGGAGGAGGGTGAACCTCTACATTTGTAACAGAGCCAGTGAGAGGGGGAGAACCAGGGACAGAGACAGGGAGGGTAAAATGAGGAGGTGGAAGATAGGCAGGAGGTGTTAACGAACCTTTTTTTGACTTTTGAGAAGTAGAGGGACGATTGGGAGGAGGTGTCATACGAGATCTCGTCGTTACTGAGGCTTGTGAGAAAGAACACAAAGAAGCGAGATCAGACTGAGGCGTTGAAGTAGGGACGTCTGAGCCGAGGACAGCAAAAGGATTAGATACAGGAGTGACTATGGGAGAGGTAGCCACAGAGGTGGGTGTAGAAAGATGGGATACCAGAAGTGGGGGACGTTTTGAAACACGGGAATAAGAAACACATGGGAGTCTCCCTTGGAGGCGGAGATGAGAAACTGCCATGGCATAAGGGAGACCTTCTGTCTCTTTGAGGTAACGGATTTCCCGCTCGTTTAAATAGACTTGACAATGCGAGAAGTACGAAGGGTGAGCCTCATGACAGTTAAGGCAGAGGGAGATCGATTGCAAGACGTATGAGAATGGTCATCGGCACCACAGACTGGGCATTCGGAGATAGATCTGCAATATTTCGCTGGATGGCCAAATCGCCAGCAATTTCTACACTGTTGCGGTGTAGGGATCACCTTTCGGACTTGTAACAGATGTCCTGCTATATAAACTGAGGATGGGAGTTCTCGGCTGTCAAAAGTTAAATGAGCCACATTGCTAGGGTATCGTCTCCGCCCGCGGGCAGGAAGAACGTAAGTGTCTACCTTGAGGATTGGGAGATCTTGGAGTTCCAGCTGTTCAAGAATGTCAGTGCAACATGTCTGGAAATTTTGTTGAACTATGGTATGGGGCAGAATGACGGTACCACTACAAGAATTGAGGGAATGATGTTTTTCAAGAGTGACAGGAACAGTATCGACATGGCAAAGACGAGAGAGCTCATGAGCCTGGGTAGCATTCTGTACGGTGATGATGCGCGTACCGCTCTTAAGAGCATGAAAAGAAATATCTTTACCAACATGGCGTAGGAGTGCCTTGCCAATACTGTGGTCAGAAAGATAGGCAGTAGAGGAAGTCGTTCGTAAAGTGAAGAATTTAGTCCATTGTTCAGTCTGAAACTGAGCGTGGAAAGGTAGTGAAGGACGTGTCGATCGTTTCTGAGAAGAACGAGAAGGTGGAGAAGTATCATCAGCAGGTAATTGTCGTTGGCATTTAGGCGTGGGACCAGAGTTGGTCCGACGTGGAACGGGTCGGCGATTTGAAAATTGCCGCACCGTAGAGGGAGAGGCCGGAAGCATAGTCAGAGGAGAGCAAAGGTCCGATAAATCGAAGGAGTCAGTCGAGGCCTCAGTACCTGAAGCGGGTGAGGAAACAGCACTGGCAAGAGGTACAGAGGCATGAGGTGTGTCTGAAGAGTGGTCCAAAGACGAGGCGGGGTCAGAACGGGGTGCGGTATCAAGAAGGGGCCCGGGGGTAGGAGGTTCATGGACTAGGGCTGCCATGGTTAGGTTACTTCTTTCTTTTTGTTTTTAAGAAAAAAAAAGAAGAAAAGAAAATAAAAATAAAAAAAACAATAAAAAAAAGGGGGACCGGGGAGGGATAGTTCCTAGGAGGAATGAAAGGGCCAGAAATCTCCCTCTGCGCCCAAGAGGACCTCAGCACCGCAAGTAGCGCAGATGCAGCATGGAACCCGTGCCATACCCTACCCATCATGCTAGTAAACTAACAATCCGGGATAGCAACCTCACATCTGCCGAGCTACCTCGGTGGATAAAAGAGAGGGCGGCCGGATATCCGCCACAAAGCATACCTCCTTCGACCACCACCCCCGGAATCCGAAAGGTGGCTTCCAGAGATACACCCATCGCCCGAAAGACACCCAAAGCTACTCCGGGATACCGGAGAGGGATCGGGACATCCCAGGCGATCCAGATTCCACGGCAAACTACGCCACCGCAAAGAACCTCAATGGAATGGGATGGACCCCGGTATCCTTTCCCCTACCTAGGAACTAGCGCGCCTGTGGGAGAAATCCCAAAGGCCGAAAAGAGGAAGGGCAAAAGGGAGGGGTGGGGAGGAGGAGGAGGAAAGGAAAAAGGGGAGGATAGGGAGGATGGGATAGGGGAGGGGAGATTGGGGGTTAATTAGGTTCGGTCTGAGGAAGAAAACCAACAGGTCTAATTCCTCAGACCAAGAGCCTCTTCACCACGCCAAGGAGCCCCCCTTGAAGAGGGTGTGTCATCTGCAAATAGTGTGGGTTTGAGTAATTGCGAAGCATTTCGTAAGTCATTTATGTATAGGAGAAAGAGAAGAGGGCCAAGGACACTTCCCTGTGGGACACCAACTGTAATTGGTTGTGTGGAAGAGTTTGCCCAATTTGTGTACACATATTGGCTTCTGTTGCTGAGGTATGACTTGAGGTCGTTAAGGGAGTGCCCTCTTATACCATAGTGTGACAATTTTATGTGGAGCACGTCATAGTCCACTGTATCAAAAGCTTTACGTAAGTCAATGAAGATCCCAAATGGGACTTCTTTTTTCTCTATTGCAGTGTATATATGTTCTAGCATGTGTATAATAGCATCATTAGTATTTTTATTAGGCCTGAATCCAAATTGGCAAGGGTTGAGTATGTTTTGGGAGATGAGGTAGGAGTAGATTCGTTTATGAATTAATTTCTCGAAGATTTTTGAGAGAGGGTGTAAGTTGAATATTGGCCTATAGTTATTCAACTCTGGTCTCCTCCTTTATGGATCGGGGTGACCCTTGCTATTTTGAGAACTGTAGGGAAGGTAGAGGATTCAATGGATTTGTTAAAGAGTGTTGCAATGATTGGTGATAGCGCTTGTGACACTTTTTTGTATATAAAGGGTGGTAAGGTATTTAAATCTCCTGTCTTGTTTTTTAGTGTGTTGATAATAAGGGAGACTTCGTATGGGTTAGTCGGAGCTAGGAACAGTGTGTTCGGTAGTTGCCATGAGGTAGTCATTTGGTGGGGTATCTGAGCTTGGGATTTTATTGGCAAGGTTTTTTCTTATAGGGGAGAAGAAAATCATTGAGTCTGTTTGCTGTTTCTGTTGGTGGGAGTTGGGGTTCGTCTGATTTTGCTAATTTAATTTCGCTATTTCGTGATATCTTTTTTGTTCCTAGAATTTCTGATAGGGTTTTCCAGGTCTTTTTTATATCACCTCGTAAGTTGGATAATCTGTTCTCATAATACAATTTTTTTGCCCTTCTTATCAGGCTGGTTAGGATTGACGAGTAACGTTTTTTGGTCTCTGGTTATGTGACCCATTCTGTACTTTTTTTTCAATAGGTTTTTTTGTTTTTAAATGGTTTTGAGAATGCTGGGGGGTTTACCGGGGGATTTGTTCAGTCTCTTGGGCTTTAAACTGTTTAGTTTTTTTGGGGGCAGTGCTTTTTTATAGGGGGCTTTGGGTTTTATTTAAAAAATTATTAATACATTCGCAATACTGTTAGATTTCTAGTTTCAGTGTGCCAGCCCAATGTTTGTTTTTTCTTTTTGTGAAGTTTTTAAAATGGTTTCCTCTTTGTGAAGTCGAAAGTGACTAGTAGTTTTTTATCTGGATTTTTATTCTGGAGAATTTTGGGGGGAAAAAGCCCCCCGCCCCCCCCCGGTCTGTGACCAGCCTCCTTGGGGTCAGTGCCCCCAATCGCCCCCAACCAGTCGATTTTCCCAACCCAGGTACCCATTTTACTGAGGGGGAAACATAGAAACAGGTGGAAAGAAACACGCCCAAAAGTTTCAAACCTGGCGGGGAAAATCGAACCCAGGCCCCCACCGGTAAAAAGCGAGGCTTTTAACAACTTTACCAGATTTTGTTATGGGGGAAAGTGGGGTATGGCTGTTTTATTATCTTTTGATTATGCCTGTTTTTAAAGGGAGATGTTTTTTTGGTCCCAGATGTGTAAAGTAGGGAAACACTATTTCTCTGAAACCCTCTTGTGGGTTTTTGGGTTACTTTTGGTGGGGCAACATGCAGTTACTAAATTGTTTTGTAATTAAAGTAAGGGTGGGGTCCGGGTTTCTTGCGGGAGTTTTTATATTGAAGTCACCTAAAGAGAAATTTTAAAGGGAACTTTGTTCATGCGTGAAAATTTTTTTACCCATACTTCCTAGTTTTGACTAAATCGGCTTAATGTTTGTTGTGGAACTCTGTAGATGTTTATCACTGGAGGGGTTTTTGTAGATTTTTTGGTTTTTGAATTTAGCCTATTTTAATATTCCCCATGTTCTTTCCCTTTGTGCAAGTTTTTAGTAAATAATTCTATTTGGGTTTTGAGTAGAAATAGTTTGTGCCCCCCCCCTTGTTGGTCGGGCCTATTTTTGTGTATGGTTTTAAACCCGGGAAATTGGCATAAAAACCATTAAATAAAGGCTTTAGCCATTTTTTCAGTTATTGTAAAGGAATGGCCCTTTTGGGCATAAAGGGAATTTAAAAATGCTATGGGCCCCATCGAAATGCTTGCTTAAAAATCTAATTTTGTAGTTAAAGCATTTTATGTTGTTTTTTGGCTCTGAAGAGGGTTTTTGATTTTTCTACTTGTAGTAATTACAGAAACTTTTTGGGTTCATTTAAGTAAATTAAATAAGATTTTGGTATCAGGATCAATGCTTGTAATCAAAAGATTTGTAAAAAATTTTCAATAGTTAAAAATTAAGTTTTAAAACAAAGTAAATATTTTTAAAGCAAAAAAAAAAATAGCACCTGAATTTTTTAAAAACCCTTTCAGGGCCCAAAGGGCCCAAAAAACGGGACCCACGCACCAGTGTCCAAAAAATTTTAAAAAAAAAAAAATTTTGTTTTTTTTTTCCTATGAAATCGTAGAAAAACTTTTTGGGGTAATAAAACAAAAAAATACGAAATTTGGTGGAAAATTGACAAAATTTAAATGCTCCCCCGCAAATTTTTTGATGTGTCCGTTTTTTTACGATCACGTTTTTGGGGGCCGGGATTTTGGAACCCCCATTTTACCCCAATTTACATTTTTCCAATAAACCCAAATTCTTAGAAAATTTAAAAACAAGTATTAATTTCTTTTTCTATCAAATTGGGGCACAAGAAATGCCAAGTAAACCGGGTTTCCCAACAAACAAAATAAAGTGATGGGAAATTTTTGTTAATTTGGGCCCAAAATTTAAAAACAAAGTTCAAAAAAATTCCAATTTTAAAAAATAGGGTCCAAATGAACAATGTACTTTCCCCCTGGCACTAAAACAAACATTTTCTTCTCCCCCAATTATTATGTTTTTGAGGTTTTAAAAAAAAAAAAAATAAATTCCATTTGTTTCTTTTTTCACAAAATTGAATTTTTTTTCACAAACCAAAAAAAAAGAAATTTACCCCCTTTGCAAAAAAGGTAATAATAAAATAAATAACATCCCCAAATTTTGTGAATGTATTTTTAGACCCCCCCGGGCGACGGGGTTAATAATTTTGTGGGGGTCGTTTTTTTTCCCCTCTTAAAAATGGGAAAAATTTTTTAACTTTTCCCCGCTATTTTGGGAGCTCTTTTTTTCCCCAAATTTCCCTTTTCCCCCAATTTCCCTAAAACCAATCAAAATCATCTCTATTTCGAAAAAAGTTTTCCCAAATTCTTTTCAAAAAAACCCAAGAAATGGGAAAATACAACTAAAAAAAAAAACATACGAAAAAACCCCCTGCAAATTGCTTTTTTAAATCGAAAAATCATGATTTCATTTTTTTTTTTTCCCCCCCCATTATACACATTTTTTCTGAAAGGATCTTTTTTAAAATGTGGTGCCCCGCATACCACATGATGTTTCTCTAATAAAAATGCCCAAATGTACCACTCACAGTTTATCAGAGTGAGCTAAAGCCATGGCTAGATCTAACTTTTTTGGACCCTGAACAAAAAAAAGGGCCCCGAAATCTACGGGACGGCCCTAAAAGGGGTTAAAACAAAAAAAAAAAAAAAAAAAAAAAAAAAAAACCCAAACCCTTCAAAAGAAAAATTTTAAATAAATCAAAAAATTTGCAAAAGAAAATTCCTACCCCTTTTTTAGGGGCAAAAAATTGACTAATGAATCTCAACACAAGTTTTAAAAAAAGGGGGTGTTCCGTTTTTTTTTTTTGGTTTTTTTTTTTTTTTTTTTACACGGGGTTTAAAACAAGGTTAAAAAACCCAATTTTAATTGACAGCTATTTACGGGTTAAAGGATTCCTAACTTATTGGCAAGCTAAGACTGTTTTCCCCCACAATTTGCTCATTTGAAAGCATTTTTATTGTTATGAGACCCTACAAGAGGGAAAAAGGAAAGGAAAATTGAGCCATCTGTGGGCCAGCTTTTCCCTTTGATTCAACTGCCCTTTAAACTCGTTGACATCATTTTGCTGTCGAATGTGTTTTCCCAAAATTCCCATTTATCCGGTAGATGATCTCAGATGGATTTATGTTTCCCGGAGAAGGGTTTCAGCCAGATTTAAGTTGCGCTTTCTGCCCGTCTGGGGGTAAAACTTGTTTCACGCTGTCCTCGAAAAGGGATCCAATTTTTAAATTTTTACAAATTTTTTCCCTTTTAAAAAACAGTAAAAGGGCCCCCCACAACCCTCCTATGTTGAAGGGCCCTTTTTTGAAATTACAGATCTATCCAGGATGGGTTTCCCGGGGAGAGGAAAGAACGTCTTGCCCCTGTTCTTACTTTTTTCCCCCCTCGAGATGAGAAAAGGGGGGCAGCAAACCAAAAAAAAGTGGACATACCAAGGTGTGAGCGTACTTTTGCCTCGTCAAGGATCTTGCAACCCCTACTGTCAAGCGATGCGATACGGGGAAGTGCGTAAAACGTTCCGGGGTGCCTTGTTTGCAAAAAATTTTTCAACATGGTTTTTTCATGGTTTTTTGGAGTCCCAAAATTTCACCCCAAGGATTTTCAACTTCTTTCTCCCCGGTTCCAAAACCTCCCAATTTAAACCCCTTTCCAAATGCCCCCCAAAAAATTCCATCAAGGGGCCTAGAGACGATCCCTTCTTTTTTTTTTTCCCCAGGTGCAAAATTTCCCTTTCCCCTCTATACCCCCCAACTGAAAATAGCCTCAGCTGGTGATTGATTAGCCCTTTAAACAGGGGGGCCCTTTCTTCCTTGGATAAGTAAAGTCAGGAAAAGTCGTCTGCATTGCTGTGATTCGGGAAAGAAAAAAAAAAAAGGCTTAAGTAGACATTCCCCTAAAATTACCCCAGCAAAGCTTCCCCCGTGGAACACTTGCCCCAATGGATGCCTTGCTTATTTTCCCTTTTCCCGAGGAAAAACAACCTTTTGAGATCTCCCCTAAGGTTAAACAATGAGGGGACATAGCGTAGGGGCCGGGAAAAAACCCCGGCTTTTAAGTTTTGGGAAGAGGCCCTGGGGCCACACCCGTTCCCAAAGCGCCAGCAAAAAGTCCCCGTGCTACCAAAAAAAAACAGCTGACTTTGGATTCATCCAGTTACTGGTGCCAAATTTTTTGGGAGAGTGTTTAAAAAACAGATTAGGGGGAAAAGCAGAGTAACCCTTTTCCCGAAGCCATATTACGAAACACAAAGAGGGAGGGTATCCCAAAAAATCGTCATTTGTCTTTAGATTTTTGTCTCAAAAGGGTCTTAAAATTTATTGACAGGAAATGACAAATTGGGCGTAATTTTTCTGATTTCTGCCTGCTCTTTTTTTTTGTGAAAAAGGGAAAATACAAAATTTCCTCTTTCCATAAAAAAGGGGGCCCCAAAAAAAAGTTTCTAGGCCCCGTCTAAAGATGTGATTAAGGTCTGCTAGCTGATCTGCACATCTTCTCAACAATTTTTGGGGTCAACTTTCTGGCTCACAAACCTTTTTTTGGCAAGCGATTTAAAAAAGGAAAAAAGCAAAAAAATCCCCCCTGCCTTTTTTTTGGGCCCACCCGAAAAGTTTTGGAAAACAGTTCTTTTTCAAACTAGCCAAGGGGGGTCCCCCTTTTCTGGCCCAAAAAACTTGCATTTTGGTAGCAAAGGTTTTAGCAAAAAAGGTCCGCCTTCTCTTTACTACTGTAGGGGTGGTCCCCCCCTTTCGATTTTTTGAGGGGAAAAAGTTTTAAACAGGCAGGTAACCTTTTCTGTCCCCCCGGGCCAGGGACCAAACCAAAAAATTTTTTTGGGGCCTACCCTACCCGATGCTAACTTTCTTTTTAAAAAATTTAAAAAAAAAATTGGGAAAAAAAAGAAAAAAAAGGGCCCCCCTTTTAACAAACCCCAATTTTAAAACACCCCTTAGCCAAGGTTTCTTGGGGTTTTAGGTGGTAGGATTCCCCTTTATAAACCCTTTGCCATGCTTTGAAATTTTTGCAGTACAGCCTCTCTACAAAAGAAAGGCCCAAAAACCCAAAGGGTGATCTGTAGGTTTTCGGGCACAAAAATTGGCCCGGGGAGGAATGTGTTTTTTGTTTTAATTAAGGATGTGTCCATTTAAGGCTTTTACTTTGGGTTTTCAACTCCCCTTGGAGAAGAGCAATTTCCCGCGGTGGGGCCCAGCTCCCCGAAACAAAAGGGGTTTGGGCCCCTTTACCCTTTTCCCATAGCCAAGGTTTTTTGCGTGGGACACCCCCACCCCCGTTTTGGTTTGGGGTCTTTAAATGTGGTAAAAACAGCCTTGTTTGGGCAACATCCAAAGTAGCCGAGGGGGTTTACCAAAAATGACTATGCCTTCGGGCCCAAACACTCACTACTGGGCAAAGGGGGGAGCCAGAGATATTTAGTAAAGGGAAAACAACCCAAAATTTTTTTTTATGTCAAAACTGCAAAAGGTCATCAAATCCCTCTGTATAAGGTGGGTGGTTGAGGTCACCCAAAAATTATAATATGTTGAAAAATTTTGTTGTAGCAGAAAGGGGGGGTTTTAATATTTTCCATTAGGGGAAATTGATAGGGTCTGCATGTTGCCACTGAGGTTTTGTACATTGCACATGGGTAGTACAGAGGTAAATTTGTTTTTAAAACAGAGCTTGAAAAAACATCATTTTTAAGATTTGTAAGGGGGGGCAACATCAATGTGGGTGGGCCCTAACACTTTTAGGAGAAGCCAAAAACAGCAACACCCCCTCCTTGCCCTTGCCCCGGGCTCTTTCCCAAACCATGAGGTGTAGCCAGCAATTTCCCTTGGGAAAATTTTCTGGAGTCCCCCGTCATCCAAAAAGTTTCAACAAAAACATCATGTCGGGGCGTTGAAATGTTCACAAAACTGTGGTGACTCTCCAACAAATTTTAATGAACCCTAAAAGTTTTCCGACAGGAGCTGATAGACTGGCTCCCCCATGATGAAGTGGGCCTTTTAAAGGGGGTTTTGGGGGGTGGGAATGTAAGGGCCTGCCCTTGGAAAAGGTAGGGGGACGAGGGAGCTGCAGGGATGTAGGTCTGAGGGCTTTTAAAAAAGGGAAAATCCCACCTGCTGGGCTGGGGTAGGATAGCTAAGGGGGGGTGACGTTTTAAGAGTGTTTAAACCCAAATTTAGAAAATCCGCTTGTTTTTTGGGGAAACGGTTTTCAAAAAAAAGGGTTTGGGCCCCGTCCTGTCAAGTTCCCCCTTTTCCCCCCCCCCCCCCCCACCCCCCCCCCCCCCCCCCCCCCCCCCCCCCCAAAACCCCCCCCCCCCCCCCTTTTGGCAATGGCCCCATTTCCTTTCAAACAGAACACCTGGTTCCCCGGAGGGTTTGGCAGGGTTTTTGGGCCCCTTTCCGGGGGCAGAGCCAAACGCCCTGGCCCGGGAGGGGGCGAAGGTTAGTTTTTCCCCCCCTCCTTTTGTATTGGGCCCCCCAAAAAATTTGTTCTCAATTTCCCCGCCGGAAATTTTGGGAGGGGAAGGGCTGTAGATTTCCCTCATTAACCCCCCTCTTTCCCGTCCTTGCCCCGCCTCTACCAGTTCTGGAAAGTGTCCCCCGGTTGTCTTTTCGGGTAGGACAGGTTTTAATGAAATTTCCCTGTCAATTCATGGGGAACAATTCGGTTTGGGGAAAACTCCAACCAAAAACCCCCTTTCTGGGAAAGGATTTTTTCCCTCTTTTGGGGCGGAGGTTTGGGTTTTTAATTTAAAAAAGGGATGTTTTCCCCTTCAACGTGGACCAGGATGGCTTAACCCCAGAATTTAGTTTTGGAATTTTTTCCCGTCCAAAGGCAAACCCCCCGTCTGGGAAAAGGATTTGTTTCCCCCTTTTGGGTTCAAAATTGAGGGTTTTTAAAAATTTTAAAAGGAGTTAATTTAAACCCTTCCCCTGTGGAACCTTAGCGAATTTTTAAAAACCACACCCCCCAAAGGGTTTTTTATCCCTTTTATTAAGCCCAATTTTGGGAAAATTCCTCCTTTTCAAAAAGGTTAATCCCCTATAAAAAGGTTTTGGTTTCCCTTAATTTTGGCTTTTTTCCCGGCCTTTTTTTAAAAAAAACTTTTTTTAATGAAATTTGGGAGTATTTTCAAGTTTTTTTCCCCTTGGGGAAATTTTTCCCCTTTTGTGGGTTTAAACAAACCCAAATTTGGGATCCTTACTTTTTAAATCCCCCAAGGCTTAGAACCCTTGCTTTATTCCGGTTTTGAAACCCAAAACCCCAAATTTGGTTTTCAAATTGAAATTTTTACATGGGAAAAAATTTTTTTCTGGGGTGGAATCTGGTGGGGGTTGGGGGCAAGGGGGGTTTTTAACTAAAAAGGGGGGTTTTTCCGCTTGGGGGGAAAAACCCCCTCATAACAAAAAAAACCCAATGGGAAAAACTTCCAATTTTCCCCGGGGAAGTTACCCAAAAACTTTTAAAAGGTTGGGGGGGGGGGGGGTTTGGGTTGGGGGGTTGGTTTTGGGGGGGGGTTTTGGGGGGTTTTATTGGGGGGGTTTTTTTTAAAAAACCCCTGGAAATTTAAAGGGGGGCCCCCATATAAATTGTTATTAAACTTCCCCCTAACAATTAATAAACCTGTTTTTCTTCCCCCCCCTTTTTAAAAAAAGGGAAATAACACAAATACTTTGGAATTTCCTTTTTTAAAAAAATAATGTTTTTAAAGGAAAATCTGGGAATAAAAAAAATATTTAATTAGATAAATTTAGATTCCACTCCGAAAGGGGGAAAAATTAAGTCCTTAAGGAGTTTTTCCCCCACCCACAATGGGGGCAAAAACAACCCAAACCAAAATTAAAAATCTTACGAATTTACTAACTTTTTTCACTAAGGTGTTTGAGAAGGTAGATCATGGTAATATGATATTGTGTATATGGACTTCAGTAAGGCTTTCGATAGAGTTCCACATCAGAGGCTATTGAGGAAACTTAAGGCACATGGAATAGGAGGAGAAATTTTTTCCTGGGTCGAGGCATGGCTGACAAATAGGCAACAGAGTTTGCATAAATGGGGAAAAATCAGAATGAGGGCACGTCACAAGCGGTATTCCGCAGGGGTCAGTACTGGGCCCTCTGTTGTTTACAATTTACATAAACGACATAGCTGAAGGAATAAATAGCGACATAAGCAAATTTGCTGATGACACCAAAATAGGCCAGCCAATTCATTCTAATGAGGACATTAGAGCACTCCAGGATGACTTGAATAGACTGATGCAATTGTCGGAGAAGTGGCAGATGCAGTTTAATATAGACAAATCCAAAGTTCTAAATGTTGGACAGGAAAATAACCATGCCACATATAAACTAAATAATGTAGTTCTTAATACCACTGATTGCGAAAAGGATTTAGGAGTTCTGGTTAGCAATAATCTAAAACCAAGACAACAAACCAAGGCAATAAAGCTAACAGAATCCTTGGCTTCATATCTAGGAGTATAAATAATAGAAGTCCTCAGGTTGTTTGTTCTTCAACTCTATATATCCTTGGTTAGGCCTCATTAAGATTATGCTGCACAGTTCTGGTCACCGTATTACAGAATGGATATAAATGCACTGGAAAACGTACAGAGGAGGATGACCAAGTTGATCCCATGTACCAGAAATCTTCCCTATGAGGACAGACTGAGGGCCATGAATCTGCACTTTCTCAAAAGGTGTATAATTAGAGGGGGATATGATTGAGGTGTATAAATGGAAAACAGGAATAAATAAAGGGGATGCAAATAGCGTGCTGAAAATATCCAGCCAAGACAGGACTCACAGCAATGGTTTCAAGTTCGAAAAATTCAGATTCAGGAAGGATATAGGAAAGCAATAGTTTGGTAACAGAGTTGTGGATGAGTGGAACAAACTCCCCTGTACAGTTATAGAAACTAAAATGTTGTGTAGTTTTAAAAATAGGTTAGATAAATACATGAGTGGGTGTGGGTGGGTGTGAGTTGGACCTGACTAGCTTGTGCTACTAGGTCTGATGCCTTGCTCCTTCTTTAAGTGGAAGTGACCTGACTAGGTGGGTCATTGGGCTAATTGGGGGGGGGGACACATGGACCTGCTTCGCATGGGTCGGTAGGCCTGTTGCAGTGTTCCTTCTTTCTTATGTTCTTATAAAGTTATTTGTACTGTGTGATTGCAAAAGTGGTCTGGTTTTGGGTATAATTGTGTACACTGGCAGTAATACATTGAGAGATACCAGGAAGTTACTGGGTATCCCTGGTTATGTGGTTAAAACAATGATGGAACCATATCTTGGTAAGGGGCATATATTATTTACTGGTAACTGGTACACAAGCCCCTTACTCAGTGATTCTTGGAAGTGAACATGACAGACGTGTGTGGCACAGTGCGTAGTAATCATAAGCATATGCCTAGGTTCAACGCAGGTACTCACAGAGGTGAGGTGCAGGCCTTTGCTGCCAATGACATCATAGCATTTTGGTGGCATGACAAATGTGATGTCACATTCTTGACATCAGTTCACCAAAATGAAATGGCAGTCAGTGGCGGCGATTGAGAGACCGGAAATCATTTAAATTCGTTTTTGAAAATGTAAAATGAAATGGGGTTTGGGATTGGTTCGCAAGAGTGTATGGTCACAAAACTTTTTTCCCACCCTAGATACCCCAATTAATGCTTAAAACATATAAAATTTTGAAGCCCAAAAACAAACAAAAATGGTAAAATTTTTGTTTGTCTATAAAACAAAAAATACTAAGTCCAAGGAGCAACATCGAAATAACCACTCCAAATTACGCAATGCCACTCGTTGGGGCCTGGTTCCTCCCCATACAACTGCCCCTACGTTTTCAAGAAAAATTATTGAAGAGGTGTTTTGTCTTTTACAACCCCAAACACCCCCAAAAACACAGAGGCACTAATTTTTGTGTTGAAAATGAAAACTCCCTGGCATATATCATTTTCAAGACTTCCCAAGCTGCAGCGTTCTGGAAAATGTTTAGTGACGTCATTTGTATATATATTAAAAACAAGTATTAAACAAAATTTTGCATTGTTGGTTTGTGGGAAAAAAGTTTGTAAAAATAAGATAAAGTTGTCAGTTATTGTTTCAAAAAATGAGTGTATACGTGGACCCTCGCTAACAATATTAATCCCTTCCCGAAAGCCCTATTTAAACCGTTCCTGAAACTCATATTAAACCGTTCCTAAAGCTATCTTAATGAAATTATCGTTGTGAATTAATTTTCCCCACAAGAAAAATGGGAAAAAATGGAAATAAAATTAATTGCTGGTTTTTTTTCTGTCTCATAAACACGCTAAGATAACAAGGATATCTTGCTACTCCTACTTACACTTTGGTCACACTTCACAGACACGCACATGCATATATATATATACATACATCTAGGTTTTTCTCCTTTTTCTAAATAGCTCTTGTTCTTTTTTATTTCTTCTATTGTCCATGGGGAAGTGGAAAAGAATCTTTCCTCCGTAAGCCATGCGTGTCGTATGAGGCGACTAAAATGCCGGGAGCAATGGGCTAGTAACCCCTTCTCCTGTATACAATTACTAAAAAAGAGAAGAAGAAAAACTTTATAAAACTGGGTTGCTTAAATGTGCGTGGATGCAGTGCGGATGACAAGAAACAGATGATTGCTGATGTTATGAATGAAAAGAAGTTGATGTCCTGGCCCTAAGCGAAAACAAAGCTGAAGGGGGTAGGAGAGTTTCAGTGGGGGAAATAAATGGGATTAAATCTGGAGTATCTGAGAGAGTTAGAGCAAAGGAAGGGGTAGCAGTAATGTTAAATGATCAGTTATGGAAGGAGAAAAGAGAATATGAATGTGTAAATTCAAGAATTATGTGGGTTAAAGTAAAGGTTGGATGCGAGAAGTGGGTCATAATAGCGTGTATGCACCTGGAGAAGAGAGGAATGCAGAGGAGAGAGAGAGATTTTGGGAGATGTTAAGTGAATGTATAGGAGCCTTTGAACCAAGTGAGAGAGTAATTGTGGTAGGGGACTTGAATGCTAAAGTAGGAGAAACTTTTAGAGAGGGTGTGGTAGGTAAGTTTGGGGTGCCAGGTGTAAATGATAATGGGAGCCCTTTGATTGAACTTTGTATAGAAAGGGTTTAGTTATAGGTAATACATATTTTAAGAAAAAGAGGATAAATAAGTATACACGATATGATGTAGGGCGAAATGACTGTAGTCTGTTGGATTATGTATTGGTAGATAAAAGACTGTTGAGTAGACTTCAGGATGTACATGTTTATAGAGGGGCCACAGATATATCAGATCATTTTCTAGTTGTAGCTACACTGAGAGTAAAAGGTAGATGGGATACAAGGAGAATAGAAGCATCAGGGAAGAGAGAGGTGAAGGTTTATAAACTAAAAGAGGAGGCAGTTAGGGTAAGATATAAACAGCTATTGGAGGATAGATGGGCTAATGAGAGCATAGGCAATGGGGTCGAAGAGGTATGGGGTAGGTTTAAAAATGTAGTGTTAGAGTGTTCAGCAGAAGTTTGTGGATACAGGAAAGTGGGTGCGGGAGGGAAGAGGAGCGATTGGTGGAATGATGATGTAAAGAGAGTAGTAAGGGAGAAAAAGTTAGCATATGAGAAGTTTTTACAAAGTAGAAGTGATGCAAGGAGGGAAGAGTATATGGAGAAAAAGAGAGAAGTTAAGAGAGTGGTGAAGCAATGTAAAAAGAGAGCAAATGAGAGAGTGGGTGAGATGTTATCAACAAATTTTGTTGAAAATAAGAAAAAGTTTTGGAGTGAGATTAACAAGTTAAGAAAGCCTAGAGAACAGATGGATTTGTCAGTTAAAAATAGGAGAGGAGAGTTATTAAATGGAGAGTTAGAGGTATTGGGAAGATGGAAGGAATATTTTGAGGAATTGTTAAATGTTGATGAAGATAGGGAAGCTGTGATTTCGTGTATAGGGCAAGGAGGAATAACATCTTGTAGGAGTGAGGAAGAGCCAGTTGTGAGTGTGGGGGAAGTTCGTGAGGCAGTAGGTAAAATGAAAGGGGGTAAGGCAGCCGGGATTGATGGGATAAAGATAGAAATGTTAAAAGCAGGTGGGGATATAGTTTTGGAGTGGTTGGTGCAATTATTTAATAAATGTATGGAAGAGGGTAAGGTACCTAGGGATTGGCAGAGAGCATGCATAGTTCCTTTGTACAAAGGCAAAGGGGATAAAAGAGAGTGCAAAAATTATAGGGGGATAAGTCTGTTGAGTGTACCTGGTAAAGTGTATGGTAGAGTTATAATTGAAAGAATTAAGAGTAAGACGGAGAATAGGATAGCAGATGAACAAGGAGGCTTTAGGAAAGGTAGGGGGTGTGTGGACCAGGTGTTTACAGTGAAACATATAAGTGAACAGTATTTAGATAAGGCTAAAGAGGTCTTTGTGGCATTTATGGATTTGGAAAAGGCGTATGACAGGGTGGATAGGGGGGCAATGTGGCAGATGTTGCAAGTGTATGGTGTAGGAGGTAGGTTACTGAAAGCAGTGAAGAGTTTTTACGAGGATAGTGAGGCTCAAGTTAGAGTATGTAGGAAAGAGGGAAATTTTTTCCCAGTAAAAGTAGGCCTTAGACAAGGATGTGTGATGTCACCGTGGTTGTTTAATATATTTATAGATGGGGTTGTAAGAGAAGTAAATGCGAGGGTCTGGCAAGAGGCGTGGAGTTAAAAGATAACGAATCACACACAAAGTGGGAGTTGTCACAGCTGCTCTTTGCTGATGACCACTGTGCTCTTGGGAGATTCTGAAGAGAAGTTGCAGAGATTGGGTGGATGAATTTGGTAGGGTGTGCAAAAGAAGAAAATTAAAGGTGAATACAGGAAAGAGTAAGGTTATGAGGATAACAAAAAGATTAGGTGATGAAAGATTGAATATCAGATTGGAGGGAGAGAGTATGGAGGAGGTGAACGTATTCAGATATTTGGGAGTGGACGTGTCAGCGGATGGGTCTATGAAAGATGAGGTGAATCATAGAATTGATGAGGGAAAAAGAGTGAGTGGTGCACTTAGGAGTCTGTGGAGACAAAGAACTTTGTCCTTGGAGGCAAAGAGGGGAATGTATGAGAGTATAGTTTTACCAACGCTCTTATATGGGTGTGAAGCGTGGGTGATGAATGTTGCAGCGAGGAGAAGGCTGGAGGCAGTGGAGATGTCATGTCTGAGGGCAATGTGTGGTGTGGAATATAATGCAGAGAATTCGTAGTTTGGAAGTTAGGAGGAGGTGCGGGATTACCAAAACTGTTGTCCAGAGGGCTAAGGAAGGGTTGTTGAGGTGGTTCGGACATGTAGAGAGAATGGAGCGAAACAGAATGACTTCAAGAGTGTATCAGTCTGTAGTGGAAGGAAGGCGGGGTAGGGGTCGGCCTAGGAAGGGTTGGAGGGAGGGGTAAAGGAGGTTTTGTGTGCGAGGGCTTGGACTTCCAGCAGGCATGCGTGAGCGTGTTTGAAGGAGTGAATGGAGACAAATGGTTTTTAACACTTGACGTGCTGTTTGGAGTGTGAGCGAAGTAACATTTATAAAGGGGATTCAGGGAAACCGGCAGGCCCGGGACTTGAGTCCTGGAGATGGGAAGTACAGTGCCTGCACTCTGAAGGAGGGGGTTTAATGTTGCAGTTTAAAAACTGTAGTGTAAAGCACCCTTCTGGCAAGACAGTGATGGAGTGAATGATGGTGAAAGTTTTTCTTTTTCGGGCCACCCTGCCTTGGTGGGAATCGGCCGGTGTGATAATAAAAAATAAAAAATTAATCCATGCAAGACACCCCAAAATATGAAAAAAAAAATTTTTTACATGAAATATTAATTTTAATACACACAAACTTACGCTTACCTTTATTAAAGATCTGGTGATGATTGATGGGATGGGAGGAGGGGAGAGTGTGGAAGTTGTTAATGTTTAGGACTTGAGGTGTCAAGTCCTTTTCCGGGGTTACTTCCCTTCTTTTAATGCCACTAGGACCAGCTTGAGAGTCAGTAGACCTCTGTCGCACAACATATCTGTCCACAGAGGCCTGTACGTCCCGTTCCTTTATGATTTGTCTAAAGTGGTTCACAACATTGTCATTGTAATAGTCACCAGCACGGCTTGCAATAGCTGTGTGAGGGTGACTTTCATCCATAAAGGTTTGCACTTCAAGCCACTTTGCACACATTTCCTTAATCTCTTTCTTCATATCCAAAGTAATTCTCACCCTTTTTCCTGCAGGGTTGGCACTAAAAGCTTTCTTGGGGCCCATGGTGACTTATTTTGCAGGTACAATCACTAAAAACGCTGTGATAATATGAAATGTTCCAACTGTATGCGTGGATGCGACCGCACTGGCTGGCTTGTAAACACTGGCACCCACGGGACAACTGAGGCGCACTAAGGCCACAAGTGGACGCGTCTCGAACGAATCGCGTTGGGCGAGTTTTTAAGCGTTAGCCGAAGCAAAATTTTTGCGTTAAAATGTATCGTTGGCTGGATTTAACGTTAGCTGATGCCATCGTTAGCTGAGGGTCCACTGTATTTGAACAGTGCACCTTACCTAGGTCTCACAGGCCACATAAGATATTTAGAAAAGAAAAATATTGGAAAATACAAGAAACCTTCGAATTGGAGTAAATAAAAGAATACCGAGTGAGCAGCATTAACCGCTGTTGCCATATGCAATTCATTTTCTGCCAAACCTCACCTCTGTCTCGTAAGTTACTGATGGCAATTTTTTTTTGCTAGGCTTAACCCTTTCAGGGTTTTGGCTGTACTAGTACAGCTTACATGCCAGGGTCCTTGACGTACTAGTACTCATAAATTCTAGCGCTTTCAAATCTAGTGAGAGAAAGCTGGTAGGCTACATATGAAAGATGGGTCTATGTGGTCAGTTGCACGTATAAAAAAATTTCCTGCAGCACACGTGCGTAATGAGAAAAAAAATAAATTGTGTTTTTGGATTAAACAGCGATTTTTTGCACTGAAATTTTCGTATGGTATTTATTTTGTATTCTAGTTTCCTGGTTTCATTTAATAGAATGGAAGACATATTTAGAAGTTGAGTGATTTTGACTGGTTTAAAAGAAAAGTACCTTGAAATTCAGCTCAAAGTAGCAAAAAAAATGTTCGATTTTTACCAAGTTCCAAAGTAAACAAATCATCTAAGCGTCCAATACACTTAAAACTGGCGAGTCTAATATTCTTTCACAAGTGCGTGATATTATTTACAAACCATTTTCTACACTACTGCAGTAGTCTGCATAACAGTAAATCTTCTATTTTTGCGAGAATAAAAATTACAAATGGAAAGCAAAAGAATGTAAGAGGGGCATGGGGATGTGACTAATGAACAGAGGAAATGTTATTTTAGTGCCAGGAATGTCTTTCTTGTTTATTCTGGACCTTATTTGGAAATTGGCATTTTTTGAAATGTGTGAAATTGCAAAATTTGCTAAATTCTGACCACTGTATGGATAGTTGAAATTGGTAAATGGGTGGTTTTTTTGTACTCATTCAATAGAAAAAATGAGTTCAAATGAAATAATTATTATTTTTTTTCAACAAGTACACTGAAATTGGCTGAAAATAGGGCTCAAATTGGGCAAAATTGCCGATGCGTAAATATCGTCGAACTAACTCCGGGGAGCATAATTCCGTAAGTTTTCCATCAGATTTCATACTCTTGGTATCATATGATCAGGAAAAGATTCTCTATCTTTTCATAAGAAAAAAAAATTTTTTTTTTAAATTTGGGGGACCCCAAAAACAAGTCTCTGAGAGGGCATGTGGACCCTGAAAGGGTTAAAACACTCAGTAAATAATCCTAACATTTTGGCACGAAAATTTTTTTTTTTTTTTTTTGAATATTTTTCAACATACAGTGGACCCCCGGTTAACGATATTTTTTCAATCCAGAAGTATGTTCAGGTGCCAGTACTGACCGAATTTGTTCCCATAAGGAATATTGTGAAGTAGATTAGTCCATTTCAGACCCCCAAACATACACGTACAAACGCACTTACATAAATACAAATTACATAATTGGTCGCATTCGGAGGTGATCGTTATGCGGGGGTCCACTGTATAATGACAGTTTCAGAAATGGGCTTGTGACAGTCAGAGGGTTAAGGTTTTAAAGCTAGTGTTGGGCCTGTAATACTACATCAAAATTCTACGGCTTCATATTTTGCAGGAGAAAGCTGGGAGGCCTAAAATATGAAAGAATGGGTCTGCATGGTCAGTGTGTGGCAGTAATAAAAAAAATCTTACAGCAAGCAAGTGCATGAGAAAAAAACAGACTGTATTTTTGGTTTAAAACAACGACTTTGCTTGTATTTTTTACACAGTATTTATCTTCGTATTCTCGTTTTCTTGGTCTCATTTAACAGAATGGAAGATATGTTTACAGAAAATAGAGGTGATTTTGAATGGTTTACTGACTAAAAGTACAGAAGAACCGTCATTTAGCACAATATGGGTAAGCACGATTGAAGAATTTCCTCACAATTTTATGTATCACGTCGTAAGATAATTTAACACGGGTTCAGTTCCCGGGGAAAAATAAAAAATACTTCCCTTTTTCTCAAGCGGGGGAGACCTCCCGCCGTCCCCAGCCACCCCTCGACAAACCACCCCACCATCCCAGCCTTCATACGTGTCCAGTCCAAATTCAATACTAAAAAGCTTGTGATTGTGAATTGTGTTTTGATCTTTTAACCCTTAAACGGGCCAAAAAAATCGATGTTCAAATTCGTAGTGCTAAAAAGTAGATCTAATTTTTTTAACATATTTTCATATGTAAAGAAAAATAAAATGTAGATAAAAGTTTTTTTTTACACGTTTTCAAATGTAAACAAAAAAGAAGATTTTACATTTTTTACATACTTTCAGATGTTGAAAAAACGTATATATACGTTTGGACCATTTAAGGGTAAATTGCTATATCTTGTATCTGCCAAGCAATCATGACACCCCAAAAGGCATACCAGTGTTGCTCAAAGTGGCAAGAAAGGTGTAAGCATTTAAGTCTTAGAAGTAACGAAGGAAACAAAGATATTAGACAAGACATCCTGTGGCCATTTTGAAGTGTTACTTTGTACACAAAAAAAGAGGGAAACATAAGTTTGTGTGACTTACTGGATGACTGACTGGTTGACTTACTGAGTGACTTGACTGACTTACTGAATGACTTGAAATGACTTACTGAATGACTTGACTGACTTACTGAATGAACTTGACTGCTTACTGAATGACTTTACTGACTTTCTGAATGACTTGACTGACTTACTGAATCACTTTGACTGACTTACTGAAAACACTTGACTGACTTAATGAATCACTTGACTGACTTCATGAATCACTTGGGTGACTTACTTTAAACACTTGACTGACACACTGAATAAATTGATTGACTTACTGAATCACTTGACTGACTTACTGAATCACTTGAGATTTATTGAATGACTTGATTGATTTAATGAATGACTTAACTGACTTATTGAATGACTTGACTGAATGACCTGATTGACAAAATTAGACACTCCAGTACAACCATCAACTTCAGTACCAGAACCTCTACCATCCACCTCAGACCAGTAGGGCCACAACATAACTCTCCACTCTCTTCACAATCATCCACAAACACCAGCACCCACAATTTAAGGTAAGAAATACTATTATTTCTGTTACATTTGTAGTCTTAAGCAGTAAAAAAACATAATATATCACAACAGTGAACTACAATTACATATTCACTTTTATTTTTGTAAGATGTGGAGGCCTAACAAAAATTGTTTGGCTTTTTTGGGGCTCTCAGGAACGTGACCCTATTTTTCCCATAAGTTCTTCAGTTCATCTAACGGGGTTTTTACCTAACAGTTTTCAGGAACGTAACTATCGTTTTAAATAACGTTCTAATGTAGCTTGAAACTGAGCTCAAATTAGCAGAAATGTTCGATTTTTGACTATGTTCAAGAGTAAACAAATCACAATCATGTGTGCAATACACGTCAACTGGTGGGTCTAATATGCATTGAAGAATGCACTGATATTATTTATACAATTATTACAATTATGCAGTAGTTTGAATAACAGTAAATCATTTGTTTTTTGTGTGAATAAAAATTCAAAACGTAAAGCAAGCGTAATATAAGAGGGGCCTTAAGATGTGACTAATGAACAGAGAAAATTATATTTTAGTGCCCGTAATGTCTGCATTGTTTATTCTGACCCTTATTTTGAAATTGCCTTTATTGAATTTTGTATGAAATTGGCCAAATTAGTAATTTCTGATCACTTTTCTGTGTAGTTGAAATAGGTAAATGGGCAGTTTCCTGTACTCAGTCAACAGAATAAAAGGAGTTCTAGCAAAACAGCTATAAGTTTGGTCGAGTCAAACAAAGGAATTTGCCCAAAATAGGGCTCAAAGTGGGCAAAATCACCAATGTGTAAATATTGCTGAGACTGCTAACTTTGCAAAAGTGTAATTCTGTAAGCTTTCCATCAAATTTCAAACTTTTGATTTCATTACTTTCGAAAAAAGATTTTCTCTCATTTTACTTTTTTTTTTTTAATTCTTTGACACTATGATCAAGTTTGTGAGCAGGTCTCGACACTCAAAGGGTTAGTGAACTGGTAGATAAGCAAGGAGCATACTGTACAAGGAGCATATTCTAGTAGGTTTGTGTCAACCATCTTTATATATTGTTTTAATGTCACCTGTGTGCCATTTGTAACATTTTTAGTATATTTTTAAGTGTTTATACAGTAGTGTACTGTATACCATAATAAACAGAACAGAGGAAATTACCTCTAATAAACATTACTTAGGTTTGCATACTAGTCAGAGAGACGGTTTTAACCCTTTGACTGTCTCACGAAATCGTAATGACACGATTGCAAACAAACCATACCCCGGCCGGGATTGAACCCGCGGTCAGAGTCTCAAAACTCCATACCGTCGCGTTAGCCACTAGACCAGCTAGCCACAATAAGATTCGTCCAACTAGGTATATTTCTACACCATAGGAAGGTTAGCATAGGCACCACTGTGACCACAAATGCAAGTTTTTACAGACGAATCTCCAGCTAGCGTGGCCGTGACGAACTCTAGCTCAAGTCCCCTCACTGCTGTCAACATGACTCACGAAATCGTAATGACACGATTGCAAACAAACCATTCCCCAGCCGGGATTGAACCCGCGGTCAGAGAGTCTCAGAACTCCAGACCGTCGCGTTAGCCACTAGACCAGCTAGCCACAATGAGATTCGTCCAACACGGCAGTGAGGGGACTTGAGCTAGAGTTCATCACGGCCACGCTAGCTGGAGATTCGTCTGTAAAAACTTGCATTTGTGGTCACAGTGGTGCCTATGCTAACCTTCCTATGTTGTAGAAATATACCTAGTTGGACGAATCTTATTGTGGCTAGCTGGTCTAGTGGCTAACGCGACGGTATGGAGTTTTGAGACTCTGACCGCGGGTTCAATCCCGGCCGGGGTATGGTTTCCTTGACTGTCGCAGGCCCCTTTCTGAAACTGACATTCTATGTCACAAAATACTCGAAAAAAAAAATTATTTTTTCTTACCAAAATGTTAGGATTATTTTACGGAGTGTTTTAAGCCTAAAAACAATTTTGCCATCAGTACTTACCGAGATACAGAGGCACAAAGTTGGCAGAAAATGAGCGGCGTATGGCAACAGCGGCGAATGCCGCACACCCGGTATTCTTTCATTTACTCCAATTCTAAGGTTTCTTGTACAGTGGTCCCTCAATAATTGTAGGGCTCGAGTCGTAATTTTCGGAAATCGTAGCGACATTTTCGTAAAAACATGGGCTCGATAATCGAAGATTGACTAGCGAATACATGTAGTAGTTCGTCCGGGACGCATACGCACGCTCTGAGCCAGGGCGGCCTCCCTTCCCAGCCAGTGTGGCATTGTTTACCAGTGAGCGATGGTCCCCTCACTTGCTTATACAAAATATTTCATAATATTCCATTCATTTTAGTGCTTGCAAGTACAGTGGACCCCCGCATAACGATTACCTCCAAATGCAACCAATTATGTAAGTGTATTTATGTAAGTGCGTTTGTACGTGTATGCCTGGGGGTGTGAAATGGAGTAATCTACTTCACAATATTCCCTATGGGAACAAATTCGGTCAGTACTGGCACCTGAACATACTTCTGGAGCGAAAAAATATCATTAACCGGGGGTCCACTGTACTAAATAGGCTACCATGGCTCCAAAGAAAGCTCCTAGTGTCAAGCCTTTGGTAAAGATGAGAAATATGATTGAATTTAAGAAAAACATCATTGACCAATATGAAAGTGGCGTACATGTGGCCGAACTGGCCAGGATGTATAACAAACCCTATACAACCATATGTTCTATCGTGGCCAAGAAAAAGGAAATCAAGGACGCTGTTGTTGCAAAGAGGGTAAATATGCTGACAAAAATGACATCACCAGTACTCGAAGAGGTTGAGAAGTTATTATTGGTGTGGATAAACGAGAAACAAATAGCAGGAGATAGTATTATGACGTCGATTATTTGTGAAAAGGCTAGGCAGTTGCACGACGATCTGATAAAGAAATTGCCTGCAACTAGTGGTGATGTGAGTGAATTTAAGGCCAGCAAAGGTTGGTTTTAGAGATTTAAGAACCGTAGTGACATACACAGTGTGGTAAGGCATGGTGAGGCTGCCAGTTCGGACCACAAAGCAGCTGAAAAATATGTGCATGAATTCAAGGAGTACACAGAGGCTGAAGGACTGAAACCTGAACAAGTGTTCAATTGTGATGAAACGGGCCTCTTTTGGAAGAAAATGCCAAAGAGGACCTACGTTACACAGGAGGAAAAGGCACTGCCAGGACACAAGCTTATGCTAGTGGGGATTTCAAAGTGAAGCTGTTACTAGTGTACCATTCTGAAAATCCCAGAGTGTTCAGGAAAAACAATGTTATGAAGATTAAATTGTGTGTGTTTTGAATCTAATAGTAAGGCATGGGTCATGAGGGACATTTTCGTCGAGTGGTTCAATGAAGTGTTTGGCCCTAGTGTGAAGAATTACCTCCTGGAAAAGAAATTGGATCTCAAGTGCTTCCTAGTAATGGACAATGCACCTGCTCATCCTTCAAACTTGGATGACCTAATTTTCGAGGAGTTTGGGCTCATCACAGTAAAGTTCTTGCCCCCGAATACCACTCCTCCCCTCCAGCCCATGGACCAGCAAGTCATTGCAAACTTTAAAAAAACTCTACACCAAAGCAATGTTTCAAAAGTGCTTGAATGTGACCTCAGACACTTGGCCCTAAAAGATTTTTGGAGAGAACACTTCAGCATCCTCCATTGCACCACCCTTATAGGTACGGCTTGGGAGGGAGTGACTACCAGGACTTTGAACTCTGCTTGGAGAAAATTGTGGCCAGATTGTGTCGACAAGAGGGATTTTGAAGGGTTTGGGGCTGACCCTGATGAGCCTATGTCTGTTATTAAATCTATTGTGGCACTGGGTATGAGTTGGGGTTGGATATGAGTTTGGAGGATGTGGAAGAGTTGGTGGAAGACCACAACGAAGAGCCCACCAGTGAGGAGCTGCAAGAGCTTCAGCAGGAAGAGCAACAGATCGCAGCTCAGAATCTTGCTGCAGAGGAGGAGGAAGAGAGATGGAAGAAGTTGCCTTCTTCAGAAATTAGGGAGATTTTTGAAATGTGGGGTAAGATGGAAAGATTTATGGAGAAACATCACCCTGACAAGGCTGTTGCAAGCCATGTTGGCAACATGTACAGTGACAAAGTCCTGGCCCATTTTAGGGAAGTGTTAAAGAGACGCCAGAAACAGAGCTCTCTGGACAGTTTTTTGCGAGACAGGACTACAGTGACTCAAGCTGGTCCTAGTGGCATTAAGAAACAGAGAAGTAACCCCAGAAAAAGCAATTGGTACCTGAGGTGTTGATGGAAGGGGATTCCCCTTCCAAACTGTAAATAATCCAATCTCTCTCCTCCTCCAGTCTTCCATACACTAAGAAGAATCGCCAATAAAGGTAAGTGTTATGCTGTTAATGTTTCATTCATCATGTCCCATTGTATTGTTTATGTACTACATTTACATTTCATGTAAAAAAATTTTTTGTTTTAATACTCCTGGGTGTCAGGAACGGATTAATTGTATTTACATTATTTCTTATGGGGAAAATTTATTTGAAAATCATAGATTTCGATAATAGTAACACCTCCAGGAACGGATTAATTACGATAAACGAGGGACCATTGTATTTTCCAATACAGTGGACCCTCGACCAACGATGGCATCGATTAACGATAAATCCGACTAGCAATACATTTTAACGCAAAAATTTTGCCTCGACTAGCGCTAAAAAACTCGACCAACACTATTCGTTCTGTCTGAGACGCGTCCACTTCTGGCCAGTGTTTACAAGCCAGCCAGCCACCGCGGTCGCTTCCAAGCATACAATCGGAACATTTCATATTATCACAGCCTTTTTAGTTATTGCACCTGCAAAATAAGTCACCATGGGCCCAAGAAAGCTTCTAGTGCCAACCCTACAGCAAAAAGGGTGAGAATTACAATGGATATGAAGAGAGAGATCATTGCTAAGTATGAAAGTGGAGTGCATGTCTCCGAGCTGGCCAGGTTGTACACAAAACCCGAATCAACCATCGCTACTATTGTGGGCAAGAAAACGGCAATCAAGGAAGCTGTTCTTGCCAAAGGTGCAACTATGTTTTCAAAACTGAGATCGCAAGTACTCGAAGATGTTGAAAGACCGTTATTGGTGTGGATAAACGAAAAACAGATAGCAGGAGATAGCATCTCTCAAGCGATCATATGTGAAATGGCTAGGAAGTTGCATGACGATTTAATTAAAAAAATGCCAGCAACTAATGGTGATGTGAGTGAATTTAAGGCCAGCAAAGGTTGGTTTGAGAGATTTAAAGGGAAGGGAAGTAACCCCGGAAAAGGACTTGCCACCTCAAGTCCTAATGGAAGGGGATTCCCCTTCTAAACACTAAGACCATCAACACTCTCCCCTCCCCCCATCCCATCAATCATCACCTGATCTTCAATAAAGGTAAGTGTCATGTAACTGTGCATGTCTTCTTCAGTTTGTGTGTATTAAAATTAATATTTCATGTGGTAAAAACAATTTTTTTTAATACTTTGGGGTGTCCTACACGGATAAATTTGATTTCCATTATTTCTTATGGGGAAAATTAACTTGGCTAATGATAATTTTGACTAACGATGAGCTCTCAGGAACGGATTAATAGCATTAGTCGAGGGTCCATTGTATTTTTCTTTTCTAAGTAACTTATGTGGCCTGTGAGACCAAAGTAAGGTGCATTGTCAATACCAAATTCATTATATTAGACCATAGTGCAATTACTAGTGAGAGTCTGGTGCTATTTTTAATTTGTATTTTTATATTATTAGATTAAACCTAGTTGTACTATAGCTCATTCTAGCTCAATACATAGACTATACCAAAGTCATTATATTAGACCTCAGTGCAATTACAAGTGAGAGTCTTGTGCTATTTTTAATTTGTATTTTTATATTATTAGTTTATACCTAGTTGTACTTCAGCTCATTCCAGCACAACACATTGACAACATCAACTTCCTTATGTGTATTAGTGACTATACTCTATATGACCAAAATGCTTTAGCCATATACTTGTCCAAACTTCCCACCACTACACATATCAGTACTAGAACTCAACACACAACTCAGGATATATATAACAATAATTTAAACCAAGAAGATGATTGATCACATTGACCCTGATCTAAACCTCCATAATCTGACACCCAATCAAAACCTATTGGAAAGTAACTGCCTTTATTACACAGCATCACAAGCCACCACTATCCTAAACAATGCTAAAAGTCTATCAGTATTTAACTACAACATCAGGTCCTTAAAGAAACACTATGATGACCTCCTGGCACTCCTTGAGTCACTAAAAACACCCTTCTCCTGCATTATTCTTACTGAGACCTGGCTTAAGCAGGACACAATAGATATCTACCCTCTACCAGGATACACAGCAATCCACAACTGCAGACCATACCAAGTTGGGGTGGTATTGCAATCTATTACTCTAACCAATTATCTTGTATTAGCACCACTTGCTTTAGTGATGAATATGGGGAATACATTTTTGCTAATTTTACTGTAAAAAACCTTAAGACGCCTATAACAATCGGTGCCATTTACCGGGTACCCCACACAAACATCCCATAACAAACAGACAAATGAATAAGCACCATCTTCTCTTAGCTGGAGACTTCAACATCAACCTTGGCCTACTAGATGATCAGCCTGTAACTGATTTCATCAACAATATGAACAACACACTTCTCATACCAACAATAACTAAACCAACCAGGCTCACTGAGACAAGTGCAACCATAATAGACCATATATGGACCAATATACTAGCCCCCCTTAAATCAGGGATAATCACAGATAGCACTACAGACCACTACCCTACCTTCCTCTTGACAAACATTAGTAAACCACCGCTTGAATACAACAAAGTTTCATTTAGACTCCATGACGAGGCCTCAATAAGGAATTTCACAGCAGACCTAGAGACTGTTGACTGGCCTACAGAATTCTCCAAGGCCAATGGTATTGATGACTGGACAGACATTTTTCTTAACAACAAACATTGTCCTATAAAAACGAAACAGATCACAAACAAACGGCTTGGTTGCCCATGGCTAACCAGCACCATTCTGAAATCCAATGATAAGAAACACCAATATGAAAAGCAATATAGACAGAGCTTAATACACAAAGATATTCTTAAACACTATTCATCAGTTCTCACCAAAGTAATAAAGAAAGCCAAACAACTATACTACTCCAGCAGATTCACTGACACAAGATGAGATATAAAAAAGACCTGGAAAACACTCTCTCAGATTCTAGGGACCCAAAAACTAAAAAAAAAAAGAATATTGTCCTAACTAAACCTAATGAAACACCACTGCATCCCACTGACACAGCTAACAAGATAAACGACTTCTTCTCATCCATAGGATCTAATCTCGCCAATAAAATCCCACGTACCAATGCCCATGCCGGGGACTACCTAGATGGGAATTTCCCAAATTCCTTCTATCTTGTACCAACTGAGCCCACGAAAGTCACCGAGATTATAAAGACACTTAAAAATAACTCAGGGAATCTGTCTCGTGTCCCACCATTATTGTACAAGCGAACGGCCCATGTCCTTTCACATGCTATTTCATTACGTACTTTTAAACAAGTCACTAGAAACTAGCACCTTCCTGAAACTACTCAAGATGACAAGGGTTACACCAATACATAAAGGTGGTGACCCTACAGATTTAAACAACTATAGGCCAATATCAAACTTACAATTGCTATCCAAAATCTTTGAGAAACTTGTGCACAGGAGACTATATTCATTTATAACGGCACAAAACATACTCAACCCCTGCCAATTTGGATTCAGGAAAAATAAAAGCACTAATGATGCAATTATAAAAATGCTAGATCTGCTTTACACAGCATTAGAAAATAAGGAATATCCACTAGGAATTTTTATTGACCTAAGAAAAGCTTTTGACACAGTAGACCACGGCATCCTACTCCACAAACTTGACTATTATGGTATAAGAGGCCATGCGCTTGCATATTTCAAATCTTACCTTACTAATAGGTATCAGTATGTCACCATTAAAGACACAGCATCAACAACACGGCCACTTGATACTGGAGTTCCGCAGGGAAGTGCTCATGGTCCCCTGCTCTTCCTCATATACATCAACGATCTTCCAAACATATCCCAACACCTGAACCCCCATTCTCTTTGCTGACGACATGACTTATGTCATCTCTCACCCTAATCTTGCAACCCTCAACACCATTGTTAACGAGGAGCTTATCAAAATATCGACTTGGATGACAGCCAATAAACTTACGCTTAACACTGACATTAAGATCGACAACACTAACTGCCAGACATAATGAGGGCAAATTCCTAGGCCTATACCTCGACAACAACCTGAATTTCAGCACCAATGTCCAATACATAACCAAAAAAGTATCTAAAACTGTTGTGATCCTCTCCAAGATATGATACTACGTGCCGCAAAATGCCCTTCTCACCCTATACCACTCACTTATTTATCCATACCTCACCTATGCTATTTGTGCTTGGGGATCAACTGCAGCAACACACCTAAAGCCAATAATAACTCAACAAAAAGCCGCAGTAAGAATAATTACTAAATCCCAT
Organism: Cherax quadricarinatus; assembly: GCF_026875155.1. Taxonomy (NCBI): domain Eukaryota; kingdom Metazoa; phylum Arthropoda; class Malacostraca; order Decapoda; family Parastacidae; genus Cherax; species Cherax quadricarinatus. Next base: position 38,648,947 of record NC_069443.1, on the reverse strand, counting down.
CCCTGGCAACACACCCCCCACTCTTCATAGATCTAAACTTACTCCCTGTTCAGTACATCCACACTTACTACTGTGCAATCTATATCTACAGGACCTTAAATTCCAATGTTAACCTTGACCTAAAATGCTCTCTTGATAGTTGTGACAGAACCCACAGGCATAACACCAGACACAAACATCTCTATGACATTCCCCGTGTCCAACTAAACCTTTACAAAAATTCAATGTATGTCAAAGGCCCTAAAATCTGGAACACCCTACCTGAAAACTCCAGAACTGCAGACACATTCATCACCTTCAAAACTACCATTAGAAAACATCTTATCTCCCTGATACACACCGTCAACTAATTACACGAATACCACCTGGTGGTTCACACTTTCACTCACCCATTTGACCATAAACAGAAATATCAATCTCAATCTTAAAATAATGAATCCTAACTAGTCATAAGTTGGCCTGTGATACTCCAATACTGAAACTATGTATTGTGCCAAAACAAAAGCATTCACATTGCTAAACTCACACACTAGTATTTAGTCACTTAGCCATAACACCAACTTACCTCATAATTTGTAATATTTTAAAGTTAAGTATTATTCTAAGTCTCCCTGAAATGCCTAGCCATGCTAGGTGTTCTAGTGGCACCCTCTGTAATTAGTATTTTACTACATGTAAACCACACAATAACCAAATTCTGTAAACTCAGCATTGTAATCCTTACAGAGAATAAACTTTGAATTTGAATTTGAATTGTTCAAATACACACTCATTGTTTACAACACAATAACTGAACAAACATTATCACTATTAGATTGTGTACAAAACTTGTTTACACAAACAAACAATACAAAACACTGTTTATTACTATTGTTCCATAATATATATACATATGTACAGTCACTGAACACTTTCCTAGAACTGCTGCAGCTTGTGAAACTCTTTGAAACATGGGTATACGCAGAGTGGTACTTGACACTCCTCACACATAAAACTAGTGTCTTTGAGTGTTTGTGAGCATTTTGTGATATGTCCACATACAAAACACCTCTTCTGAGCACTTTTCTTGAAAGCAGAAGGAGGCAGTTGTATGGGATAGTGATCACCAGGCCTCAAATGAGATGGCATGTGTTGGTAATTTCGTGGGTGCTGGTCTATTGCAGGTGTTGCTCCTTGGTACTTGGCAATTATTTGTTTGATGACTGACAAACAAAATTCACCATATTTTGATTTGTTGTTGGTCCTCAACTTGTATATGTTATAAGCATTTAGCATGGAAATATCAAGAAGATGGAAAAAAAGTTTCATATATACCACTTATAACTCTTGCGTACACAATCAGCAAACCCAATCTGCATGTCACATTTGTCCACTAAGCGCATATTGAGGTTAAAGTCCATGACAACTGCAGGTTTTAGAATGGGTTCATTGGTCTCTCTATTGTGCCTGCCAGTGTGTGCCATTTCGTTTCGGTGAACTGATGTCAACAATGTGACATCACGTTTGTCATGCCACCGAAATGCCATGATGTCATTGGCAGCAAAGGCCTGCACCTCACCTCTGCAAGTGCCAGTGTCGAACCTTGGCATATGTTTACGATTACCATGCACTGTGCCACACACGTCTGTCAGGTTCACTCACAAGAAATCACTGAGTATGGGGCTTGTGTACCAGTTATCAGTATATAATACAGTGGAACCTCAAATATTGAACTTTCTTTGGTCCAGAAGGCTGTTCGAGTGCCTTTACCGAATGAATTTATTCCCATCAGGAATAATGTAAATTAGATTAGTCCATTTCAGACCTTCAAAAATACTCTTATAAAAGCACTTTCAAAAATACACTTACATAATTGGTCGTGTTGGGAGCAGTTCGATTTTTGAGGTTCCACTGTATATGCCCCTTACCATGATATGGTTCCATCATTGTTCTGGCCACATCACCACAGATACCCAATAACTTCCTGGTATCTCTCAATGTATTACTGCAAGTGTACACAATGATATCCAAAACGAGACCACTTTTGCAATCACACAGCACAAATAACTTTATACCAAAGCGTTTCCTCTTGCTTGGTATGTATTGCTTGAATGAGAGTCTTCCTTTGAATAAAATCAAAGACTTGTCAATAATAAGCTTCCTGAAGGGATAAAAATACACTGACCCTCGACCAACGATGGCATCGTATAACGTTAAATCCGACTAGCGATACATTTTAACGCAAAAATTTTGCCTTGACTAGCGCTAAAAAACTCAACAAACGCGATTCGTTCCGTTCGAGACGCGTCCATGTGTGGCCTGAGCGCACCTCATTTGTCCCATGGGTGCCAGTGTTTACAAGCCAACCACTGCGGTCGCATCGAAGCATACAATCGGAACATTTCATATTATCACAGCGTTTTTAGTGATTGCACCTGCAAAATAAGTCACCATGGGCCCCAAGAAAGCTTCTAGTGCCAACCCTGTGATAAAAAGGGTGAGAATTAGTATGGAAATTAAGAAAGATTTTGACGGGTTTGGGGCTAACCCTGAGATGCCTATGCCAGTTGTGGAATCCATTGTGCCTACTTCGAAGATTAAGGAAATGTGTGCAAAGTGGGTTGAACTGCAAACCTTTATGGATGAAAATCACCCTAACACAGCTATTGCAAGCCATGCTGGTGACTATTACAATGACAATGTTATGGCCCATTTTAGACAAATCTTAAAGGAATGGGAGGTACAGAGCTCTATGGACAGATATGTTGTGCGACAGAGGTCCAGTGACTCTCAAGCTGGTCCTAGTGGCATTAAAAGAAGAAGGAAAGTAACCCCGGAAAAGGACTTGACACCTCAAGTCCTAATGGAAGGGGATTCCCCTTCTAAACACTAACACCATCCACACTCTCCCCTCCTCCCATCCCATCAGTCATCGCCAATCTTCAATAAAGGTAAGTGTCATGTAATTGTACATGTCTTCTTCAGTTTGTGTGTATTAAAATTAATATTTCATGTGGTAAAATTTTATTTTTTCAATACTTTGGGATGCCAGCAACGGATTAATTTGATTTCCATTACATGTATTTCTTATGGGGAAAATTAACTCGACTAATGATAATTTCGACTAACGATAATTTTGACTAACGATGAGCTCTCAGGAATGAATTAATATCGTTGGTCGAGGGTCCACTGTTCATGCAACACTTTTGTTTCAGGTACATAAATACATTTCTGATCTTACATAACCTGTCGCTTCTGTCAGGTCTTGTTTTGTCTGAAAAGTGTAACATATGTAACAGTATCAAAAATCGATTCACACCTATAATGTAACTAAAACCTGGGGTTGAAATCAGGCATTCTGTTGCCCAGTATGTGGTGACAGTGTGCTTATACACATGTGGCATAAGCATTATTGTGGCAAAAAACAGGTACATCTTTGCCACAGTTGTGTCCTTTCACTGGTGTAGCCGTGATCTTGGTGAGAGAATTCTATTTACCATGGTGTACTCATAGAATGTGTTGGTTTCCCTGACAATAATGTCCATCAGGGGTTCATCGAAGAATAACTGAAAGCATTCCAGTTCAGTAGCATTGTTCCCACGATGGCCGTATTCCACTTTGTGTTTCATCAAAGTCATGGGGACTGGGAACAAACTCATCACCTTCCTGCCAATCCCAGATGCGGTCTGTTGGTGGGTTCTGGATATTGAAATGTGGTTGTGGTTGTGCAGGTTGTGGGAGTGTGGGGTCGGGTGAGGCTGGTTGTAGTTGTGCAGAGTCAGCAGCATCAGTAGTAGCATGGCCCGCTGCTGGTGCCACATGACTCATGCCACCATCACTATCACCACCACCACCTGCTGCCTCACTCAAATCATTCATACCCATAGTAACAATATCGTCATCTTCATTATCAGGTCATGGTGTAGGGCCACGGGATGTGTTCCGAGATTTACTCCTTCCCCTTGGAACAGCATATGACACACTACCAGACCGCATGCTACGTTGTACATATTGCCGCTTCACTGGGGAATATTCACCCTCACTGTTGCAGCTAGAACTGTTTTCAATAGCTTTGAAATCACTATCACTATCACTTTCACTGCTCACATCTGAGTCTTGTACATGGGCAAATAGTCTCCTCTTTCATCCTGGTACAGGTGAACATGAACGAGCCGGCCCAGCACCAGAGGTGGAAGGTCGTGGGTCATCTGGGTTTTCATCACTAATTACGTTATCCTGGGCACTGTTTTCAGTCACACCCGCTTGAAAACCTTGGAATTCACTTTCACTGACACTTTCATCGCTGTTAGAGCTATCACTTGGGAACAAAAGCCCTCCAATCCACCGAGGAGTGAGGTACTTCTTACTGCGGGGCATGGTGAAAATGGACTACCAAGATGGCGCTCCCACAATGCACCACTGAGTCCCAGATTTTTTTTCACAGGGTGCACACCCACCACTCAGACCCACTCACTCTCATGTAGGCCTACCAGCTTTCTCCCACTTGATTTGAAGCCACTAGAATTTATGCGTATAAATACGTCAGAAACAGTGGCGCGTAAGATGTATATATACGACCAAAACAGTCAAAGGGTTAAGTCCAAGCAGTCGGTCAAGAGGTAGGCCGTTAAATGAGGGGTGCCTGTAATTCTAGGGTACCTTTGATATACCTTTGAAGAATTTCGAGAGTTTATCTACTCTGAGTCTGGCCATGGGCCACTCTCGTCTGGTGCTTGCCTGGTCAACCAGGCTGTTGCTGCTGGAGGCCCGCTGCCCCACATATCCATCACAGCCTGGTTGATCTGGCACCTGGTGAAGGTACTTGTCCAGTTTCCTCTTGAAGGCTTCTACACTTGTTCCAGCAGTGTTTCCGATATCTTCTGGTAAGATGTTGAAAAGTCTGGGACCCCGGATGTTGATACAGTGTTCCCTTATTGTCCCCACCGCACCCCTGCTCCTCACTGGGTTTATTTTACACTTCCTCCCATATCTCTCACTCCAGTATGTTGTTATGGGAGTGTGCAGATTTGGGACCAAGCCCTCATTTACCTTCCAGGTATATATTATCATGTACCTCTCTCTCCTCCGCTCCAGTGAGTACATGTTCAAGACTTGCAGGCATTCCCAGTAGTTTAGGTGCTTTACTGGCTCAATGTGAGCCATAAATGACTTCTGTATTTGCGCCAGCTCCGATATTTCTCCTGCCTTGAACAGGACTATCAGCACTGGAGCAATATTTTAAGTGAGGGAGCACTAGCGATTTGAAGAGTGTCACCATCGGCATTATTTTCCTTGTTTTGAAAGTTCTCAATACCCACCCCATCATCTTCCTGGCTGTCGTGATCTTTGTCTTGTTAGGGTCTTTAAAAAAAAGGTCCACTGACATAATTATTCCTAGGTCTTTTACGTGTTCCTTATGTTCTATTTGGTGACCCTCTTGAGTTTTGTATATAGTGCTCCATTTGAGTTCTTCATTCTTTCCATACCTAAGCAGCTGGAACTTATCACCACTGAACATCATGTTGTTTTCCACTGCCCACTGGAAAACCCTGTTTATGTCTTCCTCTACTTTTTCAGTGTCCTCTACAGTACTGACTTTCATGCTTATTTTAGTGTCATCTGCAAATGATACAAAAGTGTGCTGGGTGTTTTTGTCTATGTCTGCTATGAGGATGAGGAACAGCAGAGGTGCCAGGACAGTGCCTTGTGAGCTTTTGACCTCGCTGATGCTGGATCTTGCCCTGTTCACTACTACTTTTTGTGTTGTGTGTTCGGAAACCGAAAATTCATCTGCCTACCTTCCCCGTAATGCCCATGGCCTTCATTTTGTGCGCTATCACTCCATGATCGCATTTGTCAAGCGCCTTTGCAAAATCTGTGTAAATCACATCTGCGTTTTGGTCGTCTTCCTGTGCCTCCATAATTCTGTCATAATGGTTCAGCAGCTGTGACAGACATGATTGTCCTGCTCTAAAACCATGCTGGTTCGGGTTATGTTGGTTGTGCTGGTCCATGAAATTTGTAACCTTCCATCTCATCACTCTTTCGAAGATTTTTATGATGTGTGAGGTTAGGGCTACTGGTCTGTAATTTTTAGCTAGTGCTCTACTACCTCCCTTATGCAAAGGAGCTATGTCTGCACTCTTTAAGGCCTCCGGTATTTCACCTAGATCTAAGCTCTTTCTCCAAAGAATACTGAGGGCTCGTGCTAGTAGTACTTTGCACTTCTTTATACACAGAGCATTCCATGAATCTGGTCCAGGTGCTGAGTGAGTGGGCAAGTTTTCCATTTCTTTTTCGAAATCTATGGGATTTGTACTAATGTCAGTTAATTGGTCTGTGCGGCCTTCTTCTGAAGTGAAAAATATTTCTGCATTTTCTACCTTGCTGTCATTTAGTGGGTTGCTGACCACCGACTCATACTGTTCTTTTAGGATTTCACTCATTTCTTGTTCTTTGTCGGTATATGAGTCTCCTCTCAGTAGTGGTCCAATTCTACAGGTAGTTCTTAGCTTGGATTTTGCATAGAAATAGAAATTTTTTGGGTTTCTTGCAATATCCTGTATGTCCCTTTGTTCCCTTTGTACTTCTGTGAGGTATGACATCCTAAGTTTTTGCTCTAATTCAGTGATCTCTCTGCTAAGTCTATCTTTTCTCTGTTGTAGCGTATTTGTTTTTAAGCAGTTCAGTAACCTGTTTTTTTCTTCTGTACCAACTCCTATGCTCTATATCAGATCTTCTTCTGGGTTTCCTCAGTGGTACATGTTTCATACATACTTTGTATGCTTCTGTATTCAGCTTCTCTAGGCACTGGTGGGGATTTAGGTCGCTCATGTCTGATTCCCAGGGTATGTCTGATAGCTCGTTTTATTTTTTCCCAGTCAATTCTATGGTTATTAAAATTAAACTTACTGAACATCCCGTCTCTAACTTTAGTGATGCAGTTTCCTACCCCTGAGTTAATACTAGTTTGAACATCTATGATGTTATGATCAGAGTAAATAGTTTCGGAAACTGTTGTCTCTGATCAGTTCCTCGTTGTTTGTGAATATCAAATCCAGGGTATTTTCATTTCTGATGGGATCAATTACCTGTTGGTTTAAAGAGAACTTTTCACAAAGCCTCATTAGTTCCCTGGTATGTACCTGTTGAACCAGGGTGCTTCCCGGAGATATTTCTGGTATAACATTATGTTACGCCATCTTCCATTTTACATGAGGGTGATTAAAATCTCAAAGGAGTAAAATATTTGGTGTAGGATTTTCTAGCCTATCCAGATACCTATCTATCTTACTTAACTGATCTGTGAATCCTCAGTAGTTGCCGATAGTGGTTTGTATACTAGGATAATTACCAAATTCCTATTTTCAACTTTAATGCCTAGAATTTCTGCTATTATAGGTAGTAGGTTGGTAGACAGCAACCACCCAGGGAAGTACTACCGTTCTGCCAGATGACTGTGAAACAGAAACCTGTAACTGTTTTACATAATGGTAGGATTGCTGGTGTCTTTTTCTGTCTCATAAACACGCTAGATAACAGGGACATCTTGCTACTCCTACTTACACTTTGGTCACACTTCACAGACACGCACATGCATATACATATACATACATCTAGGTTTTTCTCCTTTTTCTAAACAGTTCTTGTTTTTCTTTATTTCTTCTATTGTCCATTGGGAAGTGGAAAAGAATCTTTCCTCCGTAAGCCATGTGTGTCGTATGAGGCGACTAAAATGCCGAGAGCAATGGGCTAGTAACCCCTTCTCCTGTAAACATTTACTAAAAAAGAGAAGAAAAACTTTATAAAACTGGGATGCTTGAATGTCCATGGATGTAGTGTGGATGACAAGAAACAGATGATCGCTGATGTTATGAATGAAAAGAAGTTGGATGTCTTGGCCCTAAGCGAAACAAAGCTGAAGGGGGTAGGGGAGTTTCAGTGGGGGAAATAAATGGGATTAAATCTGGAGAATCTGAGAGAGTTAGAGCAAAGGAAGGGGTAGCAATAATGTTGAAGGATCAATTATGGAGGGAGAAAAGAGAATATGAATGTGTAAATTCAAGGATTATGTGGATTAAAGTAAAGGTTGGATGCGAAAAGTGGGTCATAATAAGCGTGTATGCACCTGGAGAAGAGAGGAATGTAGAGGAGAGAGAGAGATTTTGGGAGATGTTAAGTGAATGTATAGGAACCTTTGAACCAAGTGAGAGAGTAATTTTGGTAGGGGACCTGAATGCTAAAGTAGGAGAAACTTTTAGAGAGGGTGTGGTAGGTAAGTTTGGGGTGCCAGGTGTAAATGATAATGGGAGCCCTTTAATTGAACTTTGTATAGAAAGGGGTTTAGTTATAGGTAATACATATTTTAAGAAAAAGAGGATAAATAAGTATACAAGATATGATGTAGGGCAAAATGACAGTAGTTTGTTCGATTATGTATTGGTAGATAAAAGACTGTTGAGTAGACTTCAGGATGTACATGTTTATAGAGGGGCCACAGATATATCAGATCACTTTTTAGTTGTAGCTACACTGAGAGTAAAAGGTAGATGGGATACAAGGAGAATAGAAGCATCAGGGAAGAGAGAGGTGAAGGTTTATAAACTAAAAGAGGAGGCAGTTAAGGTAAGATATAAACAGCTATTGGAGGACAGATGGGCTAATGAGAGCATAGGCAATGGGGTCGAAGAGGTATAGGGTAGGTTTAAAAATGTAGTGTTAGTGTGTTCAGCAGAAGTTTGTGGTTACAGGAAAGTGGGTGCGGGAGGGAAGAGGAGCGATTGGTGGAATGATGATGTAAGGGAGAAAAAGTTAGCATATGAGAAGTTTTTACAAAGTAGAAGTGATGCAAGGAGGTTAAGAGAGTGGTGAAGCAATGTAAAAAGAGAGCAAATGAGAGAGTGGGTGAGATGTTATCAACAAATTTTGTTGAAAATAAGAAAAAGTTTTGGAGTGAGATTAACAAGTTAAGGAAGCCTAGAGAACAAATGGATTTGTCAGTTAAAAATAGGAGAGGAGAGTTATTAAATGGAGAGTTAGAGGTATTGGGAAGATGGAGGGAATATTTTGAGGAATCGTTAAATGTTGATGAAGATAGGGAAGCTGTGATTTCATGTATAGGGCGAGGAGGAATAACATCTTGTAGGAGTGAGGAAGAGCCAGTTGTGAGTGTGGGGGAAGTACATGAGGCAGTAGGTAAAATGAAAGGGGGTAAGGCAGCTGGGGTTGATGGGATAAAGATAGAAATGTTAAAAGCAGGTGGGGATATAGTTTTGGAGTGGTTGGAGCAATTATTTAATAAATGTATGGAAGAGGGTAAGGTACCTAGGGATTGGCAGAGAGCGTGCATAGTTCCTTTGTATAAAGGCAAAGGGGACAAAAGAGAGTGCAAAAATTATAGGGGGATAAGTCTGTTGAGTATACCTGGTAAAGTGTATGGTAGAGTTGTTATTGAAAGAATTAAGAGTAAGACGGAGAATAGGATAGCAGATGAACAAGGAGGCTTTAGGAAAGGTATGGGGTGTATGGACCAGGTGTTTACAGTGAAACACATAAGTGAACAGTATTTAGATAAGGCTAAAGAGGTTTCTGTGGCATTTATGGATTTGGAAAAGGTATATGACAGGGTGGATAGGGGGCAATGTGGCAGATGTTGCAGGTGTATGGTATAGGAGGTAGGTTACTGAAAGCAGTGAAGAGTTTTTACGAGGATAGTGAGGCTCAAGTTAGAGTATGTAGGAAAGAGGGAGATTGTTTCCCAGTAAAAGTAGGCCTTAGACAAGGATGTGTGATGTCACCGTGGTTGTTTAATATATTTATAGATGGGGTTGTAAGAGAAGTAAATGCGAGGGTCTTGGCAAGAGGCGTGGAGTTAAAAGATGAAGAATCACACATAAAGTGGGAGTTGTCACAGTTGCTTTTTGCTGATGACACTGTGCTCTTGGGAGATTCTGAAGAGAAGTTGCAGAGGTTGGTGGATGAATTTGGTAGGATATGTAAAAGAAGAAAATTAAAAGTGAATACAGGAAAGAGTAAGGTTATGAGGATAACAAAAAGATTAGGTGATGAAAGATTGGATATCAGATTGGAGGGAGAGAGTATGGAGGAGGTGAATGTATTCAGATATTTGGGAGTGGACGTGTCAGTGGATGGGTCTATGAAAGATGAGGTGAATCATAGAATTGATGAGGGAAAAAGGGTGAATATAATGCAGAGAACTCGTAGTTTGGAAGTTAGGAGGAGGTGCAGGATTGCCAAAACTGTTGTCCAGAGGGCTGAAGAAGGGTTGTTGAGGTGGTTCGGACATGTAGAGAGAATGGAGCGAAACAGAATGACTTCAAGAGTGTATCAGTCTGTAGTGGAAGGAAGGCGGGGTAGGGGTCAGCCTAGGAAAGGTTGGAGGGAGGGGGTAAAGGAGGTTTTGTGTGCGAGGGGCTTGGACTTCCAGCAGACATGCGTGAGCGTGTTTGGTAGGAGTGAATGGAGACAAATAGTTTTTAATACTTGACGTGCTGTTGGAGTGAGAGCAAAGAAACATTTATGAAGGGGTTCAGGTAACCGGCAGGCCGGACTTGAGCCCTGGAGATGGGAAGTACAGTGCCTGCACTCTGAAGGAGGGGTGTTAATGTTGCAGTTTAAAAACTGTAGCGTAAAGCACTCTTCTGGCAAGACAGTGATGGAGTGAATGATGGTGAAAGTTTTTCTTTTTCGGGCCACCCTGCCTTGGTGGGAATCGGCCAGTGTGATAATAATAAATAAAAAAAAAAAATTTCAACTATATCATTTGTAGAATTCAGCACTTTTGTGCAACAGAAAGTATCCTTTACATAGAATCCTACTCCTCCCTGTGACCTATTGATTCCATCACATCTATACATGTTGTAGTTTTCTATCTATCTCTCCGTCCAAAACATCCCTTGTATGTGTTTCTGTAAATGCTCCGAACATGGCATTCGCTTCTGTTAGGAGCCCACTGACATAACTGTCGTTTTTATTTGATTTCAAACCCTGTATATTTGCAAATATGAAGCAGGAATTACCAAGTGGGATGTTTTGTCTTGTTTTGTGTTTCACTAGTACCACTGGTGGTGTACTACCTGGCATGTCCCCTGGTGTACACACCCCTGGTTTCTCCAGTACTGGCTTCATGTTTGTTTGCTTATTCGGTCTTGACAGGCTGATGCCTGGTTTGGCACGCCCCATTTTACTGCCCACCTGTCCTCTCTGTACCATTCCCCCTGTCTGTGGCAGTTCTTTCAGGAAATTCATAAGTGTTTGCTTGCACACTAAACAATAACTGCAACAATCCTTGTCCTTCTTTAATTTTTACATAACAGTATAACCCTTTCATTATTCAGCACTTTCACCATACACTATACCAAACTGCTACTATACTGTGCTCACCAATTCACTCTTATTCAGTGGATCCTCAAATAACGATATTATTCCGTTTCAGAGAGCTTGTCTTTAACCGATTCTGTCGTTATCTGAATTAATTTTCCCCATAAGAAGTAATGGAAATCCAATTAATCTGTTCCAGACACCCAAAAGTAATAAAAAAAATAATTTTTTTTACATGAAATATACATTCCCCTACACAGAAAACAATGAGACTTGCAGAATAAATACATTAATAAGTAATAAAATGACACTTACCGTTACTGAAGATGTATTTGATGAGTGATGAGATGGGAGGAGGGCAGAGGATGGAGGAGTTTACAATTGTTTGGAAGGGGAATCCCCTTCCATAAGGACTTTAGGTACCAAGTCCTTTTCTGAGGTTGCCTCCTATTACAAAAACACTAATTGGGTTTTACATTAGTGTTAGTAATATAAAAGTTCAGGATACATATACAATGGACCCCCGGTTAACGATATTTTTTCACTCCAGAAGTATGTTCAGGTGCCAGTACTGACCGAATTTGTTCCCATAAGAAATACTGTGAAGTAGATTAGTCCATTTCAGACCCCCAAACATACACGTACAAACGCACTTATATAAATACACTTACATAATTGGTCACATTCGGAGGTAATCGTTATGCGGGGGTCCACTGTATACACATGAAAATAAATTAATCTTTAATATTATATAAAAATTAATCTTTGGTCTAGAGGTATTTAAAACATATATATATATGTTACAATAATAAATTATTAGCATCTTAAAATAATATACATATCTATGCTAAAATAATAAATTATAAATAACATTTGTATAATAATAAATTATGATCAACTCCGTGTCTCACACGACACTTATAATGACGCTCTGTGTCCCACACAAAACTTATTCGAGATGTGACGCTCCTTCTCCACCTTGTCACTCGACACCCTTTTCGCCGTGTGATGACGCTCCTTCACAACCGTGTCCCTTGACACCCTTTTCTCTGTCACCAGACACTCCAGCTCTCCGTGTCACACGACTCCCTTTTCTCTGCGTCATCCACACCCTTTTTCTACTGTGCCACACTTGACACCCTTGTCTCTGCGACACACTCACTATCGACGTAGCGTCTTTCGAGAGGCCAGTCACATGATACTATTCAATGTACACTACAACCAGGCCATCTTCAGTGTCACAAGACACCCTTTTCTTTTCAGTGTTCCACTACGGTCCTGTAGCATATCTCAGTGTTCCACTCCATCATACTTGCTTAAGTGTCACACTACGGTCCTAGCCCAGTTCAGTGTAACACTCCAACCTTTTCTTCATGTAATGTCCCACTAAAACAGCATCAGTTGACTTAGCCCACAGTTGACCAGCGTAGGCGGCGAGTCCGCAGACATCACCGGTAGTCCTGTAAATACTCTAAGGCCAGTAGAAGTACACCCTAAGATGGTCTGGTGAGTACTATCTACCACCTTCAAGACCAATTGACACACCGCAAGGTGGTCCGATGAATTGCTAGCAGAACACCATGCTGCAAGCTCACTGAGTGCGGCCGTCAAGTAACTGAGGCCATCAGACTCGGTGAGCTGCGGTGAGCGGCTCTTCTAAAATCAGTAGAAGCCAGTAGAATACTCTCTACTGCCAGTAGATGTGAACCATTAGGTGTTCTGGTAACTACTGCTTAGATGCGTACCATGAGGTGTTCAGATACTTACTGCTTCTAAAGCCAGTAGATGTGTACCATGAGATGTTCAGGTACCTACTGCTTCTAAAGCCAGTAGATGTGTACTGTGAGGTGTTCAGGTACTTACTGCTTCTAAAGCCAGTAGATGTGTACCATTAGGTGTTCAGGTACCTACTGCTTAGATGCGTACCATGAGGTGTTCAGGTACATACTGCTGCGGTGCGTACCGTGAGGTGTTCAGGTACTTACTGCTTCTAAAGCCGGCTCAGCAGTCCCCACATTGGGTTTGATGACGTACCCAGTGGTACTGCCGGCCGGCAGGTTAACCATTTAACCACTAGTTTGGTAGGGGGCCGCAACACCTCCTTTCTTAGTTTTTTAATGCCACTAGGACCATCTTGAGAGATACTGGACCCCTGTCGCACCAAAAATCTGTCCAGAGAGCTCTGTGTCTGGTGTGTCTAAGATTTCCCTAAAATGGGACACAACATTGTCATTATAGATGTTGTCAGCATGGCCTGCAACAGCTGTGTCAGGGTGATGCTTATCCATAAAGGTTTGCACTTCAGTCCACTTTGCACAAATGTCCTTAATCTTTGAAGAAGGCAACTTCCTCCATCTCTCTTCCTCCTCCTCTGAAGGAAATTTCTGAGCTGTAGTCTATTGCTGTTGCACCTCAAGCTCTTGCAGCTCTGCAGTGGTTAGCTCTTAATTGTCGTCCTCCACCAACTCTTCCACATCCTTGCCACTAACCTCCAACCCCTGGACTTCCCCAATGCCACAATAGATTCCACAACTGGCATAAGCTCCTTAAGGTCAGCCCCAAACCCTTCAAAATCCCTCTCTAGTACACAATGTGGCCACAATTTTCTCCACGCAGAGTTCAAAGCCCTGCAAGTCACTCCCTCCCAAGCCTTACCTATAAGGTTTATGCAACTGAGGATACTTAAATGATCTTTCCAGAACTCTCTAAGGGTCAATTCAGTGTCTGAGGTCACTTCAAAGCACTTCTGAAATACTGCTTTGGTGTACATTTTGAAATTTGAAATGACCTGCTGGTCCATGGGCTGGAGGAGTGGTGTTAGGGAGGCAAAAATTTCACTTTGATGAAACTAAATTCCCCCTGAATTTGCTCTTGCAAGTTTGGAGGATGAGCAGGAGCATTGTCCATTAGCAGGAGGCACTGGAGTGGCAATTTATTTTCCAGGAGTTATTTTTTCACACTGGGGTCAAACACGTCATAGAACTGATCGAGGAAAATGTCCCTAGTGACCCATGCCTTACTGTTTGCTCTCCACATCACACACAATTTAGTCTTGACAACACTGTTTTTCTTGAACACTCTGGGGGTTTCAGAGTGATACACGAGTAAAGGCTTGACTCTGCAACCCCCACTAGCATTGCTACAAAACATGAGAGTTAGCCTGTCTTTCATAGGCTTGTGTCCTGGGAGTGCCTTTTCCTCCTGAGTAATGTAGGTCCTGTTTGATATTTTCTTCCAAAACAAGCCTGTTTTGTCACAATTGAACACTTGTTGGGGTTTTAATTCTTCAGCCTCTATGTACCCCTTAAAGTCCTGCACATATTTTTCAGCCACTTTTTTTGTCAGAAATGGCAGCCTCACCATGGCTTATCACACTGTGTATGCCACTACGATTCTTAAATCTCTCAAACCAGCCTTTGCTGGCCTTAAATTAATCAATATCAGCACTAGTTGGAGGCATTTTATTAATGAGATACGCAAGCAGTTGCCTTGCCTTTTCACATATAACAGACTGTGAAACACTATCTCCTGATAATTGTTTCTCGTTGATCCATACCAACAACAGTCTCTCCACATCTTTGAGTATTTGTGATCTCTGTTTTGTAAGCACATTTGCACCTTTCACAACAACAGCTTCCTTGATTGCCTTTTTGTTGGCCAAGATAGTAGCGATGGTTGAATGGGGGTTTGTTATACAACCTGGCCAGCTCGGAGGCATGCACTCCACTTTCGTATTTTCAATGATCTCTCTCTTCAATTCAATAGTATTTCTCACCCTCTTTACCACAGGGCTGGCAATAGATGCTTTCTTTGGGCCCATGGTGGCTTATTTAGCAATTGCAAGCACTAAAAACAATGGAATAATATAAAATGTATCGCATGTACGCATGGAACCATCCTCACTGGCTTGTAAACAATGGCACACTGGCTATACATGGAGTGTCCGGGCAACTCAGGCTGCGCGGACATGTTCATGATGAATGTCTTTAACAGAGTTTTTTTTTTTTGTTAGCCGAGCCAATATTTTGACGCAAAAGCATGTCGGTATCCTATTTTTTCACTATCCGGTGACATCATTAACTGAAGATCCACTGTATTACATAACCACAACACATGTAAAGCTATTCAGAATCTACTTTCCCAATTCTACAATCTCTCTCCACAATAAAAAGTAAAATGCACATGCATTACACTTCTTACTTACCTTAAAATATTTGTAGTCTTAATGTACGGTGAGAGGTGAGTAGTATTTATTGTAAGAAGTCAGGTGTGGGAGGTATGGTAGCCAGCTAGGCCACACCACCTACACGTAATATGCTATGATATTTAAAGCGCCCCAGAGCGATAAAATGCACATACAGTACATTCATTACTTAACTTAAAATATTTGTACTTGCATTACAATATTTGTAGTCTCAGTGGGGTGCAGAGGTCTGGTGATGCCCAGGGCCAACTCCTTGACTGTATGCCCCAAAGACTCAAGTATAAGGCCTAGTTCTGAGAAATATTATGAGAAAGGAAGATATTTTGAATATGTAAACACAGATGGAACATGAAATAAACACTTTATTCGATTTAAATAAATATATAAAGCAACCAAATTTATTAAGTTCTTTTCCCCAAATGATACCTCCTCTCAGAAACTACTTCACTTTTTACATGAGCTGTGACCAATTCTTTTTCAATGCTTATTAAAGCCAGGTTGGTTAATCACTCCTGTGACATTCAAGACCTCAGATATGTTTTTATTAACCCTTTGACTGTCGTGGCCGTATATATATATATGTCTTACGAGGTACCGTGTTTGACGTATATATACTCATAAATTCTAGCGGCTTCAAATCAAGCAGGAGAAAGCTGGTAGGCCCACATGTGAGAGAATGGGTCTGTGTGGTCAGTGTGCACCATATAAAAAAAATTCTGGAGCACGCAGTGCATAATGAGAAAAAAAAACTCCGACTTTTTTTTTAATTAAAATGCCGACTTTGTGGTCGATTTTCGTATAGTATTTATGGTTGTATTCTCGTTTTCTTGGTCTCATTTGATAGAATGGAAAATACATTATAGAAATAGAGGCGATTTTGATTGATTTTACTATAAAAGGATCCTGAAAATGGAGCTCAAAGTATGGGAAATGTTTGATTTTCGCCGATGTTCAAAGGTAAACAAATGATGTCATTGTCCAATAAATGTCCAACTAGCCATTCTAATATGCAGTCATGAAAGGGTTGATGTTATTTATACAATTATTACAGTATTGCAGTAGTCTGCATAACAGTAAATCTTCTATTTTTCGTTTGAATAAAAATTCAAAATAGAAAGCAAGAGTAATATCACAAGGGCCTGGAGACATGACTGATGAACAAAGAAAATGTTATTTTAGAGCCAGGAATGTCTGCATTGTTCATTCTGGTCCTTATTTTGAAATTGTCACATTTTTTAATTTTCGTGAAATTGGCCAAATTGCAAATTTCTGACCACGTTATTGGGTAGTTGAAACCGGTAAATGGGCAGTTTCTTGTACTCAATCGATAGAAAAAATGGAGTTCTAAAGAAATAGCTACGAGTTTGGTCGACTGGAACAATGGAATTAGCCGAAAATAGGGCTCAAAGTGGGCGAAATAGCCGATTTGTAAATATCGCCGAGGTCGCTAACTTCGCGAGAGCATAATTCCGTCAGTTTTCCATCAAATTTCGTTTTTTTGGTGTCATTACAATCGGGAAAAGATTCTCTATCATTTCATAAAAAATAATTTTTTTTTTAAATTTTGCAACACCACGAGACACTTCAGGATTGGGGGTTGCGACAGTCAAGGGGTTAATTTCAGTTTTGAAAATGACCTTTCACAACTTGTGACTGAAAATGTGATGGTAAGCAGCAATCTGTATGAAACACACAGCATTGGAAAGACATCCCTCCCATACTGCATCTTTAGGATCAGGGGGAATTCTATTCCCTCCAGCTTGAAGGAGCATCACAAAATCAATAATTTTGTCATATAACTGAATGGCTGCCACATCATTATCATAATAATTTGCAAAGTCGGAACATTCCTTTTTAAATTTCTCTTTCTTGTTCATCTTCAATTGGGGGGCACCATTTTCTCTGGACAGACAGGGCACACCATGTTAAAGGAATAAAGGGCTAACCATTGCCTCTGTAGTGCAGCGAGCCTCCAAAAATTTATTTATCACTGCTGAACTTTCAAAATCACTATCTTATTTCCCTCTCTAATTGGATGCCATTCCCCTCTGCATGCCACTGTGTAGTCTAAATGTAGGGTGAGAGGTGAGTAGTATTTATTTGTATGGTAGCCAGCCAGGCCAGGCCACCCCACTAACACGTAATGTACTACCACATTTAGAGCGCAGTACAGCGATAAAATGCATATACAGCACATTCATTACTTACTTTATTTGTACTTACCTTAAAATGTTTATAGATTTAATGTAGGGCGAGAGGTGAGTTAGCATTTATTTGTAGGAAGTCAGGTATGGTAGGTATGGTAGCCAGCCAGGCCACACGTAAGATACAGTGGACCCTTGGATACCTGCCATTCCGGATATCAGCCAAATCAGATTTCGGCTGCTTCTTTCTACAGACTAAATTCTATCCTACGTTTCAGCCGGCAACTCAGAAATCAGCCGTATTGGACGCATCCACCCACCGTGTGGGTGAGTCAGTCTGGCTGTGTCTCTTGGTGAGTGAGCATCACTCTGCGCATTCATCCAAACATTTTGTTATAATCCATTGTTTTTTGTGGTTGTTTATCAAGTGCGACTGCGAAACAAGCCACCAAGGGCCCAAAGAAAGTTCCTAGCACCAACCTTTTGGTAAAGGGTTGAGAGAGAGGGAAGAATGTGCCTTCTTCAGTGATTCTATGATATGTACGCTACTAAAGCAGCAGGAGTCAACAAAGGCTATAGCACCAGCCAGCGATAAAGTGTAGCATTAACAGTGTTAAGCAATTAAGTGATAGAAAAAGGAGGACACAAAACTCCTCCAATGTTGTTGGAGGTATATAGGGTGACTGATGACACTGCCTCCTTCACCATCACGTAAGGCTTATCATTCAGTGGCCCTTATACACCCAATAACAACCACCACTCGTGACATTCCTAATACCATATTTTATTCATTCTAGAGTATACATCTTGTTTTTATGTTATTAATATTGCTTACTATATCATATTAGACGAATTGTGCTAGATAAATAAGCCGTATAGTTGATATTAGTGTCATATTGAACGACTATCTTGTCCTGTCTCCCAACACTCTCCCCTGCCATTGCCACAATTCCTAACATACGCCAGAAACAGACCTCTCTGGAACATGTTTATGAGCGACAAGTGTGCAGTGACTCAAGCTAGTCCTAGTAGCATTAAAAAAACAAAGAAGGGAAGTAACCCCAGAAAAGGACTTGGTGCCTGAAGTCTTTATGGAAGGGGATTCCCCTTCCAAACAGTAATTTCTCCATCCTCTCCCCTCCTCCTGTTTTCAAAACACTAAGAAGAGTCTTCAATAATGGTAAGTGTCATGTTGCTATTGTTTTATTCTTCCTGTCTCATTTTTTTCTGTGTAGGTAAATGTATATTTCATGTATAATTTTTTTTTTTAATACTTTTGGGTATCTGGAATGGATTAATTGGATTTACATTATTTCTTATGGGAAAAATGAATTCGGAAATTGTCAAATTCGGCTTTAGTCACACACTTTGGAATGGATTAAATACGATAACCAAGGGCTCACTGTATATTACAGGTCCACCATCACAAATCTGGCAATCAGTCATTTGGTTCCTTCAGTTATCTGGGAATAATTTCAGCTAGCATAATTTCAAATTTCCAGGGTCGCCACACCAACCTGTTTCTACTGTTTGGTGGTGCTACATGCTGCATGAATCATTCCTATTTCTTTTTCTCCATTTATTGTTATAACCTGCTTACCCCTAGCCATGGTTCCAACAAATAAAAGAAATGCTTCTCATTGTGTAAAGCACATACACAGCACATTGTCCATAAAAGATAAGGTGGCTTTGAAGCCACTGTCGGTTGCCATAAGCTTAGTCTCGTGATGCAGGGGAATATGCTTTATTATTACACTAATATCAATACTACAGCTTATTTACCTATCACAAATGATCTAATGACATAATAAACAATATCAATAACAAAAACATTACACAGTGGACCCTCGACCAACAATATAAATCCATTCCTGAGAGCTCATTGTTAGTCGAAATTATCGTTAGTTGAGTTAATTTTCCCCATAAGAAATAATGGAAATCAAATTAATCCGTTCCTGATACCCCAAAGTATTGAAAAAAAAATTTTTTATCACATGAAATATTAATTTTAATACACACAAACTGAAGAAGACATGAACAATTACATGACACTTACCTTTATTGAAGATCTGGTGATGATTGATGGGATGGGAGGAGGGGAGTGTGTGGATGGTGTTAGTGTTTAGAAGGGGAATCCCCTTCCATTAGGACTTGAGGTTTACCTGGAGTTTACCTGGAGAGAGTTCCGGGGGTCAACGCCCCCGCGGCCCGGTCTGTGACCAGGCCTCCTGGTGGATCAGAGCCTGATCAACCAGGCTGTTGCTGCTGGCTGCACACAAACCAACGTACGAGCCACAGCCCGGCTGATCCGGAACTGACTTTAGGTGCTTGTCCAGTGCCAGCTTGAAGACTGCCAGGGGTCTGTTGGTAATCCCCCTTATGTGTGCTGGGAGGCAGTTGAACAGTCTCGGGCCCCTGACACTTATTGTATGGTCTCTTAACGTGCTAGTGACACCCCTGCTTTTCATTGGGGGGATGGTGCATCGTCTGCCAAGTCTTTTGCTTTCGTAGTGAGTGATTTTCATGTGCAAGTTCGGTACTAGTCCCTCTAGGATTTTCCAGGTGTATATAATCATGTATCTCTCCCTCCTGCGTTCCAGGGAATACAGGTTTAGGAACCTCAAGCGCTCCCAATAATTGAGGTGTTTTATCTCCGTTATGCACGCCAAGTCCTTTTCCGGGGTTACTTCCCTTTTTCTTTTAATGCCACTAGGACCAGCTTGAGAGCCACTGGACCTCTGTCGCACAACATATCTGTCCATAGAGCTCTGTACCTCCCGTTCCTTTAAGATTTGTCTAAAGTGGGCCACAACACTGTCATTGTAATAGTCACCAGCATGGCTTGCAATAGCTGTGTTAGGGTGATTTTCATCCATAAAGGTTTGCAGGTTCAACCCACTTTGCACACATTTCCTTAATCTTTGAAGTAGGCACAATGAATTCCCCAACTGGCATAGGTGTCTCAGGGTTAGCCCCAAACCCTTCAAAATCTTTCTTAATTTCCATACTAATTCTCACCCTTTTTATCACAGAGTTGGCACTAGAAGCTTTCTTGGGGCCCATGGTGACTTATTTTGCAGGTGCAATCACTAAAAACGCTGTGATAATATGAAATGTTCCGATTGTATGTTTGGATGCGACTGCAGTGGCTGGCTTGTAAACACTGCGCAGGCCACACGTGGATGCGTCTCGAACTGAATGAATCGCGTTGGTCGAGTTTTTTAGCGCTAGTCGAGGCAAAATTTTTGCGTTAAAATGTATCGTTAGTCAGATTTAACGTTATACAATGCCATCGTTGGTTGAGAGTCCACTGTACTCCAGAATGAATAATATTTGGCATAACACCGAGCAGTTCAACGGAGGTATAAAGAGGATATGGGATACAAGTAGCATCCTCTATTCATCTTGGTGGCTTATATTAGAGAAAACAGAGTACAGCACAGGGCTATCTGCAATATACATTTGTAATGCACCATAAAACAAACAAAAAACTATTTTCTCTACATAGACGATCATACATAGCAGCATACAATACAATAAAAATTTTATATCTTTGCAAGTTTACATTGAGATTCTGTAGTTACAATAATGATTTGCAGTGCAAAGAGAGCCACTATCATGCATTGGCATTATGGGCAGACTAAATCAATGGCTTACAGACTACTTATTACTACAGAAATTGATCAAAGTTTGTACATCTGTTTTTATTTAAAGCAGACAGTAATTTAACTCAAGTTACAATCAGGGGATATTACATTCGGGCAATTTGAAAGTATTTTGTAGGTTGTGTATATCAATAGTTAATACATGTATTAAGTTATATTATTGGAATATAATATTGAGGGTTGGTCAAAGTAGTTTACAGTATGAGAATGTTACAATATGGTGTATGGCAGTATAGTTTTGTGCAGGTATTTATACTACAATGTAGTATTAAGTTATGTATGACCTTTGGGTATTTAAATTTTGAAGTGTTAAGATTTGGGTAACTGGGAGATCCTTTGGCAAATTTAAGTATTGTATATTGAATATTTAGTTTAGGGTGAGTAAATGGTTTTTGAGAAGAGAGTTTAACCCTTTGAGGTTCGACAGGCCCTCTCCGAGACTCGTTCTCAGGGTCGGCCAAATTTAAAAAAAAAAAAAAAAATTCTTATGAAAAGATAGAGAATCTTTTCCCGATCATAATGACACCAAAAGTATGAAATTTGATGGAAAACTTACGGAATTATGCTCTCGCGAAGTTAGCGGTCTCGGCGATGTTTACGCATCGGCGATTTTGCCCACTTTGAGCCCCATTTTCGGCCAATTCCACTGTACTAGTCGACAAAAAACATGAATATTTCGCTAGAACTCCATTTTTTCTATCGAATGAGTGCAAGAAATCACCCATTTACCAATTTCAACTATCCAGTACAGTGGTCAGAATTTAGCAATTTTGCCAATTTCACACAAATTTCAAAAAATGCCAATTTCCGAATAGGGTCCAGAATAAACAAGAAAGACATTCCTGGCACTAAAATGACATTTCCTCTGTTCATTAGTCACGTCTCAAGGCCCCTCTTACATTCATTTGCTTTCCACTTCGAATTTTTATTCTCACAAAAAATAGAAGATTTACTGTTATGCAGACTACTGCATTAGTGTAAAAAATGGTATAAATAATATTGGTGCACTTGCAAAAGAATATTAGACTCACCAGTTGACGTGTATTGGACGCTTGGCATGATTTGTTTACTTTTGAACTTTGGTAAAAATTGAACATTTCTGCTACTTTGAGCTCAATTTCAAGGTACTTTTCATTGTAAAACCAGTCAAAATCATCTCAATTTCTGTAATATGTCTTCCATTCTATAAACTGAGACCACGAAAACTAGAATACAACAATAAATACCATACGAAAATACAGTGCAAAGTCGCTATTTTATTCCAAAAAAACGGTCATTTTTTTTTTTCTCATTATGCACTGTGTGCTGGAGGATTTTTTTTATACTGTGCACACTGACCATGTAAACCCATTCTTTCATATGTAGGCCTACCAGCTATCTCCCACTAGATTTGAGGGCGCTAGAATTTAGGCGTACTAGTACGTAAAAAACCCTGGGTCATAAGCCGTACTAGTATGGCCGAAACCTTCAAAGGGTTAAATTGATGTTGAGACTGGGTTACTTTAGTATTTACTAGTAATGAGTTCCAAATTTCGGGGCCATTTATGTGCATAGAGTTCTTACATAGTGTGATGTGGACACGGGGTACATCAAAAAGTGCTGTGTCTTTTGCTATGGTCATGCGTCCTATTAAAGTTAGTGAGGAGAAGTTTGAGTGATGGGTTTATGTTTGAGTGTAGTGTTCTTTGTATGTAGTAGGCACAAGATTAAGTGAGCATGTTCTTTATGGTGAGTAGTTGTAGACTTCTAAATATTGGTGGAGTATGTTGTCTGAAGTGGGAAATTATTCTGACTGCAGCCTTTTGCTGAGTTATTAATTGTCTTAGATAATTTGATGATGTTGATCCCCATGCACAAATTCCATAGGTGAGATAAGGGTAGATGAGCGAGTGATACAGTGCAAGGAGAGCTGATTGTGGAACATAGTACCATATCTTTGATAGTATGCCTACTGTCTTAGAGATTTACTTAGAAATTTGTTGTATATGGGTCTGGAATTTAATGCTAATGTCAAGGTGGATTCCTAGGAATTTTCCCTCTGTGCATCTTGTGATGGGTGATCCATTTAGCGCTATGTTAAGTAGAACATTTGTGGCTCTGTTTCCAAATTGAATGAAATAGGTTTTGTCAGTATTCAGTGTAAGCTTGTTAGTCATCATCCAGGTAGATATTTTCTGCAATTCGGCATTAACAGTGTTTGCCAGTATAACTGGGTTTGGGTGAGAGAAGACTTATGTTGTGTCATCTGCAAAAAAATGGGTTTGAGTAGTTGTGATGCAATTGGTAGGTCACTGATGTAAATGAGAAAGAGGAGTGGGCCAAGGACACTTCCTTGTGGGACACCAACTGTAATTGGTTGTGTGGAAGAATTAACTCCACTTGTGTACACATATTGCCTTCTGTTACTTAGGTACGACTTTAGGTAGTTGAGGGAGTATCCTCTTATACCATAATGTGTTAATTTGATGTGCAGCAAATCAGGGTTGACTGTATCAAAAGCTTTACATAAATCAATAAAGATTCCCAGCGGGACTTCTTTCTTCTCGAGAGTGGTGTATATTAGTTCTAGCATGTGTACAATAGCATCATTTGTGCTTTTATTAGTCCTGAATCCAAACTGAGAGGGGCTGAGTATGTCTTACGAGACGAGGTAGGAATAGATCTGCCTATGAAATAATTTTTCAAAAATTTTAGAGAGCAGAAGTAAGTTAGATATTGAACTATAGTTATTCAAGTCTGTTTGATCTCCTTTGTGGATCAAGGTGACCCTCGCTATTTTGAGAATTGATGGGAAGGTGGAGGATTCAATGGATTTGTTAAAGAGTGTTGCAATAATTGTTGACAGTACATGAGAAGCTTTTTTGTACATACAAGGTGGTACATAAGTTATTTATATCTCCTACTTTGTTTTTAAGGGTGTTGATGATGAATGAGACTTCTCTTGGGTTGGTTGGAGCTAGGAATAGTGTATTCAGGTAGGTACGCACGAGGAAGTCTGTTGTATGGGTGTTTGAGCTTGGGATTTTGCTTGCTAGATTCTTTCCTATGGTGGAGAAGAAAACATTAAGTGTTTGCTGTTTCAGTTGGTGGGAGTAGGGGTCATCTGTTTTTGCTAATTTGACTGCTTTGTTTTAGGATATCTTTTTAGCTCCTAGAATTTCAGATAGTGTTTTCCAGGTCTTTTTCATATCACCTTTTATGTTATGTAATCTGTTCTCATAATACAATTTTTTGACCTTCTGATCAGGCTGATAAGGACTGACGAGTAGAGAACCTAGGATGACCCAAAAAATTCAGACAAAGTGACTTATTTCTAGTACCTGACTTGGGCTTGTCATATATGATTTTTGGTAAAAGATTAGGTGATGAAAGATTGGATATCAGATTGGAGGGAGAGAGTATGGAGGAGGTGAATGTATTCAGATATTTGGGAGTGGACGTGTCAGCGGATGGGTCTATGAAAGATGAGGTGAATCATAGAATTGATGAGGGGAAAAGAGTGAGTGGTGCACTTAGGAGTCTGTGGAGACAAAGAACTTTGTCCTTGGAGGCAAAGAGGGGAATGTATGAGAGTATAGTTTTACCAACGCTCTTATATGGGTGTGAAGCATGGGTGATGAATGTTGCAGCGAGGAGAAGGCTGGAGGCAGTGGAGATGTCATGTCTGAGAGCAATGTGTGGTGTGAATATAATGCAGAGAATTCGTAGTTTGGAAGTTAGGAGGAGGTGCGGGATTACCAAAACTGTTGTCCAGAGGGTTGAGGAAGGGTTGTTGAGGTGGTTCGGACATGTAGAGAGAATGGAGCGAAACAGAATGACTTCAAGAGTGTATCAGTCTGTAGTGGAAGGAAGGCGGGGTAGGGGTCGGCCTAGGAAAGGTTGGAGAGAGGGGGTAAAGGAGGTTTTGTGTGCAAGGGGCTTGGACTTCCAGCAGGCATGCGTGAGCGTGTTTGATAGGAGTGAATGGAGACAAATGGTTTTTAATACATGACGTGCTGTTGGAGTGTGAGCAAAGTAACATTTATGAAGGGGTTCAGGGAAACCGGCAGGCCGGACTTGAGTCCTGGAGATGGGAAGTACAGTGCCTGCACTCTGAAGGAGGGGTGTTAATGTTGCAGTTTAAAAACTGTAGTGTAAAGAACCCTTCTGGCAAGACAGTGATGGAGTGAATGGTGGTGAAAGTTTTTCTTTTTCGGGCCACCCTGCCTTGGTGGGAATCGGCCAGTGTGATAATAAAAAAAAAAAAAAAAAAAAATTTTCCTCAATTGTTTCCTGGGCTATTTTACTGAAACTTGGGCATGTATGATGGAAAGATACTTCTTAATGTACACCAAAAATGAAAGAAATCAGACCATAAATAACAGTTCATTTCTCAGCCATTAGCCGCCCATTAACAGTATATTTTCGTACGGTTTTTATGGTAGTATTCTTGTTTTTTGGCCTCATTTGACAGCGATAGTATGCCGTAGGCCTACTATCGAAGATACGGTACTGTGTTCCACAGTCAGCACTCCTGGCCCTATATCACTCACTTATTTACCCCTATCTCACCTATGGAATTTGTGCATGGGGCTCAACAACAATAAACCATCTCATACCACTAATCACCCAACAAAAGGCTGCAGTCAGAATGATAAATTTCCACTACAGACAGCACACTCCACCAATATTCAAAACTCTAAATCTACTCACAATACAAAACATTCATACTTATTACTGCACCTACTACATACATAGAACACTTAACTCTGACATAAACCCTCCCCTCAAACATCTCCTTGCCAACCTCAACAGAACACATGACCATAACACAAGACACAGATCACTCTTTGATGTTCCTCGTGTCCATCTCACGCTATGCAAAAACTCAATGCACATAAAAGGCCCTAAAATCTGGAATTCATTACCTGTGAATATAAAAGAAACACTGTCTGTTTATAAATTCAAGTCGCTTCTCAAAAATCACTTACTCACCCACAACTAAATCAATTCTGAATAATTGTATCTCATAAATTGTATCTCATATAGGTATCTCATTATTGTATCTCATAAATGTCAACCTGTGACCAAATCAAACTTTGTTACTATTTAACTTCATTACCTAACAGAATACTCCATTCTACTGATTACACAGCAACACAGTAAATGACCATATGACCTGTCTCTGTAATACTCATTTGTACTAAATTGTTATCTGTTTTACAATAATTTTTGTACCACTGAATGTATCATTGCTTAGTTAATCTTAAGTTAATTTTAAGCTGCCCATAATGCTCTGCATACAAGGGGCTTTGGCATGTTGCACTTTAAAAATTGTATTCCTTGTACTTCTCTGTATCATGTTCAAATTAAATAAATAAATAAATAAATACTGTTTGTACAGCAATGCATGCAACCATACGACCTGTTTTTGTAATACTCATTTGTGCTTAATTGTTATCTGTTTGCAATAATGTTTTACCACTGAATAATTCATTGCTTAGTTAATCTTAAGTTAATTTTAAGCCTGCCCGTAATGCTATGCATTCAAGTGGCTTTGGCATGCTGCATTTAACTGTTTTCTTTTGTACTTCACTGTATCATGTTCAAATTAATAAATAAATAAATAAATAAATAAATAAATAAATAAATAAATAAATATTACTGAAATAGATATGTTCTTGATTGCTTTCACAACTAAAAGTTATCTTGAAATTGAGCTCAATGTAGCAGAAATGTTCAGTTTTTGCCGATGTTCAATGAACTTTCTTGTGTAAGTCAAGTTGGTTAACTTTATTAAGACTATTCTAACTTAACCACTCTGCAATCCGGCAGACTCAATAATTCGGCACACTACAGGTCCCAATGATGCCAGATTTGCGATGGCAGACGTGTATTATTATAATTTATGTAACTACGTATTCGTGTGTACCTGAATAAACTTACCCATAACTTGTTAGAAAGTCTTAATATAATATAATAATATTACTATATATAATACAAAAATATGCAAATATGTATTATAGAAAAAAGTTTACCTTACCATGAAAGCAGACTGAGGCTACAAGCCTAAACATGGTGTTATTATACTACTAAAATGTAGCAGACTGAAGCTACAAGCCTAAACATGGTGTTACTATACCTGGAGTACTTGGAATTCACCTGGAGAGAGTTCCAGGGGTCAACCCCCCCCAGGGCCTGGTCGAGACCACCCCTGGGGGGTAGGGCCTGATAAACCGGGCTTTTTTGTGGCGGCACGCAATCCAACTTACAAACCCACACCCCATTGGTCAGGGTCCCCGACTTTGGTGCTTGCATGCCAGCTGAAGATAGCCAGGTCTATTGGGAATTCCCCCTTTTATGATCTGGAAGGCGTTGAACATCGGGCCCCCAACACTTATGGATTTTTGGCCTTTTAAATGTCTAGTGACACCCTGCTTTTCTTTGGGGGATTTCACATCAGCCAGTCTTTTGAGTGATTTTCGTGTCAAGTTCGGTCTAGTCCCTCAAAATTTTTCCCGGGTGTTAAAAATCAATACCTCCCGCCTCTTCCCAGGATACAGGTTGGGAACTTCCAGCGCCCCCAGTAATGAGGTTTTTTTAAACCCCGTTATGCGCGCGGGAAGTTTTTCTTATTTTTCTGGGTCAGAAATTTCACCTGCCTTA
This sequence comes from Cherax quadricarinatus, assembly GCF_026875155.1. Classification (NCBI taxonomy): domain Eukaryota; kingdom Metazoa; phylum Arthropoda; class Malacostraca; order Decapoda; family Parastacidae; genus Cherax; species Cherax quadricarinatus. Next base: position 38,620,970 of record NC_069443.1, on the reverse strand, counting down.
AAAAGGGCTGTTAGTGTGAAAGCAATATTCCGCCAGATAGAAAAAGTCCCTGAAGAGTGTCATCAGGGTTTGGCATCCCTTTTTTTTGAAGGTTCTCTTATCCATCCTGTCATTTTTTTTTGAAGGGGATTGATACAATGTTTTTGGGCCTTTACTAAATATAGCAGACTGATGCTACAAGCCTCACATGGGGGTTATTAAAAAACAGGCTGAGCAAAACCCACATAGGCATAAAATATACTATAAGTGTAGACTGAGGCTCAAGCCACACTGGGGTTACCATAATTAGCAGCTGAGGCACAACCAAAACAAGGTGTTACATAATTTTAGCAGGCTGAGGTACAAGTCTACACATGGTGTTACTATAATGTAGCAGACTGAGGCTACAAGCCAACACATGGTGTTATTATAATGTAGCAGACTGAGGCTACAAGCCTACACATGGTGTTATTATAATGTAGCAGGCTGAGGCTACAAGCCTGCACATGGTGTTACTATAATGTAGCAGACTGAGGCTACAAGCCTACACATGGTGTTATTATAATGTAGCAGGCTGAGGCTACAAGCCTACACATGGTGTTAATATAATGTAACAGACTGAGGCTACAAGCCTGAACATGGTGTTACTAAAGAACTTTAATGTAGCAGGCTGAGGCTACAAGCCTGAACATGGTGTTACTATAATGTAGCAGACTGAGGCTAGAAGCTTACACATGGTGTTACTATACAACTATAATGTAGCAGACTGAGGCTACAAGCCTGCACATGGTGTTACTATAACGTAGCAGACTGAGGCTACAAGCCTACACATGATGTTACTAATGTAGCAGACTGAGGCTACGAGCCTACACATGGTGTTACTATAATGTAGCAGGCTGAGGCTACAAGACTGCACATGGTGCTACTATACAACTATAATGTAGCAGGCTGAGGCTACAAGCCTGCACATGGTGTTACTATACAACTATAATGTAGCAGGCTGAGGCTACAAGCCTGCACATGGTGTTACTATAATGTAGCAGGCTGAGGCTACAAGCCTGCACATGGTGTTACTATAATGTAGCAGGCTGAGGCTACAAGCCTGCACATGGTGTTACTACAATGTAGCAGGCTGAGGCTACAAGCCCTGCACATGGTGTTACTAACAATGTAGCAGGCTGAGGCTACAAGCCTGCACATGGTGTTACTACAATGTAGCAGGCTGAGGCTACAAGCCTGCACATGGTGTTACTACAATGTAGCAGGCCCGAGGCTACAAGCCTGCACATGGTGTTACAAAAATGTACAGGCTGAGGCTACAAGCCTGCACATGGTGTTACTACAATGTAGCAGGCTGAGGCTACAAGCCTGCACATGGTGTTACTACAATGTAGCAGGCTGAGGCTACAAGCCTGCACATGGTGTTACTACAATGTAGCAGGCTGAGGCTACAAGCCTGCACATGGTGTTACTATAATGTAGCAGGCTGAGGCTACAAGCCTGCACATGGTGTTACTACAATGTAGCAGGCTGAGGATACAAGCCTGCACATGGTGTTACTAAAGTAAGCAAAGGGTGAGGCTAAAAAGCCTGCACATGGCGTTTATATAATGTAGCAGGGTGAGGCTACAAGCCTGCACATGGTGTTACTAAAAATGCAGCAGGCTGAGGCTACAACCTGTACATGGTGTTACTACAATGTATCAGGGTGAGGCTACAAGCCTGCACATTTGGGGTTACTATAATGTTACAGGCTGAGGGTACAAAGCCTGCACATGGTGTTACTATAAAGTAGCAACTGAGGCTACAAACCAACACATGGTGTTACTACAATGTAGCAGGCTGAGGCTACAAGCCTGCACATGGTGTTACTATAATGCAGCAGACTGAGGCTACAAGCCTGCACATGGTGTTACTATAATGTAGCAGGCTGAGGCTACAAGCCAACACATGGTGTTACTACAATGTAGCAGGCTGAGGCTACAAGCCTGCACATGGTGTTACTATAATGCAGCCGACTCAGCTACAAGCCAACACATGGTGTTACTACAATGTAGCAGGCTGAGGCTACAAGCCTGCACATGGTGTTACTATAATGCAGCAGGCTGAGGCTACAAACCTACACATGGTGTTACTACAATGTAGCAGGCTGAGGCTACAAGCCTGCACATGGTGTTACTATAATGCAGCAGACTGAAGCTACAAGCCTGCACATGGTGCTACTACATAACTATAATGTAGCAGACTGAGGCTACAAGCCTGCACATGGTGCTACTATATAACTATAATGTAGCAGACTGAGGCTACAAGCCTGCACATGGTGCTACTATATAACTACAATGTAGCAGGCTGAGGCTACAAGCCTGCACATGGTGTTACTATAATGTAGCAGGCTGAGGCTACAAGCCTGCCATGGTGTTTCTTTAAAGTAGCAGGTGAGGCCCACGCCCGCACTTTGGGGTTTACTACTGTTGAAAGGGTGAGGCTCCCAAACCTGCACCCTGGTGTTACTAAAATGTAGCAGGCGAGGGTAAAGCCCGCACATGGGGTTACTACAATGTTAGCAGGCTGAGGTTTCAAGCCTGGGACATGGTGTTACTACAAAGTAGCAGGCCCGGGCTACAAGCCTGCCATGGTGTTAAACAATGTAGAGGTGAGGACAAACCTGCAAAATGGGGTTACTACAAAGGGAGCCCGGCTGAGGCTAAAAAGCCCGCACATTTGGTTTTTAATAAATGTAGCAGGCCCGAGGGAACAAGCCTTTCACAGGTTTTTACTACAATGTAGGGAGGGGTGAGGCCCACAAGCCTGCCCTTTGGGGTTACTATAATGTAGCGGCTGAGGGTACAAGGCCCCACATGGGGTTACTTAAAAAGTAGCAGGCCCGAGGATTTCAAGCCTTTCCCCATGGGTTACTATAATTTTAAAAAGGTGGGCTAAAAAGCCTGCCATGGGGGTTAATTTTAATTTTAGCAGGCGGGGGCTACAAGCCTGCAATGGTGGACTAAAAATGCAGCGGCTGAGGCTAAAAAGCCCGTAAACCCTGGTGTTACTACAATGATCAGGGTGAGGTTTCAAGCCTGCACTTTGGGGTTACTATAAAGGGGCAGGTGAAAGGTAAAAGCCTGCAAATGGTGTTAATATAAAGGGAGCAGACTGAGGCTACAAAAACCCAAAACTGGTGTTTCTCAAAGTAGCAGGCTGGAAAGGTACAAGCCCGCACATGGTTTCTAAATTTCAGGGGGACTGAGGCTACAAGGGCCTTTCAATGGGGGGTTTTAATTTGTGGGAGGCTGAGGTAAAAGCCAACCCTTTGGTTTTTAATACAATTTTAGAAGGGTGGGCTAAAAACCTTTCACATGGGGTTTTTTCTTAATGCAGCAGACTTGGCCCACAAAACCAACATGGTGTTTTCTACAAGTAGCGGCTGAGGCTACAAGCCTGACCTTTGGGGTTACTATTAAAGGGAGCAGGCTGAGGCTAAAAACCTACAAAATTTGGGGTTACTACAAAGGGAGCAGGCTGAGGGTACCAAACCTTTAAAATGGTGTTACTATAAAGCAGCGGGCTGAGGTAAAGCCTACACATGGTTTTTACTTTTGTAGAAAGGGGTGAGGCTTAAACCCCAAACATGGTGGTTTTTTACAATGTAGCAGGCTGAGGCTACAAGCTGGGACATGGTTTTTAATATTTAAAGTAAACAGGCTGGAAAGGGGACAAGCAACCCCTTTGGGGGTTAAATACAATGTAGCGGCTAGGCTGCAAGGGCCTTTACATGGTGTTATATAAAGTTTGCAGGTGGGCTAACCCAAGCCCAACCCCTTGGGGTTACTTCAATGTTGAGGCTTGAGGCTTCAAGCCTGCACATTTGGGGTTACTATAATTTTGCAGGCTGAGGCTTTAAAACCAACACATGGTGTTACTACAATTTTTGCAAAGGTTTTTAGGGGTGAAGCCTGCACTGGTGTTACTATAAAGTAGAGGGTGAGGCTAAAAGCCAAAACATGGTGGTTATTCAAAGTAGCAGGGGTAAAGGCTGCAAGCCGGACAATTTTGGGGTTATATTTTTTGCAGGTGAGGCTTTTCAACCCCAACACATGGTGTTTGTACAATTTTTAAAGGTGAGGCTGCAAGCCTGCAATGGTTTTTACTTTAAAAGTTGCAGGCTGGGGGTTCAAGCCAACCCCATGGTGTTACACAATGTTTTCAGGCTGAATGCTGCAAAAAAAACCCCCCGGGGCCCTGGTGTTTTCTATAATTTTTTAGAGGCTTTAGGCTACAAGCCCAAAAATGGTGTTTTCTTTCAATGTAGCGGCTGAGGCCCGGCCCAAACCTGCACATGGGGTTACTATATAAGTAAACAGGTTTAGGGGTCAAGCCAACCCCCCCTGGGTTACTTTCAATGTAGCAGGGGAGGCTACAAGCCTGGGACCCTGGTGTTACTATAATGCAGCGACTGGGAAAATTTCAAGTGACATGGTGCTACTACATAACTTTAAAAGTAGAAGGGCTGAAGGGTACAAGCCTGCACATGGTGCTATTATAAATTTTAAAGTAGAGAAATGAGGCTAAAGCCTGCACAGGGGGTACTATATAAAATTCAAAGTTGCAGGCTGAGGCTTCCCCGCCTGACATGGTGTTACTATTTAAGGGGCAGGCTTTTAGGCTACAGGGCCCGCACATGGTGTTTTCTAATTTTTGTAGCAGGCTGAGGCTACAAGCCCGAAAATTTGGGGTTTTACTTTTACAAAAATATAATGTAGCGAATGAGGCTACAAAAACTGCACATGGTGCTACTATAATTTTAGCAGGCTGAGGCTACAAGCCAAAACCCTTTTGGGGGTTACTATAATGTAGCAGGCTTTAGGCTACAAGCCTGCACCTTTGGGGTTTCTACAATTTTAAGGGAGACTGAGGCTACAAGCCAACACATTTGGGGTTTACTTTAATGTGGCCCGACGAGGCTACAAGCCAAAAACATGGTGTTACAAATGTAGCAGGAATTTAGGGGTTAAAAGCCTTTCACAAGGTGTTTTAAATGTTTGAGGCTAAGGGGTAAAAGCCAAAAACATGGGGTTAATATAATTTTAGCAGACTGAGGCTACAAAACCCCGGCCCCTGGTTGCTATTAAAGTGCGACTGAGGCTACAAGCCAAAAACATGGTGTTACTTAATGTAGCAGACGGGGCTTCCCAAACCGGGACATGGTGTTACTATAATGTAGCAGACTGAGGCTAAAGCTGCCCCATGGTGTTTTCTATAATGTGCAGACGGAGGGCTACAAGCCTGCACATGGTTTTATTATAATGTAGAAAATTAAAATGGTTTTAAAAATAAAGACATGTTGTTGGTAAGACACTATGCAACAGTTAGGTATCTTTTTTTTGAAACGTTTGCCTAAACAGTTTTGGGTTCTTCAGTCGAGTACAAAAAGTTGATAGAAAAGCGAAGATAATTGAAGACGATGTTTAAACGTCCTTTACCCTTAAATTTTTAGGTGGTCAGTTTCCCCCAGTCTGGAGAGAAATTTTTTCCCTAGAATGAAACAAAATTTGGGGATAAGTGACAAGGGGTTTTAGCCTAATTTTTTAGCGCCCCCAGGTGGGCGTAGGTCACTAGGAGAGGTTAAAAAATCAGATTTTTGGGAGGTCAGGGGCCCCGAGTTTTAAAATCTCCTAGTGACCCACCGTCTTTCCCCGTTGGCGCTATAAATAGGGTCCCTCCTGTCCTTTTTTCTTCCCTTTTGTTTCTTTTTATGGAACAAAAGCTCTCCCGACTGAAAGGGGCTGACCCCCTCAAAAATTTTTAAGGGGGGATGGCCTTTATTCATCGCCCTTCAAGTATCTTCTGCTTTTATCAACTTTTCTGTACTCGACTGAAAAGCCTATGTGGGGCGAAACGTTTCAAAAAAAGATACCTAACTGTTGAAAATTTTTGTTTTTAACCCAAATCTAAATGGAGCGACTGAGGGGTACAGCCGCAAAATGGTTTTTTTTTATAATTTAGCAAAACGAGGTTTCAAGCCCGCACATTGGGGTTACTATAATGTAGCGGGGCTGAGGCACAAACCCGCACATGGTGTTTTCTATAAAGTAGCGGGGGGGTACAAAACCTGAAAACCCTGGGGTGTTACTTTAAAGTAGCAGGCTTTAGGGTTTAAAACCGGCCCTGGTGTTATATTTAAAGTAGCAGGTGAGGCTTTCAAGCCCTGCACCCCTTGGGGTTACTATAATGTTGAGGCTGAGGCTACCAAGCCCGCACATGGTTTTTACTATAAGGGGCAGGCTGAGGCTAAAAGCCTTTACTTTGGGGTTACATAATGTAGCAGGCTGAGGCTACAACCTGACAAAGGTGTTTTTATAATGTAAAAGACTGAGGGTACAAGCCTGCCCCTTTGGGGTTACTATTAAAGTAGCAGGTTTAGGTACAAGCCTGACAGGTGTTTTAACTATAATTTTTTTGCAGGCTGAAGCTACAAGCCCCGAACATGGTTTTTACTATAATTTTAGCAGACGGGGGCTACAAGCCTGCACATGGTTTTTACTATAAATTTTTAGCAGACTTAGGTAAAAACCGCAAATGGTTGGGTTTCTTAATGTAAACAGGCTGAGGCTACAAAACCAACCTGGTGGGGAATATAAGTAGCAGGGAGGGTACAAAACCCCGCAAATGGTGTTTCTATAATTTAGAGGGGAAAGGGTTCAAGCGCACATGGGGTTATTTAAGGGAGCAGACTGAGGCTAAAAGCCTGCACCTTTGGTTTTTACTATAATGTAGGAGGTGAGGCTACAAGCCTGCCACATGGTGTTTCTTTTTAAAGTAGCAGGCTGAGGCTAAAAAAGCACATGGGTTTACTTTAAAAGTAGCGGGGTGAGGGTCAAGCCCGCACATGGTGTTATATAATGTTGCAGGATGGGCTAAAAGCCCGCCCTGGTGTTACTATAAAGTAGCAGGTAGGCTACAAGCCAACACATGGTGTTACTATTTAAAGTAAAACAGACTTTTGGGGTCAAGGATGCACATGGTGTTACTATTTAAAAATAGCAGAAATGAGGCTACAAGCCGGCCCTGGTTTTTACTTTAATGTAGCGGCTGAGGCTAAAAAGCCTGCACAAAGGTGTTACTTTAAAGTAGGGCTGGGCCCACAAGCCTGCAAAAGGTGTTTCTATAATGTAGCAGACTGAGGCTACAAGCCTGCACATGGTGTTACTATAATGTAGCAGGCTGAGGCTACAAGCCTGCACATGGTGTTACTATAATGTAGCAGGCTGAGGCTACAAGCCTGCACATGGTGTTACTATAATGTAGCAGGCTGAGGCTACAAGCCTGCACATGGTGTTACTATAATGTAGCAGGCTGAGGCTACAAGCCTGCACATGGTGTTACTACAATGTAGCAGACTGAGGCTACAAGCCAACATATATCTTACCATATATGACACTTGTTATCAACCACAACTTGTTTAACTGTTATTGTATATAATTATAGGTGAATTAACTTAGTTATTTGAGAATATTATTGGTGGTGCCAACAAGTGTGTGTAGTGGTGCTCACACCACTGTTATTAACTCACACCACCAGCAGTAACACTAACTTATACTCTCACCTGCTTGGTCAATAACACAGCTGCTGATCTAACTCCAGCCAGAGATTATATAGCAGGAGAAACATCCAATGTCACCATCACCACCACCAGTGCTGCTGCTGATGTTTACAACAACAACTGAGCTAACACTGGCGCACCACCACCACCAGTACCACCACCATTATCATTACCACCACCATCATTACCACCACCACCACCATCATTACTACCATCACCAGTACCACCACCATCTTTACCACCACCATCATTACCACCACCACCAGTACCACCACCATCATCATCATTACCACCACGACCAGTACCACCACCACCATCATCATTATCACCAGTACCACCACCAACAACATTAAAATGGTATAAAATACCGACAGGTTGTTTGGTAAGACACATATGCAACAGTTAGGTATCTTTATTTTGAAACGTTTCGTCTACACAGTAGGCTTCTTCAGTCGAGTACAGAAAAGTTGATAGAAGCAGAAGATACTTGAAGACGATGTAATCTGGTCAGTCCCCCAGTCTGGAGAAGAGTATTGTTCCATAATCTGAAACAATATGGAGTTGAAGTACGAACGAACGAACGAAAGTTCAGGTAAGATCCCAAATGGGATGAGCGGGGAAGACGGGACAGACGAAGAATAGTGCTGGAGAGGAGTGTTCTTAGTCGTAGAAATAGAGCCAGGGCTTAACCCAGCAGCGAAGGCGATCGTGGGACAGATATTGGGAAGAGAAATTCAGCCTCTTCTGTTGGGACATCGGTGGGGTGAGCGGGGAGGAAGGGACATGCGACGTTTAGCGCTAGAGAGGAGTGTAGAACTGAGCCATGTCTTAACCCAAAAGCTAAGGCGAACGTGGGTCAGAGAATGGTACCTGTCATAGAAGGTACCTGTCAGCGAATCCAAGGTTATTTGTAAATAGGGTTAGGAGGGAAGGATCATGCAAGGGAGTAGAAAAAGTTGTTTTGGGTTTTTGTGGGTTTTTTCGGGCAAATTTTCTTCGTAAAGGGAGAGAGGGCCCAGGAGTTTTTGTCGTTGTTTCGGGGTTTGTCAATTGTTTTTGCCCATGAGCGTCTTCCTGTACAGTTTTAGCGCAGGGTTTGTTTTTAATTGAGCAGGGGGGAGACCGCTTTGTGGAAAAAGGCCCTCCCTTTCTGATATAAAAGCCCCCAGCGCAGCCCCCCTTTTTCTGGACCCCTGCATTTTAAAGTTTTTTTTTGCTGAAAAGAGAGAGGGTTTAGAGGTGGGGGAAAATTTTAAAAATTTAAAAGAGGGAATTTTTTTTATTGGGGGATTTGAAAGGGGTTTTGTGTTTGGAGCTTTTTTTAAAGAGGCATGTTTCAGCTTTTTTGAGGCCCGCAAGAGCCCTTATTTAGCTTTTTGCATCCCTTGAGTGAATGTTTTCCGGGGAAAAAACGAAAAAGGGTTTAGTAAAGATTAACGCCCAAGGGACATTTGTACAGATTTTTGGATGGGGATTTTAAGGGTGCGGGGGGGGTTTTCATCTGTTTTGGGGGGAGTTTTCGACAAGGGGGAATGGGGGAAATCCGTTGTAGGATACGGGGTCCTGTGGGGAGCAGCGCAGGAAAATTCTGCACCCCCTTTTTGGGGCCCCTTAAAAACAAAAAAATTTTGGGTTTTGTGTGTCAGGGGGCCCCAAACCCCCCCAACCATGGTGTGTGATTCTCTCCTACATATCCATTTATCAGTGTTTGGCAGATTACAGGGTTTGATTTTAAATTTATTTTGGCCTTATTTTATTAAACTTTTTTTTTGAATATGAAAAGACATCACCACCCCTTTTAAAAGCCATTATTGATGTACTATTTATTATATTTTTTTTGGTTGCAGAAGAAAAACTATGAAGATTCTATTTTTAAATAAAGCCAAAGGGGAAAAGGGCCCCTGTGTTTTATCCAAAATTTTTATTGAACATAAAATTCCGGGGCCTCCCTGGTGGGGATCCTGCGTTTGACTACTTCAAAACCCAGGGGGGTTTTAAATAAAACCTGGGAGGCTGGACTGTGACCCGGGCCTTATCAAGGTTTGCTCGGAAGGGAAAAGCACGGGTTTAAGATTTTCAAAAAAACTTTTTGGGGGACCCCTTCCTAAAGAAAAAAAAAAATAAAAAAAACTAAATTTCTGTCATAAATTTTGTGTCACCAAAGATATATAAAGGCTATTTCTGAGTGTAATACCTACAAAAGATGCTATCAAAACCCTAAAGCCCCGTATTTTAAAACCCTAAAAAATAAAAATCTTTGCACGCTATCCCCTTTTGCAACTCCCCCCGCCAGAAAGGATTGATGAATCCTTAGAGGAAATTTTCAACCCAGGGAAAAATTTTTAGGAAAGGACTGTCACTTTCAGAAACCCCAAGGGCAACATGGGTTTGAACACCCCCCCCCCCTTTTCCGCTCTTGTCTGTTTTCAACTATTGGATCACAAACGAAAAGGGGTCCTAAATGACAAAGAAAAAAAAAAAAAGAATGCAGAGGGAATATAAAGACTTTCCCAAACCCCTTCGACAAGTGTGCCCAGGGCCCGGTAATAGCGCAAAAAATTGTTTGGAAAAGGGAAAATAACGGGAAAAAGTCGGTCGATGGATTCTATAATTTCCTCACTAACGGAACCAGAGAGTATTTGTCAACAGAGAAAAGTCCAAAGGCAGCTATGGTAAAAAAAGTTTTGTTCCAAAGGAACAGTACTCGCCCCCCTCTTTTTCCCTCACCCTCATATCCGACATAGACAAGGAGTCACCCACAGCACCGGTCTTCCTTTGAAGATGACCCCCAAATTCTGCTTTACATTTGTTTTCCCATTGCAAAACACTGAAAAAGCTCCAGGCGGAAAATAAAACCAAATCTTTCAGTGGGCTGCGGGAAAAAACAATATGAAGTTAAAAACGATGGGGGAAATTTAATTACTAGTTATGGAAAACATGGGGAAAAAATTTAAAATTTTCATCAGGTCAAAAAAAATTTTGGCCACAAAAATAGAGCGAAAAAACCAAACCTTTAAAAGACCTAAAAAGTGACCCATGTCGGAGGGGATTCCCCCTTCAAGGCCCAAAAACATTGTATAAAATCGTCTGTAAAAAAAAAATGACAGGAGGAAAATGAAAACCCTTAAAAAAACTAGGGGGGGGCCAAGCCCCCATGTGCACTCTTCAGGTCACTTTTTTTATCTAGGCTGGAATATTGTGCACACTAACAGCCCCTTTAAAGGGGAAGGTGAAATTCCCCCCCGGCCCCCCTTGAAAAAGGGTACAGAAAAACCCTTTAAAGGGCAGCATAAGGGGGAGATAAAACCCTAAATTTTGGGGAGCGCTTGAGGTTCCTAAACCTTTTTTCCCTGGAAAGGGGGCGGGGGGGGAAAAAGGGGGGGGAAATGATTTTTAAAAACCAAAACCAAATTGGAAAATTCCAGGAACCCTTATCCCAAAAAAAATTTGGGAACGAGAATCCCCCCAAAAAAAGGAAAGCAAAAGCCCTTTGGCGGGGACCGAGGACCAATCCCCCCAAGGGGGAAACAGGGGGTTTTAACTGGCATTTTAAGGAAAAATCCAAATAAGTTGGTCGGGCCCCCCGGGCTTTTAATTTTGGTTTCCACCCACACAAAGGGGGTTTACCAAACCCCCGGGCCCCCCTGGCAGACCCAAGCGGAAAGGGGGGGGCCCCCCAAGGGAACCTTTTAAAGTAAATTCCGGATCCCCGGGGCGGGGCTCAGTTTTTGTGGAAAGAGTAAACAGGGGGTTTTTTATCAGGGCCTGAATTCCCCAAAAAGGAAGGCAGGGGGTAAAAACCCGGCGCGGGGGCCTTTGACCCCAAAAATCTCTTAAATTCAGGCCCAAAAAAGGAATTCTAGTTTTTAAGTCCTTTCGGGGTTTTTATAGGGGCCGGAAATTTCCCTAAAAGGACTTTAAGGGAAAATTTTAAACTTTTTCCCTTGCCCGTTTGACCCGGCAAGGGTCCCACACGGGCCCAGGGGATTTTTTTTTTGGGTTTTTTAAAAGACCACCCCCAAAGGCCTTTCTGGGTGTAAGTGTCCCAAATTAATGCCCAAAAAATTCCTTTGCAAAAGGGGTTCTGTTGGAACCGGGGCCTAGTGCCAACCACACCGGGTACATGGTTTTTTTTGCTTTTTGACATCCACGCCCAAAGGGTTTGCCCTTGGATGGGGAAAGGGCCCTTTTGGGGCCCAAGAAAGGTTTAATTTTTTGGTTTTGGGGTGCTGGGGGCCACCCCAACCAAGAGCTGGGTGCCCAAAAAATTTAAGGTGACAATGGGGGGGGGGGGGGCCGGGGGGGGCCGGGGGGGACTTCGGGGGGCTACCCTTTTCCCGAAAAGGCGGGGAAAAAGACACAAAGGAAAAAAGGTAGAGGGCCCCCTTATTGATAATGGCGGCTGAAAAAGCAAACCAAAATTAAAACCCCCCCCACCCCACCTAAATTCAGGACTTTTCCAAAGGGGGAAATCAAAAGACCCTTTTAACCAGCCCCCTTGGGGTTTTGAAGGGGGGGCCTCGGGTTAATGGAAAGGATTACCCCCAAAAATTTTTAAAATTTGGCTTTTTGCCAAATGGCTCTGATTTTTATCCTTGGTGGGACTTTAAGAAGCGGGCATGGTATGGTCACCTTAAAATATGGAGGTGAACGCCCTCCTCTTTTTGTCTTTTGGACTTTGGGCCCCTTTAAAGGGGTTTTGGGGAAACCCCCCCAAAGCTTTTTGCAAATTTCTTTACCCCCGGGATTCCCTTTCCCTTTATCAGCCTAAAGCCCACCCCACTTTCTTATGAGGATCGGATTTTCCCATTGGAAAAAAAATAAAGGTGGCTGCTGAAGGAAAGGGTATTATAGAACCGAGGGGTTTCCCCCTTGGGCCGTGCAAGGTTGTTTGTTTTTAAAAGAGGGTTTTATGGGGAAACGGGGGACTGGCAATCGTTTACTCTAAAGAAAAATCAAAAAATTTACACTTTTTGGGAGGGGTTTATCCTTTTTACCGAATTGACGAACAGTGAAAAAAAAAATTTGCTCAGTACTATGTTTTTTAAAGCCAATTGTTTCTACGAGTCCCTTTTATCATAAAAAGTCCCTATAAGGAATGAAGAAAACCCTTAAACAGCTTTTTCAGGCTATTTTGGATGGCCTGTTAAAGTTTACCAGAGCCCTTTTGGGGGTCCCCAAGGGGGTTTTACCCTCCCTTCCCAAAAGAATTATGGATTCATATTCAGGAGGGGCAAACTCTTGGGAATTTACGGTATTTAAAATTAATTTTCCCATTTGTGGAAAAAAAAAGACCAGGAGGAAACATGATGAAAACCCCTTTTGATAATTTTTTGGAAAGGGCCCCCCCAAAGGAAAAGAAAAAAATATCATTTTAAAATTTGAGGAAAAGTGCACTTTTTCAATTTTAAAAAGGTTTTTTTAGCATCCTTGGTTTGTAGTGGAAGGGGGGTTTAAAATTTTCCCCAGCCCCTAAAACGACTACGACCTTAGGGGAAAATTTCCCAAATTTCCCTTTAAGAAAAAAAGGGTCATCCAAAGGGAAAAACTCTTGGTCTTTTTTTGCTTTTTACTCCAATGGTTCTACAACTTTTTAAAGTAAAGTCCCCCCCCCATTGAGTGCACCACTTTTTCCTGTGCCCAAAAGGAAGCGGGAACCCGTTTTTCCTTTACTTTTCAAACAGGACTTTTAAAAACTTCGGTATTTTCAAGCATTGATGGGTCCCTCCCTTTCGAAGGGGAAAAAGGGAAATTCCCATCTGACATTGCCATTGGGCGGGTCTTATTTCGGGCCCGGACGACCATTTACCCTTTCTTTTCGAAAAACCTTTTAAAGGATCAGGAAATGTTATGCCCCTGAAAAAAAAAGGGAAAAAGGCCCGGGGCCATCTAGAAGCAGTTCGCCAGGGGAGGCATTTTTTAAGGTAGAATTTCACCTTTAAGGCCCCCCGACCAACGGCCCGTGATGATATTTTCGCCCAAGAGGCACAAAAGAGGGAAAAAGGAATGACAAATTATTACGCTGGAGGATGGAAAAAACGTGTTAGATTTTGAAAATTCTGTCCCGACCGGGCCCAAGGGGAAATTTTCCCCTGTTTTGCATTTCTGGGGCCCACTTGGAGCAGTATGTCATGATTTGCAATCACTCTAGCTCTCCCCCAAGGGGGTTTTTTGTTTCCCCAGGAGTTAAATGCCTGTCCCCCATTTTGTCAAACAAAAAAACATCCCCAAATCAGGGGGGAAGATGTGGGGGACAAGTGTCGGGAGCACACAGGTATGTGCAGAGGGGGAAAAGCCAAACTTTTCATCGGGCCAAAAAAGGAAAGAAATTTTCTTTAAAATTTCCCCCCCAGCCTTTCAAAAAGTTTGGGAATATAGAATTTTCCAAAGGACCCAATTTGGAGCACAAATCAGAAAAAGGGTATTTCCTTAACTTTGTGGGTAAAATATTAAAAGGTTTTCCCCTTTGTTTCCCTGGGGAAAATAGGGCCCTTGCTTAAAAACTGTTATTATTTGTTTTTAACGGGTTGTTTTTTAAAAATTTTTGGTTTTGCCAGCTTATTTTTCCTTTGGGAACGGGGGAAATCCTCGTTCTTGATAACAAATTTCAGGAGTTTTTGGCTAGAAAAAAGGATTCCCTGCGCAGAACAACAAGCTACAACCCCCAAGGCAATGGTCAAGTGGAGCGGTTCTATGGTTTTTATATGGAGGGGTTACCAAAGACATTGAAGGGTCGCGCAATCTACCCCGTTCAAACTGGGCCCAAAATGTCCCACCCGATGTCTTCACTCTATTGATCACTGCTGTGCACAGTTAATTTTAAAGCAAAACCCCCCAGAAAGACCCCCCTAAAAATATTCAGTGTTCCTTACCGGGGCCTCCGTTTTCCCCCTTTTGGGTTTTGTCATCCCGGAACCCCTTCTTTTCCCGAAGAAATCCCGTTTGGGGTGAACAAGAGGATCCTTTAGTGGAAGAGGTAGGTTTTTTGCAAGCTAATCCACATTTAAAGCCCCATTCCCCTACCAAAATGGTGAAGAAAACTACTGTATCACAAGGGCTTTTTGCCCCAAATTGAAAAACCCTTTTTAGTGTGGAATTCAAAAATTCACCAATAGATGTGGGAAAAATTTCTTCGTTTTTCCCCCTGGAAAAACCCCTTTTAGGAAATACCCCTATGGAAATAAGGATTTTTTGCTCCAGCAGTTAAACAAAAACCCCCCTGGAAAAAATCGAACCCGGGGGGATTTAAGGCTTTAAGGGCTTTGGGAAAGGGCGGGGTTTTTGTAGTCGCCCCCCCCCCTAACAGTTTGGGAGATTATGTCCCGTTTTTTTAGGAAAAGGGGGAGAAATTGGGAATGTTTTTTGGGCCCGTGGGGAGCAGCGCGGGGTAATATGCAAACCCCCTCTTTGGGGGCCCCTTAAACAAAAAAAAAACAGTTTTGGTTTTGTGTCATGGGCGCCAAAACATGGGTTTTGTGAATTTTCTTCTCCCATATACATTTATCATTTATGCAGATTAAAATGGTGGTTTAAATATGGGGGCCTGTAGTTATAATTTTCTCCCTTTAATATGCAAGCCCCACCCTCCCCGTAGAAGCCATTTTTAGATGTATGGTTTATTTATTTTTTTGTTTTCAGAAAAAACTATGAAGATTTAAAGCTTTAATAAAGGGGCCTAGGGGATAAGGCCCGTTGGTTTTTTTTCACAAAAACACGTTTCCTTAGTTTAAAAAAAGTTTTAAAGCGGATTTTGGATTTTTTTTCCCCTTTTTTTTTCCCAGATGGTATCCTGCGACCTCATTTTGTTTTTTTGTTTTGAGTGTATCTATTTTTTCTTTCAGCCCGCAGCCCAAAAGCCTGGTTTATCAGGGGCTGGGTCCCCCAGGAGGCCCGGTCACAAAGGGACCCCCCCCCCCCGGGCCGGGGGGGGCGTTTTTACCCCCCCAAAAAATCTCCGGGTAACTTCCAGGTATTAAAATGAGTGATAAGTTGTGTAATGTCGGGCGCAAAAGGCTAGTGTAATGGAGTTGTGGGATACAGGTGTTGGTTTTTTCCTTTTTTAAAGTTTAAAAATTATAAAAGGGGAGGGGAGGGGAGGGGACAGATCCCGGGGTCCCCTGGATTTTAAATGTTTTGGGGAAATAGTAGAGGGAACAAAAAAAAACCGGGGTAGTTACGGGAGGTTTAAAAATTTTGTCAGAGTTTGTAATTGAGCCCTTTCCTTGCCGGTTGGGCCAAAAACTTTTTCAACGTCTTTTGCAACCAGGGCTGTCCTGTTTCTTTTGGCCCCCCTTTTTGTTTAGTGGAGGGAGTTGAGAAAGGTTTTTAATGGCCCCCCAATTTTTTTGTGTGGAAAACTTTGGTTTCTGAAACCCCCCCAAAAATGGCCTCCCGGGAAAACAGAGGGAAATTTTTGGTTTTTTCCAGGTATCTGCGAAGGCGATGATTGATGAGTTTTTTAAAAAGTTTTCCTAAAGGTTTCGAGGAGGCTGATAGGGGCGATTTTGGTTTTCTTAAAGGGGCAGAAATGGTCTTTTTTTGGGGTTTAAAAGGGGGGAGGGGTAGAGTAGAGCTTTTTTAAAAAGGGAAAAGGGAAAATATCCAAAAAGGCAAGGGAAAGGCCAAAATTGAGGAGGTTTGTTTTAGGGGAGTATTGGTAAAAAGTCAGGAAGGTGTTTTGGATAATATGGTTTTGGCCGGGGCACCAGGGGCCTTGGGGGGGGAAAGGGGGTTGAGGAGAGTTTTTTTTGTTTTGTGTTGGTGGAAAAAATGCAAAAATTTTGTAGGAGGTAAGAGAGGGGGGCCCCGATGGATGTGGCTGTCTTTTGGTTTTTTGTTTGTATGTGTGTTTTTGTGTTCCAGTGTTCTATGTTCTGGAATTTTGTTGGATAGCGGTTTGGGGGGGGGTGGGGGGAGGGTTGGGAAAAATGTTCCCAAAATGTGGGTTTTAAGGAATTTTTTTAGTAAAACCCCCGGCCCCGGGGTTGGAGTGTGTGTTGTTGTGGGTTTTATGGGTTTAAATTTGGTTTGGGGGGGTGGTTTTTTTGGCCCTGGGTTTTTTTGATAAAGTTCCAGAAGGTTTGTTTTTAAAACGCTGTTTGGGCCGCTTTTTGTATGAGCTTTGACCCCAAGGTTTTTATTTTTTTGTGGTCTTGGTTTAGGGTGTGTAGTATGTTCTTTTTGAGGGTTTGGAGATTAACGGACTTGATTAAAACTGTGGGGTTTTTGGGTTGTAGAGAAAAAACGGGGGGGTTTTGGGGGGGTAACAGAATTAATTGAGACGTGTTTTTCAGTCCATCACCCTTAAAGTTTTGAGGGGGGTGGTCCCTCCGTCTGGGGGAAAAAGGGTTTTAGTTTTCCCTAGTCTGAAACAATTTCCGATGTTATCCCCGACGCCAAATGACTTCGAAAAAGGCCCATTTAAAAGACATGCCATGCACTTTGCCCCCAAAGGCCCGACTATGGAACTTTTTGTTCATTCCAAAAAATGCAAAAAAAGCCCCCCCCATCACGAGCCTTTTCCATTCCCATGGAGAGGGAGCATTGGGCACAGGGGGGCGTCCCAAGTTAATAAAAACAACAGGGAAAAGCCCCCCCTCCCCAAAGGGGGCAAAAATTTTAAAAGCAACAGCAAAGAAATACAGACCAATAGCACTAACATCCCCATAT
Organism: Cherax quadricarinatus; assembly: GCF_026875155.1. Classification (NCBI taxonomy): domain Eukaryota; kingdom Metazoa; phylum Arthropoda; class Malacostraca; order Decapoda; family Parastacidae; genus Cherax; species Cherax quadricarinatus. The sequence goes on along the minus strand of NC_069443.1, from coordinate 38,603,719 downwards.
CATTTAAAAATTCCTTTTTTAAAGGGTTTCCCAAAAAGGGGATCACCACCCCTCTAGAAACCCCAAACAGTTACCCCCAGCCCAGGGCCAAAATGGGTTTTGAAAGGTCCCCCTGTCTGTCTCAAACTATTGGATCTCTACGACCCAAAGGGCCCTTTTAAAAGCATAGAAGACAAAAAAAATGCAGATGTAATATATACAGACTTTGCAAAGCCTTCGACAAGTGTGGGTTTTTAATAGCGCACAAATGCGTGGTTAAAAGGGAAAAAAACAGGAAAAAATCGGTCGAAGGATCTATAATTTCCTTTACTAAAAAGGCCCCGAGGTTTGTTCCCCAAAAGAGTAAAGTCCCAGGCAAACTACGGGGTGGGAAAAACCCCTGTTTTCCCCAAAGCCCCAGTTTTCGGGCCCCCATTTTTTTTTTCTCCTCATATCCGACAAAAGACAAGGATTTTCGGCCACCCCCGCACCGTGTCTTTCCCTTTTAGATGGGCAACCCGAATTTTTGCCCTGAAATTTTCCCCCATTTCCCGACATGCTGGGGTCCAGGGCGGACACAAACCAAATCTTTTTAAATGGGCGGAGAAAAAAAAAATATGAAGTTCAACGATGAGAAAATTTAAATTTTCCCGATATGGTAAACATGAGGAAATTAAATCTTCACAGAGTACAAAAAAAAATTCTTTGGCCCAAAAAAAATAGAGCGAAAAAACCAACGTCAAAAAACTGGGGGAGTGTTATGCGGGGGGGATCTTAACCCCTTTAAGGACCTAAAAATTTTTTATCAATCGCATTTTGCTAGAAAAATTTCAGGATGGATAGTGAGAACCTTCAAAATAGGGGGAGGCCAAGGGCCCCCAAGGTGCATTTCAGGTCCCTTGTTCTTTCTAGGCTGGAATATTGCTGCACATAAAATGCACCTTTCAAGGCAGGTGGGGAAAATTGGCCCCCCCCTAGAAAAAGTTTCAGAGGAAAATTTCCGGCGCGGGTTAACGGAGATAAAACATCTCAATTTTCTGGGGCGCTTGAGGGTTTCCCAAACTGTTTTTTTGGAATGCAGGGGGGGAGAAATAATATTATATACACCTGGGAAAAACCCAGAGGGGGTGTTTCCGAACTTACACACGAAAATTACTCACTCCCAAAGCAAAAAAAATTGGCAGAGATGCAAACCACCCCAATGAAAAGCGGGGGGTAAAATTTGCACCCTTTAAAAGACCATACAATAAGTGTTTAGGGGGCCGAGGGCGGTTTTAACTTTCCTCCCCGCATTTCTAAGGGGGGTTTTTCCAAAAACCCTGGCCCCGTCTTCAAGCTGGCACTTGGGGAAAACAACCCCAAAATCAGTTCCCCGACCAGCCGGGCGTGGGTGTCGTTGGTTTTTCGGTTTCAGCCGCAAGGGAACAGGGCCCGGTTGATCAGGCTCTGGTCCCCAGGAGGCTTGGTCAAGACCCCCCCCCCCCCCGGCCCCCGGGGGCGTTGGGCCCCCGGGAAATCTCTAGGGGAAACTCCAGGTTGGTAAACTCCCGACTTATGAAAAAAGATTTCCCTAATTTTAAACTAAAACTTTTTTTAAAAAATTTTAAAGGGAAAAAAAAGGAAAAAATTTTTACAAATAGTAAATTTTGTTTTTACACTTAAGCACTAAAAGGGAAACCCTTAAATTTTTTTGAAAAAGTGTGGTTTAGGGAAATACGGTAGAAAAATCATTAAAAAAAAACTTTTAATAAAAGAAAGTATTAAAAAAAAATTTAGTAGCACCCGAGGTTTGTCAATAGAACCCGGAAATATTTTATAAAATGTGACCTTTTTTTGGGGCAAAAATGAAAAAAATGTAAATCTGCTGGAAAAAATTTGTCCCTTTTAAATTTTTGTTTAAAAACTAAAGGGGTATTAAACAAAATTTTGAATAAAGGGCAGTACAATATATTGGGGATATAGAGAAAATTTTTTCAGGGGGAAAAAGTAAGTGCACGTTTTGCAGTCGCACTGATGGTGAGTTTTAAAAGGGGTTTTACCCCCTGTTTTTTCACCGGGATTCCCCCTTGACAAAAGGGACTAAAACCCTTTTTTGTACCTGCGGGATCGCCCGCCACTGCGCCCAAAAAAGGGCTTTGCCCCCAAGAACTCATTACACGGAAAAAACAGGGGTTTTTTTTTTCTAAGGGACGTTTAAGAAAACCATACAATTAAATGTCAGGGGCCCAGAGACTGGTTTCAATGCCCCCCCCAGCAAAAATAAAAAAAGGATTACCAAAAGACCCCCGGGGAAATCTTAAGCTGGCACTGGACAAACACCTAAAGTTCCCTTCTGATCGCCGGGGGGGGGTTTGGTCGTACGTTGGTTTTTTCGTGCAGCCAGCAGCAACAGCCTGGGGTTTATCAGGGCGATGGGGGCCTTTCCAAGGGGGCCGGGGTCACAGGGGGGGGGCCCCCGGGGGGGGTTTTACCCCCGAAACTCTCTCCCCGGGGAAAAAATCCCGATGTCCTTGATGGGGTTTTTGAAAGGGTCCATTCCCCGGGGGGAATGGCCCCCCCTTATTCTGGTCCCCAAGAAAGATGGAACCTGGCGCCCTGTTATCGATTACAGGAAACTGAATGCATGTACGATCCCAGACCGCTTTCCGTTGCCAGTTCTGAACGACCTGTTGCAGAACATCGGCGATAATAAGGTCTTTTCATCTCTTGATCTTCTTCAAGGGTTCTGGCAGATCCCCCTCGATGATGAGAGCAGAGAGTTGACAGCTTTCTCTATGCCAACTGGTTATTACCAGTTCAAGAGGATGCCACCAGTTCAAGAGGATGCCCTTCGGCTTGCGCGGAAGCCCAGTCACGTTTAGTCGTTTGATGACGACAATTTTCCATACCCTCCTAGGTGGCACGCTCGTGGTCTACCTGGATGATCTCATAGTCATGTCGCAAGATGTCCCGTCACATCTTGAGAAACTTGACAGGGTATTGGACAGGCTAGCTCAGGCAAACCTTAAGGTAAAGCTCTCCAAATGTCATTTCCTCCGGAAGGAAATAAAATTTCTGGGTCACGTAGTGACTCTGAATGGCATAAAGACAGACGAGTCTAAAATCTCGGCCGTGCGGAAATTCCCCAGACCCATGATGGCGGATGCAGTCCGGTCCTTCATAGGCCTGGCGGGTTTCTACCGCACCTTTATCGCAGGTTTCTCCACCATTGCTGCAAGCGGGTGGTTAATGATACGTTTTCGGAGGCTTCTTCGTTTATTGTTAAGTCGTGGTGGGTACACAGGCTTGTGTGTTGTGCCCATGGCCCGGGAGGGCCATGCCCACGAGAGAGAGCTAGGAGTAGCCTTGTGTCTTGCTGCTAGGCCACTGTGTGAGTGAGGGTGAGGCAAGTCTGGGCATACTGAAGTGGCAAGGCCTATAGGTGGCAGCACCAGCATGGCACGAAATATGAACTAAGCTGGCAGACAGCATGGGCTGTCTGTGCAGACAGTACAGGCTGTCTACATACGCTCGGCCACCTACCGCGCGTCGTCCCGACGCGACAATACTGGTGGTAAAAGAAACTCGGTCTCTCTCTCGTAGGACCAGGGCACAGAACACAAAATAAAAACATATATTTACATATGGACATGGAAAAAAAACTTCCTACAGGGAGGGAAGAAAAAACATGTGGGGTGTGCTAAACATCGTGGTCATAGGCAGTGAGCATTGAAGTGCATCACTGCACGCCTTCCTGCGTCTGGACAGATACTGCAACACAGGAGACATCGCTGCGGCTGAGCTGTGACGTAACAGGTTACGGTCTCCTCTGGAACGGTGAAGCAGTCATCGTAGGAGTCGCTGCAGGTTTTCACTCAACCTGGGGCACGTAATGCTGGTGCCCTCGAGTGAGGCGTCGACAAAACTCGGCAACAGGGCAGGACTTCTGGCAAGCGACTCAGGAGGACACTTCTTGACTGGTACTGTCGCTGGGCTGTCACTGCCGGCGAGCGTGGGGCGAGTTGTGGCAGAGACGACTGGGCAAAACATCTGGGAGTCATAACATCATACACCAGACTGCAGTGAAAGAGCTAGCAGTCAAAGTGACATCTTTGTGCAGGCTGCTCACTGAAGCTTTTGACACGAGGCTGACACAGTGTGTCATTCTCTCGACAGTTGGAGTTATAGCAGAGGTTAGTCTAAGCGTCCCCAGACTTGTTTCTCTACATATAACTGCATTCTGAAGGTCTGGAGGTGAAGTGAAACAAACACACGGGTGACTTAACACAGTGGTGCTACTCAGGTCTGGCTCAGACCTCACTGGACACACGGAAACTTTACACACCCGCGGTACATGGCTTAAACTAGCAAATGATGCTTTTCTTTGGAGGCTTCTTTGTTTATTGTTAAGTCGTGGTGGGTACACAGGCTTGTGTGTTGTGCCCATGGCCCGGGAGGGCCATGCCCACGAGAGAGAGCTAGGAGTAGCCTTGTGTCTTGCTGCTAGGCCGCTGTGTGAGTGAGGGTGAGGCAAGTCTGGGCATACTGAAGTGGAAAGGCCTATAGGTGGCAGCACCAGCATGGCGCAAAATATGAACTAAGCTGGCAGACAGCATGGGCTGTCTGTGCAGACAGTACAGGCTGTCTACAAATGTAAAAAGGGACTAAATTAAGTAGTGGTAAAACAACCTTTAATAGATTGACACTATGATATAAAATTAATCTGAGAGTGAGATTTGCCTTATAACATAAAGTTTGAGTAATTAATATCACTAAAGAAATATTATTTGAGGTAGTTGATACTAGTTAGTGGAAGATGGTACAAGGAATTGCACAGTAGTGTAGTAGGAACATACACTAGTTTGTTATTTGTAGCATGACTCACGAAATCGTAATGACACGATTGCAAACAAACCATACCCCGGCCGGGATTGAACCCGCGGTCAGAGAGTCTCAAAACTCCAGACCGTCGCATTAGCCACTAGACCAGCTAGCCACAATAAGATTCGTCCAACTAGGTATATTTCTACACCATAGGAAGGTTAGCACAGGCACCACTGTGACCACAAATGCAAGTTTTTACAGACGAATCTCCAGCTAGCGTGGCCGTGACGAACTCTAGCTCAAGTCCCTTCACTGCCGTCAACATGACGAATCTTATTGTGGCTAGCTGGTCTAGTGGCTAATGCGACGGGCTGGAGTTTTGAGACTCTCTGACCGCGGGTTCAATCCCGGCCGGGGTTTGGTTTGTTATTTGTAGTTTAGGAGCAAAGGGAAAATTAGGTAAGATTATAAAAAGAATTATAATAGTGCTTAAGTAGGACTAAATGGTAATACAGATATTATTAAAGAGTAAGTATATTATTAACAAGTAATAAATTGTGAAAGGGAGATCTGGGAAGGTAACACAAATTGGGTCACACAAGGAACTGTGTGGGACACCTGGGATAATGAGGCAGTAAATACTATCCAGGAGGTGAAAGTACAGGGATTAGTTCAATAATGGCAGAATAACATACACTAACATATTTCAATGATTTGGTCACTAATATCAGTCAGACTCTGTAATGTTTGCATCATGAAGGAAGTTTGCTAGTTTATTTTCATTTGTAATATAGTACACACGGCTTACATTTGTTTTTCTTACTAGAATTTGTCCATCACGTACAAAGCACTGGTGAATTTTATCATTATTCTCACGTTCCAGTTTTCTCACTGTACAGGAGGTTCTGTCGTTTTCTTGCGAGACTCATTTATGTATATATAATTTTTTGCTTTAATAGATGAACTTATTAGGTTTTTTTTCTGTCTTGTGTGTGAAATCTGAGCATAACACTTCTTCTCCCTTGGTTCCCTACCTTTGTAACTTGTCATGATTGTGATCAGACTTACCTGGAGTTCATTACCTTTGTAAATTGTGAGTTCATTACCTTTGTAAATTGTGAGTTCATTACCTTTGTAAATTGTGAGTTCATTACCTCTGTAACTTGCTCAGGTATCAAAACTTTGGAGTCCAGTCCCTGGACCAATTATGTACCTCTGTAATCTTTTGACTACCGCCCACAGGATGGGTATGGGGTGCATAATAAACATATTAAACTAAACTAACTTGGTTCCCTAGTAACCGTGATTCTTTTATTTCCGACACTGACGCATTAACCTGTAGGTGGTCGTGTATGATCTAGAGAGTTGTAGCTTTGCAGTTGGTATGGTTTAATTCACTAGGAAAGAGTGGACTGTTAATTACTACTGCATCGGCTAGCTTATCTTGCTCTGCCTTATCATCTTGGTAAGCAATATAATTGTTCAAGTGAGTATCCATGTTTATTTTCCAGTCCTTGGCGGCATGTTCAATCTTCGTGTTTTGGGATGCTGTTTGATCGGTGTGGCTGGCTATGTGTGACTGAGAGTCTTGCCAAAATCAATCGTGCCAGTTGATGTTAGCTGTTGTTCAAGGTTGTTGATCTTATTCTCAAGGTGAAGTAACTTAGATTCATGGTTTGTTATTGTTGCGTGCAGAGACATATTTGTTATTGTTGCGTGCAGAGACATGTTTGTTATTGTTGCGTGGAGAGATATGTTTGTTATTGTTGCGTGCAGAGACATGTTTGTTATTGTTGCGTGGAGAGATATGTTTGTTATTGTTGCGTGGAGAGACATGTTTGTTATTGTTGCGTGCAGAGACATGTTTGTTATTGTTGCGTGCAGAGACATGTTTGTTATTGTTGCGTGCAGAGACATGTTTGTTATTGTTGCGTGGAGAGACATGTTTGTTATTGTTGCGTGCAGAGACATGTTTTCAGCACGAAGGTTTTAAGTTATCCGCCGTTAGTGTGGTGATGTAATTCTTTAGAGCGTCAGGATCATTAGTCATACCTGAGAGCTTATCAGATGGGTTAAATCCATTACCGCCACCACCAATACCACCACCATCATCATTACCACCACCACCAGTACCACCACCATCATCATTACCACCATCACCAGTACCATCATCATTACCACCACCACCAGTACCAAAACCATAATTACCATCACTCCCACCAGTACCATCATTATCACCAATACCACCACTATCATTACAACCACCACTATCATTACAACCACCACCATCATTACCGCCACCACCATTACTACCACCATTACTACCACCACCATTACCGCCACCATTATTACCATGACCACCGCTACCACCATTACCACCACCATTAGAACAACCACCATTACCACCACCACCATTATTACCACCACCCCTATTACCACCATCATTACCACCATCATTACCACCACCACCATTACCACCATCATTACCACCACCACCATTACCACCACCATCATTATCACCACCCCCAGTACCACCATCATTACCACCACCATTACTACCACTACCACCACCCCACTATCATTACCACCACCATTACCCCCACCATCATTACCACCCCAATCATTTTCACCAACCCCACCATTACCACCACTACCAATACCACCACCTCTATAACCGCCATCATTACCACTGTCACAATCATTAAGGCCGTCACCATCGTAACCACCATCATTATCACACCCACCACCATCATTACCACCACTGTAACCATTACAGCATCATCATTTCACCACCACTGTAGACAGCCTGTACTGTCTGCACAGACAGCCCATGCTGTCTGCCAGCTTAGTTCATATTTCGCGCCACTCAGGTGCTGCCCTCTGTAGCCAGGCCTCAAGGTAGGCACGCCAGCCTGCCGGCCCATGCTTCTCCCTCACTCCTAGGCCGACCGACTTGACAGACACAAGTGCTCCCCCTCCACGGACTGGCTTGCGGTCACTCCCTCACACTGCCCGTTGTGTACTCACTCCTACCCAATTAAAGCCAAACTAGTCCACGGCCGTATCATTGCTACCTACGCTACCTTCATCGGCACTAAACCGCTGTTCAGCAGTAAGAACAGTAATAACACCACTATCATTATCAAAACTGCAACCATTACCAGCAACATCATTACCACCATTGCAGCTATTACCAGCATCATCATTGTCACCACTACAACCATTACCAGCATCATTACCACCACCACTATCATTACCACCTCTACCAATACCATCATCATTACCACCACTATCTTCATCACCACCACAACCAATGTCATTACCAACACAACCACCACCACTATTTCTTAATATCCATTATCTTTATCGCTGCACACTAACAGCACCTTTCAAGGCAGGTGAAATTGCTGACCTAGAAAATGTACAGAGAACCTTCACGGCGCGCATAACGGAGATAAAACACCTCAGTTACTGGGAGCGCTTGAAGTTCCTCAACCTTTTAGTTAGTTTAATATGTTTATTATGCACCCCATACCCATCCTGTGGGCGGTAGTCAAAAGATTACAGAGGTACATAATTGGTCCAGGGACTGGACTCCAAAGTTTTGATACCTGAGCAAGTTACAGAGGTAATGAACTCACAATTTACAAAGGTAATGAACTCACAATTTACAAAGGTAATGAACTCACAATTTACAAAGGTAATGAACTCACAATTTACAAAGGTAATGAACTCACAATTTACAAAGGTAATGAACTCACAATTTATAAAGGTAATGAACTCACAATTTACAAAGGTAATGAACTCACAATTTACAAAGGTAATGAACTCCAGGTAGGTCTTGTCATAATCATGACAAGTTACAAAGGTATTTACACTTTACAGAGGTACGACCTGTACTCCCTAGAATGCATGCGGGAGAGATACACTTGGAAAATCCTCCCCTCAAGGAAGGCTCCTTGATGTTGGTGAGAGGCTCTTGATTTAGGGAATTGGATCTGTGCTCCAGTTCCCCGAATTAGCCTGAATGCCTTCCACATCCCCCCCCAGGCGCTGTATAATCCTCCGGGTTTAGCGCTTCCCCTTGATTATAATAATAATAATTGGAAAATCCTAGAGGGATTAGCACCAAACTTGTACACGAATATTACTCCCTATGAAAGCAAAAGACTCGGCAGACGATGCAACATTCCCCCAGTGAAAAGCAGGGGTACCACTAGTACGATAAGAGACAACACAGTAAGTGTCCTGGGCCCAAAATGGTTCAACTGCCTCCCAGCATACATAAGAGGGATTACCAATAGACCCCTGGCTGTCTTCAAGAAGGCACTGACCAAGCATCTAAGGTCAGTAACTGACCAGCCAGACTGTGGTTCGTACGTTGGGTTGCGTGCGGCCAACAGTAACAGCCTGGTTGATTAGGCCCTGATCCCCCATGAGGCCTGGTCACAGACCGGGCCGCTGGGGCGTTAACTCCCGAAACCCTCTCAAGGGATACTCCAGATATACTCCGTATTAAGTTAAGGTTAATGAAGCAATTCGTTAAGACCTTGGACAAAGACAACATCTGCGTCAAGTACATTTGGAGATCGTTCACTGGACTAAATACAGAAAAACTGAAAGCTGAAATCTTTGATGGTCTTCAAATTCGACAGCATATCAAGAATTCCTTTCAAAAGTACGATACTATGTACGACACACAGCACTACTTACACTATTATACTATACACTGATCTACCCCTACCTCACCTATGCTATTTGTGTCTGGGAATCAACAACAACAAATCAGCTAATGTTAATAATTACTTAACAAAAAGCTGCATTGCGAATGATCACATACTTCACTGGTAGACAGCCCTCCCCCACCATTCAGACTTAAACTTGTTCACTATACAAAACATTTACTCGTTGTGGCATGCAAAGAGTACGTAACCTTTATTCGGCGCATGGACACACCCTCATTTACAGGCTATCTCCCCCAACCAGCGAACCAGGTTGCTAAGAGTTGATGATGGGGCCCCATCGTTCAACTAGTGACCAGGTTCTAGCCAATAAGAAGGTGGGATTGACAATCGCAGAGGTTATGTGGGTACCGCTCTCCTGTCTGCCCTTGTCATTCCCATTCTAGAGCTGGTTGAAGCACGGTCTGCTATCTTGTGGCTTCTATTTCTGCCTTGCTTACCGTGGAGTGCACTATATTTATCACTGTACATAGTGTACATATTGCTGTTCTAAATTGGTGAAGGATAATATAAGTCTAAACTTTTTCTACTGTGTTTATTTGCTCCCATTACACCTGGGATAACAGGCCATTTGAAATCCTAGGTTGTAATACTCGTACTACTGTGCAAGCTACATATACAGAACAATCAATCCTGATATAAATCCTGACCTGAAGCTCTTTCTTGACAGTTACAGTAGGACCCTCAGACACAATACTAGGCATAAAAATCTCTGACATTCCCCGTGTCAAGCTATATCTCTTCAAAAATTCGATGTACATCAAAGGGCCCAAAATATGGAGCTGTTTGCCAGAAATCTCCAGAACCACTGAGTCAGCCAGTATTTTCAACACTACCGTTAAAAAATACCTTATCTCCTTAACCTATCCTAGCCCATCATAAATACATATGTAAATACTACACAAGCATTTGCTCAATATCACAAAGATAGGTAAAAACATTATAATCAATGTATACTTACTCTCAATATCTGTAATCCTCTTAAACGTTAATCAATCCATTGTGTCAGCTTTAGGTCAATAATCAAAACTGTAATTCCTCTCTATCTAACTTATTAAAGCCACATAGCATAAACAAATAGAATATTCAGTTCTGTTGTATTCATTGTGAACTCTTAAATTTAAAATTACACTCACCGAAGTGACCATATGTACAAAATTACTCACATTGTTATTGCCTTATTGATCTTAAGTTAGTCTTAAGTTTGCCAGAAATACTCTGCATATAAAGGATCTTTCGACATGTGCACCCAGTTGTTATATTCCTTCGTACAAACATGTATCGAGTTGAAATTAACTTCTTATTCTTAAAGGTATCAAGGCAGATGGGATACACACATGATGACAGAATATTTCTGGAGTCTCCGACGGTTTTTTAGTTTAATATCTTTATTATGTACCCCATACCTATCCTGTGGGCGGTAGAGAAAAGATTACAGAGGTACATAATGACGGGTCTGTGCTGATGACCAACATAATGATGGGTCTGTGCTGATGACCAACATAATGACGGGTCTGTGCTGATGACCAACATAATGATGGGTCTGTGCTGATGACCAACATAATGATGGGTCTGTGCTGATGACCAACATAATGACGGGTCTGTGCTGATGACCAACATAATGATGGGTTCTGTGCTGATGGACCAACATAATGACGGGTCTGTGCTGATGACCAACATAATGATGGTGTCTGTGCTGATGACCAACATAATGATGGGTCTGTGCTGATGACCAACATAATGATGTGGGTCTGTGCTGATGACCAACATAATGACGGGTCTGTGCTGATGACCAACATAATGACGGGTCTGTGCTGATGACCAACATAATGAGGGACTGTGCTGATGACCAACATAATGATGGGTCTGTGCTGATGACCAACATAATGATGGGTCTGTGCTGATGACCAACATAATGACGGGTCTGTGCTGATGACCAACATAATGATGGGTCTGTGCTGATGACCAACATAATGATGGGTCTGTGCTGATGACCAACATAATGATGGGTCTGTGCTGATGACCAACATAATGACGGGTCTGTGCTGATGACCAACATAATGATGGGTCTGTGCTGATGACCAACATAATGATGGGTCTGTGCTGATGACCAACATAATGATGGGTCTGTGCTGATGACCAACATAATGACGGGTCTGTGCTGATGACCAACATAATGATGGGTCTGTGCTGATGACCAACATAATGATGGGTCTGTGCTGATGACCAACATAATGATGGGTCTGTGCTGATGACCAACATAATGACGGGTCTGTGCTGATGACCAACATAATGATGGGTCTGTGCTGATGACCAACATAATGATGGGTCTGTGCTGATGACCAACATATTGACGGGTCTGTGCTGATGACCAACATAATGATGGGTCTGTGCTGATGACCAACATAATGATGGGTCTGTGCTGATGACCAACATAATGATGGGTCTGTGCTGATGACCAACATAATGAGGGTCTGTGCTGATGACCAACATAATGATGGGTCTGTGCTGATGACCAACATAATGATGGGTCTGTGCTGATGACCAACATAATGACGGGTCTGTGCTGATGACCAACATAATGATGGGTCTGTGCTGATGACCAACATAATGATGGGTCTGTGCTGATGACCAACATAATGATGGGTCTGTGCTGATGACCAACATAATGACGGGTCTGTGCTGATGACCAACATAATGACGGGTCTGTGCTGATGACCAACATAATGACGGGTCTGTGCTGATGACCAACATAATGATGGGTCTGTGCTGATGACCAACATAATGATGGGTCTGTGCTGATGACCAACATAATGATGGGTCTGTGCTGATGACCAACATAATGACGGGTCTGTGCTGATGACCAACATAATGAGGGTCTGTGCTGATGACCAACATAATGATGGGTCTGTGCTGATGACCAACATAATGACGGGTCTGTGCTGATGACCAATATAATGACGGGTCTGTGCTGATGACCAACATAATGACGGGTCTGTGCTGATGACCAACATAATGAGGGTCTGTGCTGATGACCAACATAATGACGGGTCTGTGCTGATGACCAACATAATGACGGGTCTGTGCTGATGACCAACATAATGACGGGTCTGTGCTGATGACCAACATAATGATGGGTCTGTGCTGATGACCAACATAATGACGGGTCTGTGCTGATGACCAACATAATGACGGGTCTGTGCTGATGACCAACATAATGACGGGTCTGTGCTGATGACCAACATAATGACGGGTCTGTGCTGATGACCAACATAATGACGGGTCTGTGCTGATGACCAACATAATGACGGGTCTGTGCTGATGACCAACATAATGATGGGTCTGTGCTGATGACCAACATAATGACGGGTCTGTGCTGATGACCAACATAATGAGGGTCTGTGCTGATGACCAACATAATGACGGGTCTGTGCTGATGACCAACATAATGACGGGTCTGTGCTGATGACCAACATAATGACGGGTCCGTGCTGATGACCAACATAATGATGGGTCTGTGCTGATGACCAACATAATGACGGGTCTGTGCTGATGACCAACATAATGACGGGTCTGTGCTGATGACCAACATAATGACGGGTCTGTGCTGATGACCAACATAATGACGGGTCCGTGCTGATGACCAACATAATGATGGGTCTGTGCTGATACCAAATAATGACGGGTCTGTGCTGATGACCAACATAATGACGGGTCTGTGCTGATGACCCACATAATGACGGGTCTGTGCTGATGACCCACATAATCGTATAAGCAACATTTTCATATGGAGTAATTAGTCGTATCTCTATTAATTTACTTCGTTAATCTGTTATTACATAGAATGAACTGCTAGTATGTATTACATTATTTAATTTTTTTGTGAACTAAAAAATAATTTCGATGCTATTTGTATGCTAGCCCTGCCTGATCGATATATTTCTCGCATATTTTATGTTTTTCAATGGGATACCAAATTTATCAAAACCGATAATATGTTCGGAATGAGCACCACAAATTTACCCTAAAATCGGTGTAATATCATTGACAAGAAAATGGCCAGTGAGCAATCATTCTCTCACACTTTCTCTCGAAGTGAAATGTGATCCAGTTACATCAAATTAATGTAAGAAACTCTGGACAATGAGGCTTATTCAGTCATTAGAAACCTGAATTTGACATATACTTTAAAACTGTAATATTATACTAGACAAAGTTCTCTCTATGCAGGTACCAAAGTGTCCTGCTGCTTAATCCGAGGCTGTTCATTGTATCCAAGTGTAAACATCCACTTGCAGCACAGTAGCTAGAAGTAGAACTAGTAGCAGCTAAAGTGGAACTACTGGTACACAGTAGTGTGGGTACTAGTAGAGTAATGAGGGTATTGGGAGGAGTAATATTACGCAACAAAAGTAATGTGCAGTATATCATATATCTTCCATCCATCCCTATCTCTACAGTAGGTTCCACACAATTTCTGCAATCCAGATTGTCATGTTTTCCCCTCTGACACAGGGAGTATCCGGAGGGATATACTATACTATTCTAAAGTCAACCAATTAGATAACAGTAGACAGTTCTTAATCAAGATAGAAACAGACAGTCTTTCTCAACAGATAATCTCTGCATGAACTCTAAAGTATTGTGCTATTTACAATTCCCATGTACTCTCTCTGTCTGTCTCTCTCTCTCTCTCTCTCCCCCTCCCTCTCTCTCTCTCTCTCTCTCTCTCTCTCTCTCTCTCTCTCTCTCTCTCTCGCTCTCCTTCAGTTCCCCCAAACAAGCAGCCTTCACCAGAGTCCTGGGAGGTCCACTCAAACACGAAACACAACAAACCGTGGAGACATTCCCTCTAATTTTCCAATGTAAGATTAAAGGTTGTCTTAAAGAACAGTGATGGAGTTTTCACGCAATTATCCATGGGGACTGTTACACACGCGGGTTAAGGGAGAAATACTAGAGCTTTCGTTGGTTTATTTCGTGCTTCAGTAATTGAATAACAAGTTATATATAAATAAACTAGGAGGGCTTTATTCATATCTCACTAGGTACTAGGTTGGTAAACAGCAACCATCTAGGTAGGTACTGTCCTTCTGTGATGTGTGTGAAATGAAATACCTGTTAAATATTGCTGCACAGCAACTTTCCCGTAAGGCACTACCGTCTTGTCACATGAGTGAAACAGAAGCCCGATAAACGTTTTACACTCTGGCAGTAAGGTAATACATTACTAAACAGCATCTATCTAGGGAGACAGTATGTCATAAAAGTGTGAAATGTTGCCTGTTGAACGTCTTTGCACTTCATTAGTAGACAACATATAGATATAGTAGGTATGAGGAATTATGTGTACGAAGTTGACAGGCAAAGTCCTGAGTTATTACACTCACACAATTTGGGGAGGGTACAACTTAAAGAAATAATACTTAATAATATTAGCTGTACCTCGGATTGGTGGGATGTTAGGTCCAGTGGGTTACAGCACTGTCCCTCCGACAAATTCTAACCATACAATAGAGCAGAAAAGTAACGTGAAGGACCTGGGAGTGATAATGTCATAGGACCTCACCTTCAAAGACTACAACGATGTATCTACCTCATCTGCTAGGAAAATGATAGGATGGATATTGAGAACCTTCAAAACTAGGGATGCCAAACCCATGATGATTCTCTTCAAATCGATTGTGCTCTCCATGCTGGAATACTGCTGTACACTAACGGCCCCCTTCAAGACTGGCGACATTGAAGACCTGGAGAGTGTACAAAGAACTTTCACGGCACATATAAGCATGATAAGACACACAAATTACTGGGAATGGTTGAAGGTCCTTGATCTGTATTCCCTGGAATGCAGGCGAGAGAGATAAATAATAATATACACTTGGAAGGTCCTGGAGGGATTGGTACCAAACCTGCACACGAAAATCACTCCTTATGAAAGCAAAAGACTCGGCAGATGATGCAACATTCCCCCGATGAAAAGCAGGGGTGCCACGAGTACACTGAGAGACAACACAGTAAGTATCCTGGGTCCAAGACTGTTCAACTGCCTCCCAGCATACATAAGGGGAATTACCAATAGACCCCTGACTGTCTTCAAGAAGGCACTGGATAGGCAGCTAAAGTCAGCACCTGACCAGCCAGGCTGTGGTTCGTACGTCAGCTTGCTTACGGCCAGCAGTAACAGCCTGGTTGATCAGACCCTGATCTACCATGAGGCCTGGTCTCAAACCGGGCCGAGGGGGCCCGGTCTGAGACCAGGTCTCATGGTACTCATCCCTAGGTCCAGTGGGTCACAGCACTGTCCCTCCTTCGATGCCCACCTACTCATCCCACACTCCCATTAGATGGACCTTTAAATAGTTATGAATTATTAAATATACACCAGAAACACTGGTAAATTATGTGTGTGGACTGTATATAGATTATTAATAACTTAATTTTACTAATTAGTGGTTTTGTCTACAAAATATACACAATTATAAGAGAACATACATAGAGAATGTGTATAAATTACATATATAATTTTTATATTGCATGATAAGTGTATCATTATAAATACAAAATTTTGATGGATACATCCTAACGCTTCCCTAGGAGACAGATATACTAGAAGTTGGCCAACATAGTAATTTTACTGTAGAATTAACTGGGAAACTTACATACATGAGGTGTACCATGTTCTAAGATGACACCGCATCTCTTATATTCCACTTATTAGCTTTATTGTAGCTGAATCACTCTGAATTTCACAATTACAGGAGTCCAAGATGTATAATTATTTCACAGTTCTCCATTCATGCTGATACACTCCTTATCGGTCGTGATTAAAACTGATTTTTTCTCTATTACACTCTCCAAATGGTTTTATGCTGCACCACATTTCGATGCTCCTCAACCTGTGTGTTGGTTCTCTCAAGGCTAGAAAATTTTCTTAAAGTCACACCAACAGTACAGTTTTGAAACCATTATATTAATTTTTTTACACACTTATTTCAGGAAAATTATATAAAAATCCACATTGTGGCCAGAGGAGGTCGTTGATAGATGACTCAAACAATTTTAAGTGCCTTGTACTCCACCATGTTTTTCCTTTTACTTACAATTTAATTAAGTTTCCATACACTTCCTCTTGAACTCTCCAAATCCAGTATTTTAAAGGATGTGGAAAATTATAAGAGACATTCATTTTATATATAAATTTAAACACCAACAAGGTTACATTAATTAGCTTAGGCAAAGAAGAATACCAGTTAATATCAACGGCTAATGTAGGACTAATTATTGGACTGGTGGTCACCAGAGTTGGATTTAGGGAAAAGGTCCTGGGGCCCAGGTCCCAGGCCCCCCACCAGAAGGAGCCCCCCACCAAATGATGAAAAATATTATGATACATTATACTGAGAACTGAATAGATCGCAAAAAGAGAAAATGTATATAAGAGTTTCAGTTGTGGTGGGATTGGCATGTTGAGTCATCTGATCGCTGGTGTTACATCATAAGTGCGAGTGCGTTGTCAGCTGTATGAGGTGAGGATGACTCACAGCACATCATCATCCTGGGTGTGCAGGGTGCTGCAGTATGAATGACTGCTTGATCATGGTCAGTATGTGAACAACAGTGTGGTAGTGAGAACCGTCTTTGAACGAGCATGAAGCAAGGGTGGCTTTTGAACCTGACGGTCATGAGCATAGAATCACATCCTGCACTCTTTGGAGTTTGATGGAGTCATCAGAGACTTTTCCATTAGGAAAGCAAGGAATGTACCTGGCGTATATTTTATCTGATTGAAGATAACTCCTCATAAGTCTGTACATTACTTATGAGTTACACTTGCAAATGAACCGAGAGGGTGCTAAAATGCACTATAAATACAATTTGTTTCATTTCTTAAGAGGATGGTACATATAGTGAGAGTGGCGAAAGCTTTCCAAGGAGAAGCTTAAAAGTCTTCTAACCATTAGAGTTAGACATTTTTAATGAAAGAGTCCGCCCACCAAACTGGGCCCCGGGCCCCCACCACCTAAATCCGGCACTGGTGGTCACAGTAATTTCAGTCTTTTGTAATGGCCAATTAGCTTTATTTGTCAACCAACTCTGTCCTTTAAACCAATTAATCATAAGTCAAGCCTCATGACAAGAACTCAGGTATATGATTAAAGATTAGTACATGTTGACCTCTACTTTTATATTTTCTTGCATTTGATTAATTTCAGCAAAATCTGTTTTGCACCTAGAGTATACCTGGAGAGGGTTTCAGGGGTCAACGCCCCCCTGGCTCGGTTTGAGACCAGGCCTCGTGGGTCAAGGCCTGGTCAACCAGGCTGTTACTGCTGGCTGTACGCAAACTGACATACAAACCACAGCCCGGCTGGTCAGGTACTAACTTTAGGTGCCTGTCTAGTGCCTTCTTGAAGACAGCCATTGCATTTGACTCCGTTAGCGGTCCCTTAATGTAAGTTATTTTGTTGTTTGTTGATGGCTTTAGACCCTGTATGTTTGCAAAGATAAATGTCGTTATATTGATGGAATTTAGGCTGGTTTTATTTGCTGGCATTAATATCTGTTGTTCTGGAGTAGAGGCCAATGACTGCCTCTGCTCCAGAAGTGTTTTCAGGTGGTGTAAGATTTCTGTCATTTCTTTCCAGTCTTTTTTCATTCCCGGCACGAAAAAACCTCCTTCTCTGGAGAAGTTATGGCTCTGCTCTTTTGTTTCCCATGGTCTGATTAGTCTTTGTCTTCTTGTCCCTTTTGGATGATGTGCCTGGCAGTATACGTTGTAGCATTTTCTTTCATGGACTGATGTGACACATTTTGGGGTGAAAATAGTTGCAGGAAGGGGAGTTGCACCCTCCCGTTGTCATATGGGTGTGGCATTTATTGGGATGGACAAAGTTGCATGTCCCACCTGTTTTTACATATATACCATGCCTACAGATACCCAAGGCATAGAATTTGCATAGATTGGAATTTTATTTCCTAGGATTTTTTGTGGCTGCGTTCCCTGCTGGCGCATTTTTTTTTTTTGTTTCCCTTCTACATAGTGCCCCTGTATGGACATCAGTGCTTCCACCAGTTTTTACTGGAACTGTGTCAACACTATTCCCTGAGGTATAATTTTCTTTTGTTCCATCTCCAACAATATCGCTACTTTGTACCTCTGTAAGTTGTATAATATTTCTTTACCAGTTTCATCACCAGGGTCACTATCTCCATTTGGTATGTTGTCCTCCAGAACATTGGTAGCACTCTCTGGAGCACTGTCCTCCAAGACAGCCCCATCCAACCATCCCATTTTATTTTCCCAGCTCTCATACCAGGCTGACATGTCTTTCAAGAAGGATATTTTATTGGTGTTCTTGTCTTTTAATGTAGATATAATTTTCTCCCACAGGTGTATCTCGTTTGGGCAGACCCGAAAACATTTCTCTGATTTTATATCAAAAGTGGTCGCTGGTTTAAAGTTCCTGCATGACCCATGGGACCCTTTACCACAGAGATTGCATGTAATCCAGGCATGACTTCGTCTGTTACCCTTTCTGCAGACTACATAGACTTTCATGGTGGTGGTCACTTAAAACACTTTACAACTCTCCTAACTAGCTAGTCTACAGACTCATAAAAATATTTAGTTGTCAGTGCTTATCAGTTCTTTAACAGTTCTTCTGGGTAGATTGGCTAGGATAGGCTTACTATATAAAATATTTTTATGTATATATTGATATATATACTGTAATTTGCTATGTATGGATTTTATGTGTTATAGTCTTAATTCCTTACAACAATCTTTCTTCTTGGTACACTTGTACAGTTCTTCAAGGTAGGCTGGTTAGTCCTCCGTAGAAGTAATTTGTTTTATATGTTGGTATATATGCTGCATGATATATGCTGTATGATATATGTTGTATATATACTGTAATTTGATATATATGGATTTTATATATTATATTTTCAATCCCGTTAAAAAAATCTTTTCTCCTGGTGCACTTGGAAGGTTCTCCTGCTATAACAGTATTTTTTTTATATGATGGTGTAAATACTTTGATCTACATAGTGTTTCATAGTTATGTATATGTTAGTAATGCTGCAGTTTATATCTATACTTTTATAGATTATATTATTATTGTTTTTATTATCGTTATTGTTTAACTTGCTTGTTTAGTGAGCTGGTGACAGCTGGCAGCTTCTACAGCTGGTGACAGCTGGCAGTTTCTACAGTGTGTTGAGGAACTGGTGGTCTCTAGCAACTCACCTCTTACATCTTAGGTTTTGGGCACATGTAGATCACTGTATATAGCTTTTCTATTGCTATGGCACTGGTGTGAGGATTTACTGAAGGAAGTGGCTTCTGCAGTGCGCACTGAGTTTACTGTTGTGTACATTACGTTCACTGGCACTCTGTTGGTTTTCTCTTCCTTATTTCCACGATCTGTACAGTCTTTTAATAGTTCCACAAGATTTGTACACACTTTCGTGTTTCCACTGTATTGTTCTTTGTTATCACTTTGCATACGTATGTATATATAGTGGTAACAGAGTTGTTTAATAACTTCTACGTAAGTAGAAGTTATTAAACAATTGACTGGAGTGATTGAATCATGGCAACTCCCGTCTGCTTATAATCAGTTGCTAATCAGCTGATTATAACCAGTCTTGTAATTACACGACGGGTTATCCACTAGGACTCTAACACCACAACATTTATTATGGTATCTATACACTACTGTGATATACACTGTATCATTATGTATATCGCTCTATTTTCCTCTCGCAGAAATTATACTAAGTTAATAACAAAAAAGGCACAATACCGTGACAGGAACGATTCACAAATAACCCGCACAGAGAAGAGAGGAGCTTACGACGACGTTTCGGTCCGACTTGGACCATTTACAAAGTCACTTTGTAAATGGTCCAAGTCGGACCGAAACGTCGTCGTAAGCTCCTCTCTTCTATGTGCGGGTTATTTGTGTATACTAAGTTAATTTTTTCACACGGCTCTTTACGTGTATAATTGACCTGGTGTAATAATGGCACCACTACTATGTTAAGATCAACTGGGCAGGAAAAGAAAACAGACCTGGGCTGGGCCCGGTGGTCTGGTGGCTAAAACTCCCGCTTCACACACGGAGGGCACGGGTTCGATTCCCGGCGGGTGGAAATTCCGACACGTTTCCTTACACCTATTGTCCTGTTCACCTAGCAGCAAATAGGTACCTGGATGTTACTCGACTGGTGTGGGTCGCATCCTGGGGGACAAGATTAAGGACCCCAATGGAAATAAGTTAGACAGTCCTCGATGACGCACTGACTTTCTTGGGTTATCCTGGGTGGCTAACCCTCCGGGGTTAAAAATCCGAACGAAATCTTATCTTATCTTATAATGATCCAGAGTTACGCAATCTACAACATGCAGCAGCAGGGAGGATTGGTAAAGCATACCGTGAATGTAGAACCCCAGACCTGCTCAGAACGTTCCAAGCTGCACTAACAAATACGAGGAATAGAAAGAAAGAACTCAAGCAACAGGAATGGGAACAATTTGTTAGTGGATTAAATAGGTCCACCCCTTTAAGTTTGGCTTGGAAAGGTATAAATAAAATAACCAGGAAAAAGACTGGCAATGTTGCTCATCTCTTTCCTTTCGAAAAGGCAAATTACCTCATAAATGACTGGTCCAAAACATCCAGGCATGAAAACCTTCCATCTCATATTAGAACAAATTTAGAGTGTGCTTCTGAAGAAATATTGATGAGAGTGATTGCCTCTTCACCGAGTATGAATTAGATAATGCATTAACTAAACGTCGATCAACTGCTCCTGGGGAGGATGGTATTACCTGGAGTTTGCCTGGAGAGAGTTCCGGGGGTCAACGCCCCCGCGGCCCGGTCTGTGACCAGGCCTCCTGGTGGATCAGAGCCTGATCAACCAGGCTGTTGCTGCTGGCTGCACGCAAACCAACGTACGAGCCACAGCCCGGCTGGTCAGAAACCGACTTTAGGTGCTTGTCCAGTGCCAGCTTGAAGACTGCCAGGGGTCTGTTGGTAATCCCCCTTATGTATGCTGGGAGGCAGTTGAACAGTCTCGGGCCCCTGACACTTATTGTATGGTCTCTTAACGTGCTAGTGACACCCCTGCTTTTCATTGGGGGGATGTTGCATCGTCTGCCAAGTCTTTTGCTTTCGTAGTGAGTGATTTTCGTGTGCAAGTTCGGTACTAGTCCCTCTAGGATATTCCAGGTGTATATAATCATGTATCTCTCCCTCCTGCGTTCCAGGGAATACAGGTTTAGGAACCTCAAACGCTCCCAGTAATTGAGGTGTTTTATCTCCGTTATGCGCGCCGTGAAAGTTCTCTGTACATTTTCTAGGTCAGCAATTTCACCTGCCTTGAAAGGTGCTGTTAGTGTGCAGCAATATTCCAGCCTAGATAGAACAAGTGACCTGAAGAGTGTCATCATGGGCTTGGCCTCCCTAGTTTTGAAGGTTCTCATTATCCATCCTGTCATTTTTCTAGCAGATGCGATTGATACAATGTTATGGTCCTTGAAGGTGAGATCCTCCGACATGATCACTCCCAGGTCTTTGACGTTGGTGTTTCGCTCTATTTTGTGGCCAGAATTTGTTTTGTACTCTGATGAAGATTTAATTTCCTCGTGTTTACCATATCTGAGTAATTGAAATTTCTCATCGTTGAACTTCATATTGTTTTCTGCAGCCCACTGAAAGATTCGGTTGATGTCCGCCTGGAGCCTTGCAGTGTCTGCAATGGAAGACACTCATGCAGATTCGGGTGTCATCTGCAAAGGAAGACACGGTGCTGTGGCTGACATCCTTATCTATGTCGGATATGAGGATGAGGAACAAGATGGGAGCGAGTACTGTGCCTTGTGGAACAGAGCTTTTCACCGTAGCTGCCTCGGACTTTACTCTGTTGACGACTACTCTCTGTGTTCTGTTAGTGAGGAAATTATAGATCCATCGACCGACTTTTCCTGTTATCCCTTTAGCACGCATTTTGTGCGCTATTATGCCATGGTCACACTTGTCGAAGGCTTTTGCAAAGTCTGTATATATTACATCTGCATTCTTTTTATCTTCTAGTGCATTTAGGACCTTGTCGTAGTGATCCAATAGTTGAGACAGACAGGAGCGACCTGTTCTAAACCCATTTTGCCCTGGGTTGTGTAACTGATGGGTTTCTAGATGGGTGGTGATCTTGCTTCTTAGGACCCTTTCAAAGATTTTTATGATATGGGATGTTAGTGCTATCGGTCTGTAGTTCTTTGCTGTTGCTTTACTGCCCCCTTTGTGGAGTGGGGCTATGTCTGTTGTTTTTAGTAACTGTGGGACGACCCCCGTGTCCATGCTCCCTCTCCATAGGATGGAAAAGGCTCGTGATAGGGGCTTCTTGCAGTTCTTGATGAACACGGAGTTCCATGAGTCTTGCCCTGGGGCAGAGTGCATGGGCATGTTATTTATCGCCTGTTCGATGTCATTTGGCGTCAGGATAACATCGGATAGGCTTGTGTTAACCAAATTTTGTGGCTCTCTCATAAAAAATTCGTTTTGATCTTCGACTCTCAGTCTGCTTAGCGGCTTGCTAAAAACTGAGTCATATTGGGACTTGAGTAGCTCACTCATTTCCTTGCTGTCATCTGTGCAGGACCCATCTTGTTTAAGTAGGGGCCCATTACTGGATGTTGTTCTCGACTTTGATTTGGCATAGAAGAAATACTTTGGGTTTCTTTCGATTTCATTTATGGCTTTTAGTTCTTCCCGCGATTCCTGACTCCTATAAGATTCCTTTAGCTTAAGTTCGATGCTTGCTATTTCTCTGACCAGTGTCTCCCTACGCATTTCAGATATATTGACCTCTTTTAGCCGCTCTGTTATTCTTTTCCGTCGCCTGTAAAGGGAGCGCCTGTCTCTTTCTATTTTACATCTACTCCTCCTTTTTCTTAGAGGAATAAGCCTTGTGCATACATCGAGTGCCACCAAGTTAATCTGTTCTAGGCATACGTTGGGGTCTGTGTTGCTTAGTATATCTTCCCAGCTTATATCAGTTAGGACTTGGTTTACTTGGTCCCACTTTATGTTTTTGTTATTGAAGTTGAATTTGGTGAATGCTCCCTCGTGACTAGTCTCATTATGTCGGTCTGGGGCTCCACGCATACATGTCTGAACCTCATTTATGTTGTGATCTGAGAATATTGTTTTTGATATGGTGACATTTCTTATCAGATCATCATTGTTAGTGAAGATGAGGTCTAGTGTATTCTCCAGTCTAGTAAGCTCTATTATTTGCTGGTTTAAATTGAATTTTGTGTAGAGATTTTAAAGCTCGTGTGAGTATGAGTTTTCATCAGAGCTGCCTCCTGGTGTTATTACTGCAACAATATTATTTGCTATATTCCTCCATTTTAGGTGCCATAAGTTGAAATCCCCCAGGAGCAAGATGTTGGGTGCAGGAGCTGGAAGATTTTCCAGACAGTGGTCAATTTTTAACAACTGTTCCTGGAATTGCTGGGATGTTGCATCCGGAGGCTTGTAGACTACCTCAATGACTAGGTTTTGGTTCTCGACCTTTACTGCTAAAACTTCCACTACATCATTTAAGGCATTTAGCAGTTCTGTGCAAACAAGTGACTCTGCAATGTACAGGCCAACCCCCCCCCTTTTGCCTGTTCACTCTGTCACATCTGTATAGGTTGTAACCTGGGATCCATATTTCGTTGTCCAAGTGATCCTTTATGTGGGTCTCAGTGAAAGCCGTGAACATTGCCTTTGCCTCTGCAAGCAGTCCACGGATGGAAGGTATTTTGTTGTTTGTTGCTGGCTTTAGACCCTGTATATTTGCAAAGAAGAATGTTATCGGACTGGTGGTATTGTTGGTACTGGGGGGGGATTTTTTTTTCCGGCATTAGTATCTGTTATCTGTTGGTTTGGAGTGGAGGCCATCGACTGTGGTTCCACTCCAGGAATGACTGGATTTGGTGTACGATTTCTGCCATTTCCTGCCAGTTTTTTTTCCTTCCTGGCACTAAAAACCTCTCCCTCTTGAGTGGCTGTGGCTACCCAGGTTTTCCCATGGCCTGGATGTTTTGTATCTTTTTGTCCCCTTTAGATGGTATGCCTGGCAATTTAAGTTATAGCACAGTCTTTCCTGTACTGAAGAGGTACACATTTCAGGGTGAAAAAGCTTACAGGAAGGGAGTTGCATTTTCCTGTTGTCATATGGGCATGGCATTTTCTAGGGTGGTCATAGTTGCACGTCCCGTCTGTTTTTCCAGATTTCCCATGTCTGCAGATACCAAGTGCATAGTATGTGCACAGGCTTGGTTTCCGTTTGCCTTGGGTTTCTGTGACTGTATTCCCTGTTGGTGCATGTTTCCCTGTCTTATTCCTATCTTCCCTAGCACCAACAATGGAGCTCCCACCAGTTGTTTTTGGTAATATATCCTCACTATAGCTAGTGGAGTCCTCTTGTTTGCTATTTCCTGTGGTATTTCTAGTTTGCAATATTGGTTTTATCTTATCTTTGACTACACTTGTTTCCCCACTACGGCTCCTGTCCCCTATGAGGTCACTTATATGTATTCCTTCCTGCGTATAATTCCCGACTACCTGGACAAAATCTCCAACTTCACCATTACTGTCTCCCAGGACAGCACCTCCAGCTTCACCATTACTGTCTCACAGGACAGCACCTCCAGCTTCACCATTACTGTCTCCCAGGACAGCACCTCCAGCTTCACCATTACTGTCTCCCAGGACAGCACCTCCAGCTTCACCATTACTGTCTCCCAGGACTGCACTATCAGCCCTACATTTACTGACTACCAGGACATCACCTCCAGCCTTACAGTTTCTGACTACATGGCCAGTATCAAGGGCAGTACCATTCAGCCCAGACTTTTAATGTTCCCATCTGTTGTAGAAAGCTTCCAGGTTGTCTATGAAAGCAGCTTTGATGTTATCCTCTTTTAATACCCTTGTGATTTTAGTCCACAGATTTTCTTCATTTGGGCATACCCAAAAACACTTCTCTGTTTTAATACTGCTTGTAGCTAGTTCTTGGATATCTGCACAAGGGGCGTGACACCAATTTCCACAAAAATGACAATTTATCAATGTGGAAGCCCGTTTGTTTGATTGACCGCAGATTACACAGAGCTTCATAATGATTTGAGTGGTTGATTTACTGTAATTCTACTAGCAACCTCTTGAATACTCTATTAATAACCTCCTTAAATGAAGCTCTAGCTATTTGTATTTCTATTTCTAACTAACTGGACAGCTTACCGTGTACGTTCCTGATTTATATTTATTGTTTGTGTTTGATAAGGGCGCCTACAACCCCATCCGTTTACAGTCTGCTTTATTGTCCAACGAATCCGTTTGAAACCAGTCAAGGGTTCGGACCATCAAGGGTTCGGACCAGTCGATCTGATCTGATCAGTGGGTCACTTATTTAAAACATACTAGTCGGTGATTTGGGCTAACACATGAAGGATCTACTTGAAATTATCTACCCGAGTAATATGTGATTTGATTGATACAAAAGTATAACTTGCGTGTTGAAGAGCCGGTGATTTCTGGCAGCTCCTACAGTGACGAACGGTCGAGCCTCAACCCTTGTTTATCAATCGCTGTATCTAGCTTTTCTAGTTTTTTCTCGTCTCCACCACAATAAATGCTATATTATCACTATAGTTGACTGGTGGAAATTTTGGAGGAAGGACGCTTTTTCTGTAGTAATAATTGCTTCTCGTTGTGTATATTGCGACCGCTGGTAACTACAGGTTATATGAAATTCAGTAACGTCTGGTATTTCAAGAAAAAAGAAACTAATGAAAGTCACTCCACTCCACTAAATACCATTATAATACTGGTTAGTTGCTACTACAACACTGTATTCTGCTATTCACTGGTATCACTAGATTATATGCGAGTACACTAGCAGGCCAGGAAGATTATTAAAACAGCTGACCACTGTGGTAAGTTTCTGGCGACTTCTGGCACCTGCCTCTATAGGCTTATCAACTGCCTCCCAGCACACATAAGGGGGATTACCAACAGACCCCTGGCAGTCTTCAAGCTGGCACTGGACAAGCACCTAAAGTCAGTTCCTGATCAGCCGGGCTGTGGCTCGTATGTTGGTTTGCGTGCAGCCAGCAGCAACAGCCTGGTTGATCAGGCGCTGATCCACCAGGAGGCCTGGTCACTGACCGGGCCGCGGGGGCATTGACCCCCGAAACTCTCTCCAGGTATATTGGTATATTGGTATTGGTATTGGTATCACTTTAGTTACAAATTCACCTGTTTTAAATAACACTTTAGCATTTATTTTCTATATACTAGGGAGCCACTGTAGTATACACTATACACTATGTATACTCAATGTCATCAGGGAGACTTTCTTTCCTCTGACTAAGAAAAGTTCTATTATTATTATTTTGCACACGGAACACAGGCCTATGATTCCCCTCTGGCAGTAAACTCTGCTAGGTAGTGCACACTAATTCTCCATTTTTGACTCAGTATATAACGTTTTCCCCCGCCCAAGAGGGTTTCCCCGGGGCCCCTAGGGGGAAAGTATCGTAATAAGGATGACACAAATTAAAGTTCTAGCAACGAAAAAGCGACCGTGAAAAAAAAAAGAAAAAAAAACCCGGGAGCACAACGAGGCACCCCGGCTTTAATCTACCATGTAAGGTAAAAAACGTAAAAAAATTCGAAAACTTTAAGGCTTTTAGGGAAAATTTTCAATAGATGGGAATAGAGATATAGAACGATTTTTTTAAATTAACCCGGTTTACTAGTTAAGGAGGGTAAGTCAAGCTAAAAGGGCCTTTTTTTTCCCCCTCCCCGAAAGTGAATTTTTCATTGCCGGCTACTATTTAAGGTAGGGTGAAGTCACACCCCCGCCCCCTTTTTTTTCCGGCCTTTTCTCCCCCCCCCCCTAAAGTGTTTATTTTTGATTGCCGGCGCTTTTAACGTAGGGTCAGTCTAGCTCCTGCTACCCCTTTCCCCCCCCTTTTTTCCCCCCCCCCCCCTCGAAAGGTAAACGTGGGGGCCTGGTAAAAACAGTAAATAAACTCAACTCACAGCTCCCAACACTACTCAAGAACCTGCCGGGTCTTGTTTTCTAGTGGATTTATTGGTTAAAAGTTTCATTTTTTTGCCCAATAAAAAACTTAGCCCCTTTCAGTCTTGCTCTATTTGGGGGCCCCCTTGTTTGGGTAAAAATCACCACGTTTTTTCAGAAAAGTAAAACTCCCCAGGGGAAAGTAAATTTTTTAACAGGGTAACCGTCTTTTCTTTCCGCTTGGATTAAAGAGGGTCCCCTTTGGCAACCCAACGAGAAAAAGGAAAAAGGACTAACCCCCGAGACTTCCCCAAATTTGTATTGAAGTACCGTCACCTGAAATGAAATTGCGGGGAAACAAAATTTCCCAAAATCACGCAGCATAAAGAACCTGCTTTCCTGTCAGGGGGATAAAAATGCCCCACGGCAAATAATCTTTGAAAAACTACCAGGGGTGGTCCCCCAAACCCCTGCGACCCCCCCCCCCCCATCATCAGCAACGGCTACGATTCCAACAACAGTGCCCCACCAACACCAACACCCATGTTTTATATACTTTTTAAATTAGGTTTGAATTCAATTTTAAATCTTTTTATATTTATATTTTTAAATTTTTCTTTTTCCCTTTAAAAATAGGATATTTTTTTCCCATATTTAAGTGTTTTACATTTTATTTTCATATAATAAAGTGTTTATGTTTGCCCTTTTATTATTTTTTTTCTTTTCACAAATTTTACCTGAGGAGCCGCCTAGTAATACGGGACTGAAGTTGTTAAAAGGGCCCTGAGTAACCCTTCACAAGTGGCGAACCTTGCAGGATCAACTCTACTGAATCAAGATTCAACGCCATCTCGAATCTCCCTTTGGGAACTTCAACCCCCAAACCACAGATGGTTACCCCCCGGGCCATGAGTAAACATTTTCTATGGTAGGACTACGGTACAGTATTTGAAAGTTTTGGGTGATTGTTATACCCCAATTTATTGTAAGTCAAGTCAGGCGGGATATAATATTTAATTCTGCCATTTTAATTGTATGTGAGATTAAAACATTTTGGAGGTTAGCCCTCGGGGGGACCCGAGTTTTTTCCAGTGAAAAAATTTTGTTTCATTGAGCTTTTAAATTAGGGAAAAGGGAACTGCATGGGCCCACTCTTGTTTTGTTGGGAAAATTTTTGGTTTGGCCCCAAGGGCCCCCATTCAACTTACTGTTTGCTCGGAGCCGGCCCAATAAAACCCCTTTTCTTTTTCCCTTTTAAAAAATATTTTAAATTGAAGCGGGATCGAGCCCTCGGGGTTTATTTCATTTTGAGGGGGGGACGGGAATTGCCCCCCTTTTTTTTTTTAAATACCCTTTTCCTTTTTCCCCCTGATATTTTTAAGTTTTTTCTTGCAAGAAATGGAGGAATCCCCAGTTTTGGATGAACGCTGGAAGAAAATTGGGAAATTAACGGGGAAAAAATTTTAGAATCTTTCATTAGTGCTAAAAATCCGGGGAAAACTTGAAAGAGAATTGAGAGAGAAAAAGACATTTTAAAAAGGGAAAGAGAAGAAAAAAGGGGGAAGAAGAGAAAATAGAAAGAGAAGAAAAAAAGGAGAGAGAGAGAATTGAGAGGAAAATCCGAGAAAAGACAGAAAGAGAGCGAAAAAGAAGCCAAAAAGAGCTTTAAAAGCCCTTAAATCGGAAAGGAAAGGGAGCAAAGGGAACGGAGGAAAAAGGGCTAAAAAACGTGGGGAACAACAAAAGAAAACGTGGGGGAACCCAGGCTAAGATACGTAGGAACAGGTTAAATTAAGAGAATTTGGGAGAAAGACAAAGGATAAAAAGGGTTGGGGAAAAAAGCAAGAGAACATGAGTTAAATGAGAGAAAGGGATCGGGGAGCTCAAAAAAATCCGCCTTAATTTTAGAGAAAAAAAAGTTAACTTTTACACAACAACAATTAGAGGAAGGAGAAAAGGAACAACGTGCAGTCTTGCACATTTTTCCCAACACCAAAATTTTACCCCCCTTCACAGGGGGGGGAAGACATAACTTCATACATTAAGGTTTGAAAATACCCCCAAAACCCCTTAAGGGCCCCTGCTGACACCTGGGCTACCGGGTTTTGGGAAAATGTTTTTTTCTGGTACCCCCCTTAAAAAACAATGCAATTTTTGTCGCGGGATATCATATGTAATTAAAACCCTACTGAAAAAATTTCAACCCTTTAAAAGGGCCCTATCAAAAAACCACAAATTTCCCCTTCCCGGGAAAAGTTTTTCGGTACCCACCTTACAACCGGGCCAGAATTTTCAGCATTTACACTTAAAAACTCTTTTGTTCGACTTCTGGATAGAGATTTTCGGGAAATTGATCAAGTTTTTGAATCTCTTGAACTTCAGGGTTTGGGCCTGACCAGTTCCTGACAGCTCTTTCCTCACCAGTTTACGAACATTCTTAAAAGAACGTAACCTGTTTAAAGCTAGGAAGTGCTGAGGCTGCTGCCCCTGTTTGCTGAGACCAAAATTTCCCTTAAAAAACCAAAAGGGGATCCCCCAAGGTAAGGGTTTCACAACCTTAAAAATCAAAGAAATCTGGGGAGAAAGAAAAATATTTTTTTTATTCCTTTTTGCCCTTTTGGGGGGTGTTAAGGGACAAAAAACGTCCAGTTTTTCCTTTCAAAGAAGGTCCAAAAAGTTGGAAGATGTTAAAAAAAACTGAAAAGCCCAAAGCCCCCCTTTTTGGTCCAGGAACATTTAAGGCCCTTAAGGGAATCTACCATTTTACAAACACTAGCCCCCCCCAATGTAAAAAGTCATTTCGAAACTGTTCCCCCCCAAAAGAAACCCTTTCCTCTGCTATACTTTCAAAACCTTACTTGGGCCGAAAAGGGAAAACTTTTCCTACCATCCGTTTTTAATTGGGTTTCTAAAGGGGTTTCCCCGGGTTTGGGTTTCTAAGCCTTTACTAGCTCCCATCATTTTCCCTTGCTCCGTCCCAAATAAAAAGAAAAAAGGGGGCCATTCTTCCTTCGGGGTTTTGACCTTTTTTCCCCCAAAAGATGGATATAAGTTTTCCAGATCCTCTTCCGGGGAGTCAGAAAGCCCCTCGAAAGTTCAGATGAGACAATGTCCCCTTGAGTTTTCTTGGGGGATTAAAAACCATGATGCTACCCGAAAGCGGGGTAGTAGGAAAAAGGGTTCACTTTTTAGATAAAAGTGAAGGAAACACCCCGATACCATAAATGTCTTGACTAGGGCCAACCAAAGCCCCAGGTTTTCTCATACTGTCCACCTTTGTTTTTCCCCCTTGATTTTTAAAGTTTTTAGATATATCGAAGGACCCCTTTTGTCAATTAAAAACGTAATTGCCCTTCTCTTCAAAATTTGCCTTTAACCCCGCAAAACAAAATAAAGTTATAAAAAGGGAAAAAAAAAAAACCCCCCTTTTTTTCTTTTAAAAATTTAAAATATTTTAAAAGGTATCTTGTAAAAGTCAGTATTCAAATTAAATCAAGGAATAGACTATTCCATTTTAAAGTTTTTCCAAGTAAATTTCAGAAAAAACGTTCTTAAAATGGCTCAGCCCCTGCCTGGCCGGACATTTCCCCGCATCGTAAAACCTTAAAAAAAATTAGGGAAAACCATTGTTTTCCCAAAAAGTCCTCAAATCACTACCTATTGTAATTTATGTAAAGTTTGGGCCAAATGGGCATCCTCCCGAGGGACCAGGGGAGTACCAAAGGTCAAAAAGCCTTTTTTTAAGGGACCGTTTTAAAGAGTAGCCCATTGACATCGTTGGGCCCCCTTTTTCTCCACTTTCAAACTGGGGGACATAAATATAAAATTTAACCCTTTGTTTTATTATCTTCGAGTTTCCCCGAACCCCTACCCTTAAAGACCCTAAACCCACTACAGAGGTGGCTGAAGCCTTTTGTTTCCCTCTTCCCAGAGTGGGGCAAATTTTTTTAAAAATTTTTTTTATTTAACCAAATTAATTTGATTTTTTTTTTTTTTCAATTTTTAAATGGGATAAATTTTTTAACAAAATATTTTTAAAAATTAAAAATTTTATTTTTTATTTTAAGTTTTTAAAAATTTTTTTTTAAATTTTTTTTAAAATTTTAATTTTTAAATTTTTTTTTTTTTTTTTTAAAATTATATTTATTGGGGTTTTTTTTTTTTTTAAAATTTTTTATTTTTAAACCTTTTGGTCCAACTTTTTTTTTTTTTCCCCAAAACCTTCCCCAAAAAAAATTTAAAACCCTTTTAAATGGTTTTCTTTAAAGAAAAAAAGGGGGTTTAAAAAATGCTGAAGGGGTTCCCCCGTCTTCCTTTTAAAACCCCCAAAATTTTTCCCCCCTTTTTTTAAACCCCCTTAGGGAACCCAAACCCTTTTGGGGAGGAAGACCCCTTTCTGGGGAAACAAAAGTTTTTTTTTTTTAAAAAACCTTACAAACTTGTTTCCCAAGGACCCCGTACAAAACCTTTTTTTTGATTCCCAAAAATCCAGAGGAAAGTTTTAAAGTAGGGGATAAGTTCTTTTACTTTTGCCTATCAAATCAAATAAATTATTAGTACATGGAAAGGACCATATAAAGATTAAAAAATTTTTGGGAAATTGAAATACCTCAAAAGAAGTCAAGGGGGAACCAAGCTTTATCAAAAACAACATCCTTAAGAAATAATTTCCGAAGAAATTTGGTTAA
The DNA here is from genome assembly GCF_026875155.1 of Cherax quadricarinatus. Taxonomy (NCBI): domain Eukaryota; kingdom Metazoa; phylum Arthropoda; class Malacostraca; order Decapoda; family Parastacidae; genus Cherax; species Cherax quadricarinatus. The sequence continues at coordinate 38,571,417 of NC_069443.1, read as the reverse complement.
CTGCCTTAATAACTTTGACTTAGTTTTTTCCACACAAACTTGATAAAAACAACTGAAGAAAAAAAAAGTGGCGTAATTTTATTTCCTCTAACTTTTGACTATGATGGGAAAAACTACAGACTTGGTGACTCCTTTTACCACTCGGGTGCAACCAACATTAAAAATTAATGAAACCCTTTTGGGTGACCTTAAAAACCCGAACAAATTCAATGTGTGAGTAACTTTCAGAAAGCCCTTTTCTGATATTCCCGGTGTTACCCCCACGGTATCCATAAAATTACTTTGTACGAACAAACCTATCAAAAAGAAAATTTTACCCCTTTCCGTTCACCCTTTGGGATCATTTTCCGAGAGGGACAAATTTTTTAAAACAAAGATCATTGAACCTTTAGTATCTTTTATTGTTCACCATAGTCCCTGGTTTTTAAAGGGGTATAATTTAAAAAAGACTTTCCCATTGACTTCAGAGGCCTTTTAAAGCTATAACTCGGGGATGCTAGCCAAAGCCCCCTTTAAAAGATAGCGATCAAAAACAAATTTATGACTCCCCCTTCTTTTTAGAGGGGTTGATATTTTCGCAGGGATATCATCAAGTAATGTTAGATCCTTTTTCTAAGCAGTAAAACTGCCTTTTCCCCACACAACCCAAGGGCTGAAGCAAAATAGAACTTGCCCTTCGGTTTTTGGGAACTGCCGTGCACCTAAAGTGAGACTGGAGAAAAGGTCCTTTGGGGAATAAGCCCCAAAAGGTTTTAGTTTTTTTATAAAATTACGTAATGACATCTACAAGGGGCGAAAAATTCCAAACATTAACATCATTTTGCATAGGTTACGCTCACATGGCCTCACTTTCCAACCGAAGAAAAGCTTCCTTGGGAAAACAAGATTAAATATCTTGACTGATACTTTTTTAATAAAACTCTTTTTGCCTCCCCCAGTAAATTCCCAAAACTTTTAAATTTGAATTTAAATTCCCCCAAAAAAAGAAGGGTCATGCGAAGCTTTTTGGGTTTTGTAAATTTTTTTTTGCATGGTTTAAACCCGAACCTTACTGATCTTTCAGGCATCTTATCTGAACCCTTTCCTTTAAAAATCTTGAAGGAACCTCTTGAACTTTCCGACTAGCTCGGGAAAAGTTTAATGAGATTGGGAAAAATCTTCTCCCAAAGACCCTGTAACTTAAGATTCCGATATTAAAAAAAAAAACATTTTGTTTAAGAACTGATGCCTCCCAAACTGGCTTAGGTGCGGTTTTTACCAAAAATACCCTGATGGTACTTTTCCCCTTTCCCCGTAGCTTCCTAAGCCCCGGGAAAATCCTTTCCCCAGAAAAAAGATACTCCCCCAATAGAAAAGGAATGTTTAAACCCTTGGTGGGGTATCTCCCAAAATTTAAATTTTTTTTTGCGGGGAAAAAATCCCCTTTAGAAAAGGACCACAAAACCCTTTTATAAAAACCTAAAACTTTTAAGGGAACCCCAAAAGTCGCCCTTGAGGTGAACTTGGGACTCCAGGGTTTTTAAATTCCATTTGTGTATATCCCAAAGGTTTTAACCAATTATTTTCCTCTGAAATGGTTTTTGGTTTGTGACAGTCAGTAGAAATTTTTTCCTTACGTGACTTCCCCCATGTTAAAAACTTTTTCCTCGCATATTTTTCTTATAATCCTTGACTTTAAAAACTTGGGATGGGGGGGTTGAGGGGGAAAATTCAATAGATAGGAGTAGAGAAATAGTAAACGATAGTTTTCATTACCGGGTACTAGTTTTAAAGGAGTGGGAAGTCCCAAACTCCCCCCCCTTTCTTTTCCCCCCCCCCGAAAGTGACAAATTTTTATTGGCCGGGTACTATTTAAAAAAAAAGGGTGAGTCACGCTCCCGGGGGTTTCCCCCCTTTCCCCCCCCTCCCCTTTAAAATGATTGTTTATTTCCCGGCCCGGGTTGTTAACTAGGGGCAGCTAGCTCCCCCCTCTCCCCTTTTCCCCCCCCTCTTCCCGCCCCCCCGAAAGTGAAAGTGTGGGGCCCCTGGTCAAAAAGTAAAATCACTCGACTCACAGTTTTTCCCCCCCCAATGTAAGTACCTCCTGCCTTTTAGTCTAGTGGATTTATTGGTTAAAAGTTCACTTTTGAAACCCAAAAATAAAATTATCCCTTCAGGCCCTTTCTCTATGTTGACTGGGTTTTAATAAAAAACCACGTCTTTTCAGTAATGTACACTGCCATGGAAAAGTGTTATTTAACATGGGTAACCTATCTTTCCAGCTTGGATTTCAGAGAGGGGCACCTGGGAATCAACAGCAAAAAGGGGAAGGACTAACGTCCAGAGACCCTTTTTTTCCAAATTTTTTATTGAAGTACCTGTGGGAACCCGGATGAAAAATTTCAGGACGTAACCCCCCCATCATTGCAAATGGTAAAGAACCTCTTCCTTCCCTCGGGGTAATTTTAAATCCCCGGGAAAAATCTGTGATCTAGCCATTGGGGGTTTACCAACCCCCACCCCCCCCCCTCCCTCATCACAAATGGCACGATTTCAACAACAGGGGTCCCCCAACACCAGACAAACCCCCGTTTTTTTTTTACATTTTAAAATTTTCGTAATTCGTTTTTCATTTATATTTTTTATTTTCCTTTAAAAAAAGGATTAATATTTTATATTTAAGTGTTTTACATTTTATATTTTCTATATAATAAAGTGTTTTTGTTTGTCTTTATTATTTTTTTTTTCTATTCACTAAATTTTTTTCCCGAGGGGGAGCCAGCCTGAGTAAATACTGACAAGTTTTTTTACAGGGCTGAATAAGCCTTTTACCCAAAAGGGACGTGGCCCCGATAACCCTTTTTTGGCCCTGTAAATCTCAGTTACATTGAGGGAGTTCTTTCCAAATTCCTGTAAACATTGTTCGCATCGCTCTCGGGCCCTGTGGGGCCTGCTTCACAGACCCCTCCTGCTAGGGTGGGCCTTTTTTGCGTAGGGTTTTCCCCCGTTTTTTAAATTCAAAAGGCGGGTGACATGGGCGCCATGTAAATCCGGGGGGTGCGAACTGGTTTTATGGAATTCTTACAAGTTCAGCGATGGGAGGTGCTCCTTCCTCCCATCATCGCGAGGTAATGGGATACCCAATGACGAATTTTAAAGGGGTAGCCAAAATGGAATTACAAGGATCTTCATCAAGTTAAGGAGGAAGGCTTCTACTCTAGCATCGTTAACAAATATCAAGAGAGAAGACTGGCCATGAACACGCATGGAGGTATGCCTCCATGTTTGTGTCGAGTTACATGACGTGGGTAAAAGTAAGGAATGTACCATTTGAAGGCAACAGAGCATGATGGGGTTGCAGTTTTTCCGTAACTATGGAAAAAATCCACTCAGCTGAGTTGGGTGTGGAAAAATGGACCTTATGAGGTTTGCCTGAGGGACCCATTTACACTGAAAATGCCCTTTACGGCAGCCAATTCCATCGTATTGCTACTAGACGTTTTCAGGACTCAGGTCAAATGTTATTAACTCAGGACAGAGGAAACATGCAGATTGTGTGGGCCCTTATGACCATATGCAGCCCAATGCCATAAAAAAGCAGGAAGGGGGGATCAGATACCATTGCCTATAAGTCGGCAACAAGGTATAGAGGCATCGAGAAATGGGGTACTCCCCAAAACGACACCTTGTCCCTTGGAGTGAGGAAGTTTGATAAAAGGCAAAGGAGGCAATGAATGAATGTGTAACGTTACCGGTTGACACAGAGACTGCAACAGCGACGACGAGAACGAGTGATGACGAGTGTGAACGACCACAGGAAGGATTGCTGGGAGGAGGTTTAAACTCCTTTCTAAGTGAAGTTTTAGAGTGGTCTGGAGGAAGCAAGGAGTACACACATGTCGGTGACATCACATAATGATTTGGTGGTTGGGGAAAATTTGCGCATTAATGGCACTGTGCACACAGTTGTGGCAGAAGTACATAGGGAGGGAACGAGAGATGAAGAAGCATGTGGTGACGGAAGTTCGCGTAAGCGATCGGCTGGAACGTCAGAGATGGACAACGTTCTCACTCCAGGACAGAGATCAGGGGTAAAGTCTTAGAAAAAGGAAGTGAGCCAAACGGGGAGAGAGGGGAAGGGTAATGAAGGGATGAACAGTTCTAAAGACAAGGGGGGGTAGGGGGGTTGAACAGGCAGGCTGCCAAATGAGAACCTCGTCACCAGGAAAGTATAGTAGGACATCTACCAAGGCGGAAGGGAATGCCGCCGCTATTTATTTCCAATTTGAGCACACATACAGAGGTACAAAAAAATACAGATAAGTTCAGCATGGCAAAGCCACTTATACTATGCATAGCATTACGGGCTGGCTTAAAATTAACTTAAGATTAACTAAGCAATGATGAAATCAGTGATAAAACATTAATGTAAACAGATTACTATAAAGCACAAGCGAGTATTACAAAGACAGGTCATATTAAAGTAATTCAAGGTAGTAACAATTAATGTAAATGGATTGAGGAATGAAGTGAAAAGAGTCTGGATGGAATGGTTCCTCAGGAGGTATAATGTAGATGTATGTTTTATACAAGAACATAATTATAAGCTCGGCTGTACATTATTACTGAAAGGTTATAAGTTATATGTGAGTGGGTCTTTGAGGTTAAAAGGAGTGGCTGTGGCTGTGAAGGAAAATAGTTCCTTACGTATAATAAAGTGGAGGAGGGGGGGGAAAGGGGGGTGAGGGTGGATGGTGAGTGGGGTGAAACGAGAGTATGTTTTTATAGGGGTTTACATGCCCAGCGAGACACACCCAAAAAATAAAAGGGGATTTTGAAGAACTTTGTTGATCTTTTACGGGTTTTAAACCTTTAGTCACATATTGGAAAGTTGGAACTGGTCAAAGGGGGGAGGGACGGGGAGCCAGGGGGCGGGTGTGGTTGTGCATTACACAATTTTTTCAGGAGGGGGGGTTAGGGAGTGGGGGGGGGGGGGCCGGGAGAAAGAGTTTCCCTTTGTCAGAAGAGGTTTTCGCGCGTTGATAAAAAAAACCCGGGATCAGTTAGGTGGGGGAAGAAAGAACAGGGACGGGGGGTTTTCTGACCATAGGGCAGTTTTAGCTGAGCTGGATGGGGGGATTGGTTAAAATACAATGGGTTTTTGGGAAGTTAAATGCAGACTAGTGAGGAGTGAGGTTTGAGGTGGATTTTGGGTGAATGGGGCAAAATTTGGGGGGTCCAGGGAGGGGAGACGAGTATTTTGGGAATGGTGGGAAAATAAACTAAACCAGATAAGCGGGTTTTTATAAACGTAAGGGAGGGGAGAGGCGAGGGGAGGAGGGATTACAAAATTTTTTTGGACAACAGCAAAAAGTTTTGAAAAATGGGGTGGTGAGGTGGTGAGTGGGAGTTTGGTAAATGGGGGAAAAATTTTGGGGGGTGCCAGGGGGGGGGAGACGAGTATCTTGGAATGGGGGGAAAAAAAGCAACCAATATAGGGGGTTTTTATAAACGAAAGGGGACGGGAGGGGGCGGGGGGAGGTATGGTTTACAAAATTATTTGAGAAACAGCTTAATGAGTTTTATGAGGAAGCGGAGGAAGGCATACGAAAAAAATTGCTGCTCAAGATAGATTGAAGGAAATCATAAAGAAAGATTTATCGTAAGGTAAGGGCGGGGGTGGAAGCCGTACTGTGGGGAATATCCTTCGGGGAAATGTTTTGAGAAGTTTTAAAATCAGGGGAAAAGGGGTCAACTATTTTAAAATTAGAGGTTAGTGAAATTTGGAGGGTATTATAAGGGGGAAATGCTAGCGACAACTGAAGGAATGAGTAATTATGCTGATTATTGGTTTCAAAAGAAGTGGGCGAGGGGAAAAGTTGGGATAGTTTGTGAGGAAGGGGAAGGGGTGCAAGCCTTGGGGACGTGTGGGGAGGAGATAGTTGGAATGGATGGTGAAATTAGTATGGATGAAGTGAAAGAGGCAGTGCTCAATTTAAGTATGGGAAAAGCGCCAGGAATAGATGGGATTTCGAATGATTTTTATAAAGTTCAATGGGACCATATAAAGTATTGTCTGGTACAGGTAATGAATTGTATGTTGAGGGAAGGTAAGTTAGGAATGACACAGCGGACGGGTGTGGTCGTGTTAGTAAGGAAAAAGCAGGAGGGAAGAACACTGAGCACGTACAGGGCCATATCTTTAATGTGTACAGACTATAAGATTTTTGCGAAGATACCAGGGAATAGGATGAAGAGGGTGATAGGAGGTGTACTACATAAGGGACAGTTGGGGATTCCGGGACATAACATGAGAGATGGGCATAGCCAGATTAGGGAATTTTTGAAAGGATGCAATGGGGGTGGAATTTTAGGTATTGATTGGGAGAATGTATATGACGGTGTGAATAGGGAGTTTCTGGGGGCCAGTTTGAGACGTCTGGGTTTTGGTGAGGGAGTTGTAAAGTGGGTTGAGATACTGTGTTCTGGTGCGGTGATACAGGTGCAAATTAATGGTAGGTTGGGCAAGATTTTGGAAATGGAGAGGGGTCTGAGACAGGGGTGTCCTATGTCTCAAATTTTGTTCACATGCATACAGCACCCGTTTTATGAAATGGTTGAGGGAAAGGGGATTTTACATGGGGAGGGGGTGGGGTTTAATGTGGTCGTAGGATATGTGGACGATACAACTGTACTGATCACTGGTGTGGAAGGATTGAGAACGATAGGAAGGGTCTTGAAGGTTTTTGGAAGGGCATCAGGAATGAGCATCAACAGAGCTAAATCAAAATTATTAGAGATAGGTGCTTGGGTGGGGGGTTGAATGGGGTTGGAGTTTGGATGGTAAGTGGTGGAACGGTTGAAAATTTGTGAAGTTCTATATATGGCTGATGAGGAGGCTCGTCGAGTGAACTCGGAGTTGGTAGGAGAGAAGGTAGTGAAAAGGATACGGAGTCTAAGAGCGGGGGATGTTACTTTATTGCAAAGGGCGATTATAATAAATTCATTGGTGTATAGTAAAGTGTGGAATGTTGCTGTTGTGTATCCTTTATGGGTGCAGGAGATACATGAGATACAGAGAAGGGTGCTCCGTTATGTGTGGGTGTTACAAAAAACGCGATTCTAAAAGCTTAGAGATCTCCAGTGAATACTAGAAAGGACTGCCCTTCTAGCATCCAGCCTGTTACTGGGTTTTTGTAACAAGTAGTCAGTATCCTTGTCCAATTATCCATTAAAATTCAGTATGGTTCAATAGAGCTCTAGGATTACAACTGGTAGGCTACTAACTAGAGAAATTAAAATTTAATAAATTTATTAAGTCTAGAGGTATATTATCAAAGTAAATTAAATCACAGCAATCAAAATAAAATCAATCTCTCGAGTTCAATATTATTGTGCTGAAAGCACATATCACATTTATAATTCTTAAGTACCGTCAGGTACATTAACATTTAATAAATTTTACAAATATGTACAAGAAAGGGGTGTGAAATGTGTGTAAGTGCTCTTAAGTAGTTCACTATGTCTCAATACTCGAATAAGACTTAAACAAGGGGACCGATAAAGCCCTCAAATAAACAAACTCTTGACCGACTGGCAACCCAAACAGTGTGCTTGAACAACAAAGAATGCTAAGCCCAATAGCAATGAAAATATGCGACTGCGACACAGAAACAGGAACTGGGAGATAATATAATGACACTAAGTAGGGACCATCAGCAGATCCTCCACAAAAGTTACAAACTCCCTTACTAAATGAATCTAAGTTCAGCATAGGAAACACCCGACTGTGGGCAATACACAGGAACCAGTACAAAATTAGGTCAGAAGCTATAGCTAAGGACCTGAGATACTCAGAGTGTCTATGTGACACACAACCTCAGTACAATTCGAAAATCACTAAGTCTTTACAATGTTCTGTGAACAAATTCTACAGAACTAACAAGAATAATGACAGACAATCTGTCCAACCAGCAAGCTCGAGTCTCGAGCAGACTAGAAAACTTCACGAGAGGTGAGGACACCCCCCTCGATCACGTGATAGCTACGTGGACAACTGCAGCTCAGAGCCGCAGTATAACGAGCGAAAGCAATAATTACAGTAGTTTGACAATCAAGACTAACTGAGCACATATTATGTACATCCTAACATAAGCTATGTCAAATAACAATATAAGGCAATACATTTGCGATTTAGCTATTATCGCAAATATAAGCAATATAAAATTATATGAAAAGGTAATATACATTACATATATACTAATAATCATTGTAACCCATTCAGGGTTGCAACACCCCCCCCAACACGACAGAGGGTCACACTAGGAGTTGCATTAACGTCTTTCACATTATTTCTGATTACTCATATCAATACAATTTAATATAAATATTAATCGATGCCAAGCACCGCTACAATTTTACAGCGTCCGTCACTAGGATATGCCCCTAGTTCTAGGGCAGTACACAGTATCGTTCTGCATACTCGTGGTTATATACATCAGTGTAGAGACAGGATAGCATAGACGAGCAGGGCACTGAGGCTCGATCATAGTAGAGGAGACTGCATTCCACTCTTAAGTAGTGGTTGTGGAATGCGAGGCAGTATGAACATCTGAGTATGAAACAGCTTAAGGTGTGTAGTGAAGGGGGGGGGGTCTGCGGCAGGACAGTGTTGCGTCACGCAGTACCATCTCCCACACGACACTACCCACTCAACACTCAGCTTATGTCTCCTTACCACACACATCAATACTGTGAATATATAAATATAATAAATAGACATGCCATGAGTATATATAGTTAATATGGGCTGGAGGGATTAAGTTACTTTACTGAATTTGACATAGCAAGTAACAAAAGGTATTTGGGCATAAAATTACAGAGAATAGTCGTCAACAGAGTAAAGTCCGAGGCAGCTACGGTGAAAAGCTCTGTTCCACAAGGCACAGTACTCGCTCCCATCTTGTTCCTCATCCTTATATCCGACATAGACAAGGATGTCAGCCACAGCACCGTGTCTTCCTTTGCAGATGACACCCGAATCTGCATGACAGTGTCTTCCATTGCAGACACTGCAAAGCTCCAGGCGGACATCAACCAAATCTTTCAGTGGGCTGCAGAAAACAATATGAAGTTCAACGATGAGAAATTTCAATTACTCAGATATGGTTAAACATGGGGAAATTAAATCTTCATCAGAGTACAAAACAAATTCTGGCCACAAAATAGAGCGAAACACCAACGTCAAAGACCTGGGAAGTGATCATGTCGGAGGATCTCACCTTCAAGGACCATAACATTGTATCAATCGCATCTGCTAAAAAATGACAGATGGATAATGAGAACCTTCAAAACTAGGGGGCCCAAACCCCCATGAATGACACTCTTCAGGTCACTTGTTCTATCTAGGCTGGAAATATTGCTGCACACAAAAGCACCTTTCAAGGCAGGTGAAATTGCCGACCTAAAAATGTACAGAGAACTTTCACGGCGCGCATAACGGAGATAAACACCTCAATTATTGGGAGCGCTTGAGGTTCCTAAACCTGTATTCCCTGGAACGCAGGAGGGAGAGATACATGATTATACACACTGGAAAATCCTAGAGGGACTAGTACGAACTTGCACACGAAAATCACTCACTACGAAAGCAAAGACTTGGCAGACGTGCACCATCCCCCCAATGAAAAGGGAGGGTGTCACTAGCACGTTAAGAGACCATACAATAAGTGTCAGGGGCCCGAGACTGTTCAACTGCCTCCCAGCACACATAAGGGGGATTACCAACAGACCCCTGGCAGTCTTCAAGCTGGTACTGGACAAGCACCTAAAGTCAGTTCCGGATCAGCCGGGCTGTGGCTCGTACGTTGGTTTGCGTGCAGCCAGCAGCAACAGCCTGGTTGATCAGGCTCTGATCCACCAGGAGGCCTGGTCACAGACCGGGCCGCGGGGGCGTTGACCCCCGGAACTCTCTCCAGGTAAACTCTCCAGGTAACTGATAATTATTAAGGACGAGACAGAGCGTCAGCAATTACTTTACAATGACCACTTATGTGTTTTATGCTAATAGAATAAGGTTGGATTCTGAGAGCCCACCTCATGATCCTAGCATTCTTACTCTTCATGGTGTTTGTATAGGTGAGTGGATTGTGGTCTAAAAAAACGTTAATTTAAAATGGGGAAGTGCCCAAATACACGTCAAAATGTTCTAAGGACACCACAAGAGCTAGAGCCTCTTTCTCAATAGTGGCATAATTTTTCTGGTGTCGTTTAAGTTTAGATGAATAGTAACATACAGGATGGAGAATATCAGTGGATGTTGACTGTTGGAGCAGCACAGCAACCACTGCATAACAACTCGCATCTATATGTAAAAAGATGGAAAGATTGAAATTAGGACTCAACACTGGAGCAGAGGAAAGCAGATGCTTCAACCTTTTTAACGAGTCTGAACAAACTCTAGTCCAATAACTGAACTTTGCTCTAAAGGGTCATAGTGAAGGTTAGGTGGG